>CM035842.1:254460709-254975045 GCA_020510985.1 Pholidichthys leucotaenia | reverse complement strand
TTCTGACAATGGCATAAGCCCAAGCTAAGGCCCGCCCCTCCAGTAAATTAACCACATAACTGATCTGGCTGTGACTCGTGGGAAAATCCTCTGGCACCCGCTGAAACAATTCTACATTGCAGAAGAAAACCCTGTGCCTCCCCTAACTTACCACCAAAACGGGTGGGAGTGGGGACCAGGGTCATACGGGAATGCTGGGTGGGAGGTGGGGTGGGATTGGTTGGCCCGGCCGAACCCCCGGAAGCAGATGGAGAAGGCTGATTGTGAGCTGATTGGGTGAACTGATTGAGTCAGCTGTGTGAAGATGACTTGTTGATAAGATAATTGGTCTAAACAAGCCTCCATAATGTTAAGTTTTTGTGCAAGCGCACTGTCTGCTGGGTTTTTCTGACGGAGACGTACTGACATGATTCGGACAAAACCCAAGCACAGACACAGGCTCAAAATAAACACAATAATCTTTATTGAATAAGTGAGAGAGTGTGGGTGTGAGCGTATGTGTGAATGAGTGGAGGAAGTCGAGCAGAGCAAGGATGCGTCTGGCAACCCTGAAAGAGAAGAGAAACAGGAGTATGAGCTCTCTGAAAACTGATTGAATACACAAGAATGATTCTGCACTTGGGGGGGGGGGTGATTTACACTGTAGATAGGTAAAGCACAATCTCGTTCTGCTGTACGTGATTGGTTGTACGGCTGAATGACAATAAGGGTGATTTAATTTAATTTAATTAAGAAAATAGAAAAGCACTCAGAGCGCATACCTCCGCCAAGGCTCCTTCCGTTTGTCATGGATCACCTCCAAAATGTAATGGGTTTGTGTGTAGGCCTATAGCCACTTGTGGTGAAAATGGCATCAAAGTCTGTCCATCAGTTTTGGAGTATTGTTGCTAACACACTGTGAGAAGATAAGAGCCTTGGCTGAGGTATGCATTTTCAGATCATCACCAAAATATAGTGGGTTCCTCTCTAGCCCAAGAACCACCTCTGGTGAAAATTTCATCCAAATCCATCCAGTAGTTTTTGTGTAATCCTGCTGCACAAATACAAACAAAACCCTTGGTGGAGGTATGCACTCTCAGGTCATCACCAAAATGTAATCATCTGTTCCCCATGCCATTACACACCTTTCCTGAAAATTTCATTAAAATCCGTTGATAACATTTTGAGATATGTTGGTAACAGACAGACAGACAGACAAACAGACAGACAGACAAACCCCAGTAAAAGCATTACCTCCTTGGCGGAGGTAATAAATCAATCTTGCAGTGTAGGAAAATAGTTGTGGCGCCAAAGAGCATCAGGATAACACTGGTAACTGGGGCCTCAGATAGTTGTGTGCTCGTGCAGGAATAGCCAGTGCTGGTGCCAAAGGGGAAAAAGTCCAGTTAATGAAACCTGTTAATGGTTAGTTAATGAAACTTCTGTAGAGGTGTGGAGTAAAACCCACAGCATACAGGTGAAAGTCCGGTCCGCTGCCAGGAGGAGGAAGTCCGCCAAGGGGAAATCCACTTGTGCACAGGGAAGAGAGAGAGGTAGGAGCAGAGAGGATTATTTCCAAGAGGTAGCTTATGTTGAGTTGGGGAGACAAAACTCTCAGACGATGAAACGTTGTGGTAGAGATGAAGGAGGTGAAACTCCCTTACAAAAGGTCAGGGTAGACTCAAGCACAGAGTACAATTACCCAGGAGGAGCGTAGACGTCTCCGTGTAGATTGCAGGGCAGCCAGCACTCCTTAAGAAGGCTGCCTAATTGGAGGAGCGGGTGTGCGCACAGCTGTGGAGAAAATTAGGGCAAAGGGCACACAGCGCGAATCACCACAACATCATTATTTTTAGACCAGGCAGGAGTGAAGAAGTCAAAAAGAGTGTTAACCCACTGCATAATATTAGGCCACAGTAGTGTAAAAATGTATCATGTGCTTGGTTGTTCAGAAATGTTTAGAGAGATGGGTTGTCGTCTTACTGAATTTCTTAATTAAAGTTTAAACAGAGATTGAGAGTTTTCAGCATGAAGGGAAGAAATGAGAAAATGCCACAGATAGAAGGGTGGTGCTTGGACCACAGAAGAACAGATTTTCACCAGCAGCGGTAAAGCTTTGGTCACAAAGATTCTTACAAACAATGGGACTGAGAGATTCACGACGGGATGAACGATGTTGTCCCAACGAACGATGAGACGAATGAGGGGACGAACAGTCCCTACAAATTCTGGAGTTCACAGACATTCGTGGAGGGGGGCATAGTTTATTATGGCTGCCGTTCATTTCGTAAGAGCAACTTGAGGCATTCTTGAGAAATGAGGTGCTTTTCTGTCATACGGTAGCCCTAGAGTTCTTACGTTTTTTGTAAGGGTGCCTTGGGATCTTGCTATGGCATATTTACAGCCATCTTATGAAAATTTTGTGCAGCTCACGGCACTCAAGTCGTTGGTGTGATGTCCAAACCTTGGGTGTATAATGATGGGGGGTTCAGCAGAACACACTCTTTATTGATACCAGCTCACGGTACTCAAGTCATTAGTTGGAAGATCTTACGGCTTTCAGCACGTTTTGCTGGCACAAATGTCACACAAATGACATTCTTCTGCCTTATGAGCGCTGCATTACTGCCTCACTAATCTCCATACGAACGGGGATTCGTATAATATTTCCTATGACCGCTATGAGGGGCCCTCAAAAACAACTAAAAGTGTTCTTGAGACATACTTAAGCCAACATCTTGTGAAGTTCTTACATTGTTCCTATGGCATTCATAGGGCCACCCTAAGATGAGGGGTTTTTGTGGGGCATTGGTAGAAATCTTGGACAAACCCATTGACCTGGCCACAAACTTATGAATGGTCTATGAACACTGGATTCTCCTACGGCCACATTAAGGCTATATGAAATGGTCCAAAAATCAGTTGTGCGGCGTTCACAGCTGTTTGTAAGGATATTTGTGACCGTAGCTTTAGCTGCAGTTAGCTAAGTTAGCTTTTCATTTATTCAGGATCACTAATATGCTTATTACGCCTCAGGGAGTGGTCCTGTCCTATCAAGCACTCAAACCACACTCTCCTGTCCCCAGTGATATATTACATTCTCACATTCAGCTAATTTTATGTTAGCTAGCTCAGCTGACATTGGACGATGGGAACTAGCCAGCTAGCATTAGTATCAACCACGGATCTCAGAAGTTATGAAAATCAACTGAAGTCAACTGTTGCTACATGTGGAAAAAGAACGGCTTTAAGAAATGGGGCTGGTGAGGAGGGGGGCTGATGCTGTGATCGCGAGACGTTCTGAGACTATTGCGCAACAACCCAAAATGGCGGCGTCTGCCAACAGAGCATAATCAAACTTTTCCATGAGTAGTTTTTTCTGCTTTTTGTAATTAATCCATTAACTGAATGTCTGTTTCTAGCTTTCTTTTTTCGTATGGAGCTGGAGGAACTAGAGAACTAGAGAACTTACCAGTATGGATGGCAGACTAGCGTTAGTAGAGCTGCTCCATAAAGAATTCCAGAGCATGTGTGAGAGTCTGGAATACAGTCAGGAGCAGCTCGTCTCTCTTAGAGGAAAATAATAGTTTGAAAAAGTCAGTAAATACGCTAACCACGCGACTTGGTGTTGTTGAAAGAGAGAACAGGAAGATGAAGGAAACAGTTCTCAATTTGCAGTCACACAGCATGAGAGATAACCTTGTTTTTCTGGAATTGTTGAAAAAAATAATGAAAATCCAGAACAGCTGGTCCAGGAATTTATGTCCACGCAACTGAAATTGTCCACTGAAGTCACAAAATCAATTACCTTCCACGGAGTCCTCCGAATTGGGCAAAAAAAAAAAAAAATAAATCCTCAAAATAAACGTCCCAGACCTATTGTTGCCAAATTTGAGCATTTCAAGCAAAAAATTTTGGTACAGAGGCCGGGCAGGCAGCTTAAAAACATCAATTATGGTGTAAATGATCAATTTCCACAGGAAATCTTGGAAAGGAGAAGGAAGCTTTTTCCCATAAGAAAACAAAAAAATCCAAGAAGGTAAACGAGCCCTTGTCTCGGTGGATAGATTGTATATAGATGGCAAGTTGTTTATGGATGAATCCATAGCCCCCTGGTTATTCTAGAACTTCCTTTTTACCCTTTTTTTTTAGCTACAGGCGGAAAAAGAGTGTGATTGTGCGCAGGTCTCTTATTCGATCTTGGTTTAATTTGTCAACATTTGTCTAATGTTTCTTTCTTTTCTGCTGAGGTTGTTGTTTGATTGTCTGTTGTAACTAATTTTGTTGAAGTTGTTAGGTCGTTGTTGTATGTTTTCTGCATGTTTTCCACCATTTATTAACCATTATGTCTGTTTTCTCTCATACTTCTGGTTTATAGGAAATAACTAAGTACATGCACCCAAGTCCATTCACCCAATCTGCATGCAATTGCAAGCAAATGGAACAGAGACATCAAGCGCACACACCCAAGCATACATACGCAGGTATATATTTTGTACACAACATACATATACCCATATATGCATACTTTATGGACATATAACCACATAGGCACATTTAGTTAGCCTTTAGCACAAAACCAGTTAGTGAAAGCATGTCCACATTTAAGTTTGTCATGTGGAACATACGTGGGATTGGTACCAGGGAGAAGAGGCTAAAAGTTTTTAATCGACTGGAGGATCTACAGGCAGACTTTGTCTTATTACAGGAAACACATATTTCTAAGTCGTCTGTAGATGTGTGCACCTCCCCAGAATTCTCCCACATGTACTCAGCCAGTTTTAATTCTAAACAAAGGGGGGTAGCTATATTGGTAAACAGAAGAATATGCTTTGTTGTGAATAATACCATAGCAGATCTGGAAGGTAGATTTACAATATTAAAAACCTCAATTCAAAATTTGGATCCATGTATTGCAAGCGTTTATGGCTCAAATGTTGATGACCCATCCTATTTTCACACTCTTCACTTCTCTTTCTGAGCATTTGGACACTACACTCATAATAGGAGGAGACTTCAACCTGGTATTAAACCCTGCAATCAACAGGCTCAGTGCATCAGGGAATTATCAAAACTGGCAGGCTACTGCTACTCTCAAACAATGCATGAATGATTTTGGTCTTTGCGATGAATGGCGTTCTCTTCACCCCACTCTTTGGGAATACACTTTTTTTCATCAGTTCATAGTTCACATTCACGTTTAGACTGCTTGGTTGGACTGAGTTGGGTGGAAAGTTATTTAAGTAACAGACAACAATTTGTACAAATTGGTGAGCACAAATCACCCTTTATGAACATCTCTTGTGGTGTGCCCCAGGAGTCAGTTTTGAGACCCAAACTCTTTATCTTGTATATAAATGACATATGCCAATTGTCAAAAATTCTGAAATTTATTTTGTTTGCGAATAACACAAATATCCTTTGCACTGGTGAGAATTTGCAGCAGGTTTTAGAGGTGGTCACAACTAAAATGAAAAGGTTAACGCAGTGGTTCAACAAAAATAAATTATCTCTAAATCTGAAAAAAAAAACCTCCAAAGATTATGTTGTTTGGAAACTATAAAATAAATCATGAAATAATGATTACGATAGATGAAAGTAGAATTGAAACAGTACAGGAAAATAAGTTTCTGAGGGTGACACTAAACAATAAAATCTGCTGGAAACCTCACATCAGTCACATCTGGGCCAAGTTAGCAAAATGTATAGGGATACTTACGAAGACAAGACACATTTTGGACTATAAATCATTGGTCTTACTGTACAAGTCACTGTTTCTACCATATCTTAACTACTGTGTAGAGGTCTGGGGAAACACCTACAAGACTAACCTACAGCCAATATGCACATTACAAAAAAAGCTATAAGGATAATAAATAATGTAGGATATAGAGACCATACCAACTCATTATTTTTAAAGTCATATGCCATAAAGTTCATGGATTTAGTTACATATAAGACAGCACAAGTAATGTACAGGGCAATTAATAATCAACTCCCAACTAATATACAAAAAATATTCAAAAAAAGAGACAATGATTATAATTTGAGAGGAGACTTAAACTTTACAAAACCTAAAGTACGAACAACTAAGAAAAGTATGTGCATATCTGTCTGTGGGGTGGATTTGTGGAACAGTCTGGAGCTGGAACTAAAACTATGTACAAACAGAAATCAATTTAAAAATAGGTATAAACATTATTTGCTGAAAGGATATATGTTAGAGGGTTAGTATTAATATGTACGATTCACTATGCTCACTCTGGGACTCTATGGTATGGTAGGTGGGACAGTACTGTGCATATCTGTGTATATCTGTGTTGTTTGGGGCTGGGTATAGATGTAGAAAAACCCACAATGGTCACAGAAATAACTTGAATCTGACAAAAGTGGTACCGTAATAAATAAAAATTCTATGAAAATTAACCAGTGAAAATCAGACAATGCTTTTGAATTGTGGTTCAACAGAATTACTTTAAAAAACAAACTCATGAAACAGGCCTGGACAAAAATGATGGTACCCCTAGAAAAGACTGAAAATAATGTGACCATAGGGACATGTTCAACCAAGATGTGTCCTCTAATTAACATCACAGGTGTCTACAAACTTGTAATCAGTCAGTCAGCCTATTTAAAGGGTGACAAGTAGTCACTGAGCTGTTTGGTGACATGGTGTGTACCACACTAAACATGGACCAGAGGAAGCAAAGGAGAGAGTTGTCTCAGGAGATTAGAAAGAAAATTATAGACAAGGATGTTAAAGGTAAAGGCTATAAGACCATCTCCAAGCAGCTTGATGTTCCTGTGACTACATTTGCACATATTATTCAGAAATTTAAGATCCACGGGACTGTAGCCAACCTCCCTGGACGTGGCCGCAGGAGGAGACAGATAATACAAATGGTAACAAGGAGCCCAAAACAACCTCTAAACACATTCATGGTGAACTCCAAGGTCAAGGTACATCAGTGTCAGATCGCACCATCCCGTCGTATGTTTGAGCCCAAAGTGGACTTCAATGGAGACCCGCACAGTGGCTAAGAGTGAAACATTGGACTATTCTGAAGTGGCCTTCTAAGAGCCCAGATCTAAATCCTATTGAACATCTGTGGGAAGGAGCTGAAACATGCCATCTGGAGAAGGCACCCTTCAAACCTGAGACAACTGGAGCAGTTATGCTGATGAGGAGTGGGCCAACATACCTGCTGAGAGGTGCAGAAGTCTCATTGACAGTTACAGAAAATGTTTTGATTGCAGTGATTGCCTCAAAAGGTTGTGCAACAAAATATTAAGTTAAGGATACCATCATTTTTGTCCAGGCCTGTTTCATGAATGTGTTTTTTAAAATAATTCTGTTGAACCACAATTCAAAAGCATTGTCTGATTTTCAATGGTTAATTTTCATAGAATTTTTATTTATTACCACTTTTGTCAGATCAAGTTATTTCTGTGACCCATTGTGGGTTTTTCTTTCATTAACCAGAGGGGTACCAACAATTTTGTCCACGTGTATATGTATGTTGGGATGGAATGGGTGTAAATGTTGATATGTACAAAATATAGTTAATAGTGTACTTGGGGTCTTAAATGAGGTAATAGGTATATATTTCGCATGGGTTGCATTTAGGGAAAGGAGAGTGGATGTAAAACAAGTGTTAACTTCTTCCATCACCCTTTTGAGCACTGTATACTGTCACTTTTATTGCACTTGTCATTTGTTTTGTTTTTTTTGCTTTTTTGTTGAAATAAAGTATCTATCTATCTATCTATCTATCTATCTATCTATCTACTTAAATAAAGAGTGGAATCATATCTGGAATATAAATGATGTGCCAGGAATATCCCCGTGTGTTCTTTGGGAAGCAGCAAAAGCGGTCATGCAAGGTAAAATAGTCTCTTACTGTTCGCATAAAAAGAAAAAAGAAAAAGCACAGGCACTGGAGTTAGAACAGAAAATTAAATCACTGGAGACGACCTGTGCCATTTCTCCACAGAAACAGACACTTAACGATCTGAGAAAATTAAAGCTGGAATTAAAAGAGAAGTACAAACAAAAGAACAGTTTTTAATACAAAGACTGCGTCTTGGAGAGAAGTTTGAACACAATAATTAATTGGGGCAATATCTTTCGAACCAGCTTAGATTGAACAAAGAAAAAACAACTATTCACTCTATTAAGGAAATATTACTGATGAGCGTGAAGAAATAAATAACTCCTTTAGAAAGTTTTATGAAAACCTCTACTCATCTCAGGTTAACCCATCTGACTCAGAGATAAATACATTTTTGGATTATATTAACTTATCATGATTAAATAGCGAACAGATTGCAGCTCTGGATGCACCTCCTCTGGTGTCCGAATTCTAGGACACCAGGAGGCAATTAAGCACGTCCCAAACAACAAAGCTCCGGGACCAGGTGGTTTTCCAGTAGAATTTTATAATGAATTCTGGCGTATAATGGCACCAACTTTCTTTAAAATGGTGAATCAAATTAAAGAAAATAATGTAATCCCTCCAAATATGAATTTGGCTAATATTATCCTGCTCCTTAAACCTGGAAAAGAACCTACACTTCCATCCAGCTACCGTCCCATCTCACTTATGAATGTCGTTCTTAAAATAATTTGCAAAGCTCTCGCCAAAAGGCTAGAAAGGATAATTCCAGTGATTGTACATCCAGATCAAACAGGCTTCATCAAGGGTAGGCACTCGGCTAATAATACACGCAGGCTATTTAATTTAATAGACTACTGTAAGATCAATAACTTAGAAAGTACAATTTTATTTCTGGATGCAGAGAAAGCCTTTGACCGAGTTAGCTGGAAATTTCTTTTTATGGTGTTAAATAAGTTTTGGGTTTGGTTTATCTTCATAAACTGGAATGAAACACTATATAGCTGTCCAACTGCATCTGTTTGAACAAATGGTTAGAACCTCCCGAAGCTTTAATCTCCAAAGGGGTACTAGGCTGGGTTGCCCACGCTCTCCTTCACTTTTTACCATCTTTACTGAACCTTAGCAGCAGCCATACGACAGAATGTGTCATGTACCCTCCCGCGCGCTTTCCAATGCGCATGGCAAGGGGTGAAATAATGAGGATTTACATGCAGGGTTTCCACCACACACATTTATTAACATAAACACTTACAAAGGGTTTGACAAAACACTTACAATGGATGTTCAGGGGCCGGCATCGGCCCATGAATGCATACGATGAGGTTGTGTGGTCCACACCAGCGTCCCACAGCCGGAATCGCTAGAGGACGCAGAAGAACCAAGGGCTGAGTGGAGTGGATACACGCCGGTAGGAGCTGCAGTTCACTGATGCACACAAGCAGGCAGACGATCAGGTTAGACAAAGGCCTAGCAGTGCATGACTGGCAAAAGGCACTTAAGTACACGCACTGCTGGTTATGGTAAATGAGGAGCATCTGGGCGAGGACCGGGAAAGATAATTAACGGGGCTGGGAACAGCTGATGGTAAAGATAGAGAAACAGCATGGCCAAACCGGCAGACTGTCAGCAGTGCTCACAGAAAATAGGTCACAGAGGCTGTCTAACAGCTGTCAGTCCAACAGTGGCTAAGGATGTGGAATACAGACAGCAATACATAACATAAACATAAGCTGTAGCACCTAGACCCACAGAGAGGGCAGGACCGAGCTGGGGAAACCAAGCTGGCTCGGTTCTTGACAGAGCCCCCCTCTCAAGGGGTGGAACCCCCAGATACCCAAGGAAACATCCCAAGGACCCCCCCTCCCCAAATAGGAACAACAACACGAACCCGGGTGGGAGGTAGGGGGAACGGGAAAGGAGGGAACACAATACCCCACCCAGGGCCCATAATTAACCCCCCCCCCCAACCAAGTCCAAAGGCAAAGAGGCTCAGGAGGCCGCCCAGAGTCCCAGGCCCAGCAAGCAGTCCGGTGAACAGAGTCCGGTGGCCTTCCTGGGAAAAGCAGGCCATCTGCACAGAGACTCAGTCCCTCCAGCGGTCGGCCAATGTTGTAGCACCAACAGGACCAGGGGGGGTGGGGGGGAGCAGGAGGCAGCCTGCCCACCAGGAAGCTCACTGGTGGGTGGCCTGACCGTAGGGAGGGGACCCACACGGTGTCGGGCTGGGAAGAGAAGGGGAACGCAGCAGCATCAGGCTGAGGAGTAACGACCCCGACGTCCTCAGGCTGACTGGCAGCACCCTCGATGATCCCGGTCTGGGACACAGCTGCACTCGCGGCAACTCCCGGCTGGAGCTCTGCTGCATCTGCAGCGGCTCCCAGCTGGAGCTCTGCTGCACTAGCAGCGGCTCCCAGCTGGAGCTCTGCTGCACTAGCAGCGGACTCCAGCTGAACCAACGCTGCACCCTCGGTGGACCCCAATTGGGCCAGTGCCGCACCCTCGGTGGACCCCGACCAGGCCAACGCCACACCCTCGGTGGACCCGCACTAAGGCGGGGTGCCCATGATGGGTCCAAGCAGGAGCGCAGCACCCATGTCGGGCTAACCTTGGTGCGCAGCCCCCACGACTGGCCCAGTCCAAGACACTGCACCCACGTCGGGACAGCCTGCGGAGGGACCCACACAACGGCCTCAGGCAGCAGAGGAGCTGGACCCATGACATCGTTAGGCAGCGAGACCAGTCCCGTTGAGACCCTTGGAGATGGTGGTTCTTCTCCAAATTTTTGCTACCAAATTTTTTAAATTACTTCTTAACCAATAGATTGCAGTTTGTTTCTAATTGGATGGAATCAACCCCACAAGGAAACCCATTGTTAGATGCTGAACAGGCTCTCTGTGGATTGCTAAATATCTCTGACTTGCCTTTTATGGGTCCCTGTATTAAACGCCATGACTGTTTTAAAAGCATTAATATCAGCTCCTCTCTGACAGCTTGGTGGAAATTTTTAAAAATAACAAGGTCTTCACTTGTCCCTTATAAACTCACACCCATTTGGAATAATCCTGAGATCTTGCAACAAAAAAGGATGTTAAACTTACTGAAGATAAATGGGGGCCTGTCAGCCCCTTTAAAAGTCCAGAGGGGGGGTTCGGCAGGGTTTTCCGCGGCAGGTGTGTGTGGGTGCTCAGGGGTGGTTGGGGGGCCGTTGGCGCGGGTTGGTGGCCGTGTTGCCGTTGGGCTGCTCCGGGGCGGCTGTGACTGCGGGGCGGCCTGCTGCTGTTGGTGTGTGTCTGGGGTGGGTGGTCGGTGGGCTTGCGTGGGCGCTCGGGGGTGTCGCTTGGCATGTGGGATGCCATGTGAGTCCGACCCATTGTTCACTATTGTGACTATTGTTGTTGTGCATGTTTGCATGTGCAAGATGAGTGAGAATGGGTGTGGCTGCTCCATCATGTTTGTGGTACTGGGAGCACCAGGGTGCGATGCTGGTGGGTCCTGGGCTGCTCGGCCTGGCAGTCCTCGCCCTGAATTGGGATTTGGGGGCAGTGGGTAGCCTCATGAATCAGTTTGCGAAGTGGCTTCTTTGAGGGGGGACGACCTCGCTTTTGGATCGCCTCCCTGCCAGTCTTATCCCCCCCCCCCAATTCAGGGTGGAATATACATTTTCTTGGATACATTTTTGGGCTTTTGGGTGGGGGTGTGCTGCACTGTGTCAACAAAGTGGATACCTCTGCTTCACAGTGGGGCTGCCCTCACCTCAATTTTAATTGCATTTTAGACACTGAGGGCTTGGGGGGATGGGAGCCCTGCTGCCTATCACAGAGGCTAGTGGTGCTCCAACCACTCTTCCCCGCAATTTTAACTGCACTATGGTAGTCCACACATTTACACACAATCACATCATCCAACCGACATATACCTACCATGTTTTGTGCAAGGGGGGGTGGTCTTCCCCCACCCCTGTTGCCCTCCTCCTGCTGGGGGCTTTGGTGCCCGGCGGGGGGCCTGGTACCCGTCATGTTGTCAAAATCCCTGGGTGCTGCTGAATGTATAGATACACCCAAGGGAGTGATAAAGGGACTGAATAAGAGAGTAAGTGAGAGTAAGGGAGTGAATGGAGGTGGTGATGGTGGGTCAGTTTTGTGTGGTGCTTTGCATGTCGGGTGGCATCTCGGGGCGCCTGCAGTGATCTGCTGCTCAGTCACTCAGGTGGGCGCTGGGGGTGGGGTTCTGCTTCTGTGCCTTCTTCCTGGCCTGTGCTGGTGGTCTCCTCGGCTGCTGCCGGGCACTGGTGCGCATTCAGGTTCTCTGCATCGCAGTCACCCTAAGAAATAAGGGTGAATGAGGGTGGGTGAGTGTGAGGGGGAGAGCACGAATGGATGTGAATAGGTCGGAGTGTGAGTGATAATGCGTGCGTGGGTGAACATGAGTGGGTGTGGGTGACCCTGAGAGCGAGTGGGAGTGAGATTGAATGGATACAGGAGTGAGAAAGAATGGGTGGGTCCGGGAGTGTGAGAGTGGGTGAGTCCATGTGGGTGCATATGAGAGTATGACGGTGTGAAGGTGTTGGGATGGGTGTGTCTGTGAGTCTGGAGATGCTGGATGAGGGGGGTAGTGCCTCTCTGTTATGGGGACTCCCCTAGGTGGGGGGGACTTCTTTGGGCATGGGGGTCCCCACGGTGTGCAGCGGTGGTGCTGGGGGGGACGGACTCGCTGTGGGGGCACCTGGGGGCACAGGCCGGTCTCCGGCCAAGGGGGTGGGGTTGCTGGGCTCCTGGCACCTGGGGCCCATGGACTGGCGTTGGCCCCACTGGGGGGGGGGGGCGCAGGGGTGTGGGCCTGTTGCAAATGCCACCTGGCCGCCTGGCCTCCCTTGATCATCCCTCCGGGGGCGGATGCCTGGCTTTCCTGGGACTTGCTGACCTTAGGCATTTGTGCTCTGTGGGGGTTGGCGGTGCTGCCTTGCCTGCTCCGGGTTCCCGGGGGGAGCGCTGCTGTGACTGGCCCCCCTCTTCGTATGTTTCATGACAACCCACTCACATGCACACTCTTATTTTGCACTTGCTCTCATGTATACACACACAGATGCACACGCGCAAATATCTTTCCTTTAACAGGTGTGGATACCAGACTCGTATTGAGACATCTTCGGTGGAAGAAGCACTTTGTCTTCTGTTTGTTTTAATTGTTGGTTTGTTTGTCTTTTTGTCTGTTCCCTTCCCTTTTCTTTCCCCCCCCCCCCACACATTTCCTTTCCCTATTCCCCATCCTGTCGGGTCCTCCATGTGTAAAATAATTTAAAAGTTATTACTGGAGGGGACTTCCAGTCTGGACACCATGGTGATGGCAGCTTAACGCTGAAGATCCAAGACCCCATCCGTGAAAATACCTTGAAAATCAGATTTAACGGATTTTTGAAATAGTGAAAATCAAGAGACAAAGTCATTATGCCTAAAGGAAAACAGAAGAGATCGACATTTACCAGGCCAAGACGCGCATCGGCCGGAGAATCTGACCTGGAGGACAAAAACCATTCGGAAACAGAGGCGCTGAATGAGGGTAGCAACACGGTTAGCTTAAAAACAATATTTCAAGAATTAAGAGAATTTTGCCGAGAGTGTTGGGCCGAATTTCGTGAAATTAAAGATGAAATAAAAAGGACAAACAACAGAGTGGACCAGGCTGAGGACCGAATCATGGAAGCAGAGGAAAGAATAAAAGGGCTGGAAGAAAACATGCTGGAATTACTTAAACGACAGACAAGACTGGAGGCTAAGCTAACCAACCAAGAAGGAAGACTAAGAAGGGCCAACATAAGAATTCATGGTCTGAAAGAAGAAGTTGAGGACGGTTTCACCACAATGGCTGCATGCGTGGAAACCATACTGAGAGAGAAGTTGGAAATTCCCCAATCCACCGACTTGAAGATAGAAAGGGCGCACCGTTCATTAGCCCCAAGGCCGTCGGCGGAAGCGCCCCCACGATCGGTGGTGGTGAAGTTTTCCAACTTCAGAACAAAAGAAGAGGTTTTGAGACTGGCTTGGCAGAAAAAAGGATTTATGCACCAAGAAAGAAAAGTTTTTGTGGAGCACGACTACGCCCCGGAGGTCCTTAAAAAGCGTCGGGAATACAACAATGCTAAAAAGGTACTAAGAGAGAAGAAACTGCGCTTTCAAACTCCATTTCCGGCGAAGCTGTGGGTTTTTTATGGGGAAGAGACGCGTCTCTACAACTCGGCAGAAGAAGCAACCAGGGATATGGTGAGAAGAGGGCTCCCGGTAACGGCGCATAAACCCGCAGCAGACTCGATCGAAAGAATCAAGGCTCAAACGTGGAGCACACAGAGACCCTCAAAATCCACGGGCCAGCAGCGGGAAACCCAGCGCCAGGGCTATAAGGAAAAACTGAATGCTTTCAGGAGGGAATAACGATATTTTTAATCAATCTGCGCATCAAACCCTCCTCCTACAAGGTAACAAACATTAAAGGAGATGCAGAATCAGCAAGTATGAAGTGGTAAATCATTTCATGGAACAGTCATAATATTAGAAACAAATAAGTCTTTAAAAAAAAAAAGAAAAAAAAACTTGTTAAAATAAATGTGACGACTTCCGGTCTGGACGCCATGGCGACTGCAGCTTAACACTGAAGTTCTCAGACCCAATTCAGGATAACACCTTGAAAATCAAACTTAACGGATTTTTGGAGGAGTGAAAATCAAAAGACAAAATCATCATGTCTAAAGGAAAACAGAAGAAACTGAAATTCTCCAGGCCAGGACACGTATCGGCCGGAGAATCCGAACTGGAAGATCTCCGTTCAGAAGACGAGGAACTGGTGATAGCTAACAAAAGGGTTAGCCTGAAATCACTATTTGAGGAGCTACGACGATTTCGCCGAGATGTTACGGCCGAATTTCGGGAATTCAGAGAAGAATTGAAAAGGACAAACAGCAGAGTGGACCAGGCCGAGAACCGAATCTTGGAAACAGAGGATCGAATAAAAGTGCTCGAAGATTCTGTGCTAGACCTACGCAAAAGACAAGCAGCTATAGAGGCTAAGCTAACCGACCAAGAAGGAAAACAAAGAAGAGACAACATAAGAATTCATGGTCTGATAGAAGGAACCGAAAATGGTTTTAACTCAATGGCAGAATGCGTGGAATCCTTACTAAGAGAGAAATTGGATATTCCACAAACCACCGACTTGAAGATAGAAAAGGCACATCGTTCATTAGCCGCTAGGCCGGCGGCGGAAGCGCCCCCACGTTCGGTGTTGGTAAGATTTTCCAATTTCAAAATAAAACAAGAGGTTGTAAGACTGGCCTGGCAGAAAAAAGGATTTATGCACCAGGAGAGAAAAGTCTACGTGGAACACGATTACGCCCCGGAGGTCCTTAAAAAGCGCAGGGAATACAATGACGCGAAAAAGGTGTTAAGAGAGAAGAAATTGCGCTTTCAGACACCATTTCCTGCGAAGTTAAGGGTCTTCTACGGCGATGAAACGTGTCTCTATAATTCGGCGGAAGAAGCAACAGCTGACATGGCGAAAAGAGGCCTCCCGGTAATGGTATTTAAACCCCCAGCAGACCCGAGTGAGAAGATCAAAGCGCAAACATGGACAACACAAAGACCTTCAAAATCCACGGACCAGCAGCGGGAAACCCAGCACCAGAACGTCGCGGATAAACTATCCGTTTTCAGGTTGGAATAGCGACCTTTTTTTTTTTTTTTTTTTTTTTTTTTTTTTCTCTTGAATCAATCCGCACATCCAACCCCCCTCATACAAGGTAACAAACATTAAAGGAGATGCATATTCAGCATGTGGTAAAACATTTCATGGAACAATCATATTATTTGAAACAAATAAGTCTTTGTAATAAAAAAAAAAACTTGTTAAAATAGAAATGTGACAATAATCCACATGTTAAGATAAGATAAGATAAGATAAGATAAGATAAGATAAGATAAGATAAGCCTTTATTAGTCCCACAACGGGGAAATTCCAGGATTGCAACAGCACAGGGATAGCAACACTCAGAGCAACAATCAGAAGGCAAGAAAAAACAAGCAAGCAAGAGCGGCTAATATACATATGTACATATTACTATAAAATATATATATACACACACACACACACACAGACACACAGTGCAGAGCATTGTAGCTGGATGGAATAAATATATGAATATATGAACACACAGTGCAGAGCATTGTAGCTAGATGGAATAAATATGTAAATATATAAACACCCACAGTATGGAGCATTGCAGCTAGGTGGAATAAATATGCAAGTATATAAACACACACAGTGCGGAGCAATGTAGCTAGATGGAATAATATGTAGATATATAAAAACACAGTGCGGAGCATTGTAGCTAGATGGAATAAATATATAGATATATAAATATAAACACACCCAGTGCAGAGCATTGTAGCTAGATGGAATAAATATGTAAATATATAAACACACACAGTGCAGAGCATTGTTGCTAGGTGGGATGAAACAGCATAACCGTCTATTTAGTTATCCTACATGGTATGATTATGTGCCCATACATATTCTCACCCTCCATAGCGACCGGTATGTTCCTAGTTGTATGCCGGAGAGGACCATTGTGTAAGTCTATTGCATCTTTTGCATTCAAAAAAAAAAAAAAAAAAAAAAAAAAAAAACTATTAGTTTCTGCTTAGGTTGTACAGTCTGACAGCCGTTGGTAGGAAGGACCTACGAAACCTCTCGGTTGTGCACCTGGGATGATGTAGTCTGCTGCTAAATGAGCTCCTCAGTGCATCCAGTATGTCCTGCATAGGGTGGAACTCGGACTCCAGCAGAGATGACAGTTTAGCCACCATCCTTCTCTCTCCTATCTCCTCCATCGGATCAAGGCGTTGCCCCAGGACAGAGCTAGCTTTCTTAATCAGTTTGTTCAGTCTCTTCCTATCGGCTGCAGTAATGCCACTGCCCCAGCAGACCACTCCAAAAGTGATGGCTGATGCCACCACCGTGTCATAGAATGACTTCAGCAGCGCCCCTTGTACACCAAAAGACCTGAGTCTCCTCAGCAGGAACAGCCTGCGCTGTCCCTTCTTGTAGAGTGCGTCAGTATTGTGTGACCAGTCTAGTTTATTGTTCAGATGAATACCCAGGTACTTGTAGGATGTCACCATCTCGATGTCTGTTCCCTGTATATTTACTGGTGCTGTGAGGGGCTGCCCATGCCTGCGGCAGTCCACCACCAGCTCCTTAGTTTTCCTCGCGTTGATCTGGAGGCAGTTCCGATGGCACCAGTCCACAAAGTCCTGGATAAGCCCTCTGTACTCAGCTTCATCTCCGCTGGAGATGAGACCAACGATCGCAGAGTCATCAGAGAACTTCTGTAGATGGCAATGTGTTGTGTTGTGTGAGAAGTCCGCAGTATAAAGAGTGAACAAGAAGGGAGCCAGCACCGTTCCCTGGGGGGCCCCCGTGCTACTGATGATCGTGTCGGAAACACAGTCCCGGGTTCTCACAAACTGAGGCCGGTTCGTGAGGTAGTCCAGGATCCATGATGACAGGTGCTGGTCCACCCCTGCGCGCAGCAGCTTGTCCTTCAGGATCATCGGTTGGATGGTGTTGAAAGCACTGGAGAAGTCAAAGAACATGATCCTCACCATATTCCCGGGCTTCTCCAGGTGGGACAGAGAACGGTGAAGGAGGAAGATCACCGCATCCTCCACCCCAATGCCATGCTGGTAGGCGAACTGGAGTGGATCCATCGCTGGTTCCACCAGGGGGCGGAGATGAGCAAGGAGCAGTCTCTCCAGGGTCTTCATCAAGTGGGACGTCACGGCCACCGGTCTGAAGCTGTTCAGGTCTTTGGGGTGGGAAGTTTTTGGTACAGGTACCACACAAGATGTTTTCCACAGCTGTGGTACCCTCCCCAGTTTCAGGCTCATGTTGAAGATATACGTCACAATCCCACACAGCTGGTCTGCACAGGACTTGAGGAGCTTTGCGCTGATGCCGCCCGGTCCCGACGCCTTCCTCGCCTTGATCTTCCTCAGCTCCGTCCTCACCTGGGTCTTGGTCAGGGTCAGGATGGGGGGCTGTGTGTTGGGAGTGGGGGGGGTGTCGGTGGAGTGGGGAGTGGGTAGCAGGACTTGATTTCTTAGAGGCAGCAGTGGTTGTTGTGCAGACAGGGGGGAGGGCGGTTGGTCAAATCTATTGAAAAACAGATTCAGGTTGTTCGCCCACTCCCTGCCCCCCGTGGCCTGGGGGGAGTTCTCCTCATACTAACAAATACTGTTTTTGCGTGAATGTTTGATGTGATGGGGGTGGGAGGGTGCACACAATTTCACAGGGTTTAGGCATAAAAGGAAAAAAAAAAAAAAAATCATTACAAGTTTGGATTGGGTTCTGAAACTCACGTTAAAAGCATGGGACTACTTTCAGTGGTAAGAGAGGGCCCTCAACACGTAACAGAGTTTGAGGAATTTCCCTCAGAGCCTTCACTCCATCAAGGCTCTTACAGGGTCTTTAAAAAGACCTCAGCTCAGGAAGTTCTTATGACAGCTTTTTGTTTTAAAGTTTTTTACACTATGTTCTTAATGTTTTTCTTGTTTTTAATGTTCTTTCAGTTTCTGAGTAGCACAAAAGAGGGCCACCACACAGTTATACTAAACAAAACAACACAATGGAGAAACAGGGTGTAACCAAAATAATTTCATATAATGTAAAAGGAATCCTGAATCCAGTTAAAAGATCCAAGATTCTAGGCAAAATGAAAAAAGACAAAGCAGGAATAATACTTTTACAAGAAACCCACCTAACAGACGTGGAACACAATAAACTCAGTAGACAAGGGTTTAAAATGATCTCTTCATCTTCATATAAATCAGGGAGGAGGAGGGGAGTAGCGACATTGATATCAACCAAAATTACATTTGAAAAAAAATCAGAAAACAAAGATAAAGAAGGGAGATACAGTTTGGTAACTGGGCGGCTAGAGGGAGAAGATATCACCCTGCTGAATGTGTATGCTCCCCCAGGGGCTAACTGGAAATTTTATAAAAATGTATTCGACCTAATGATAACTAAAGCTCAAGGTTTAGTGATATGTGGTGGGGACTTCAATCTTAGACTGAATCCATACTGGGATGCTTCTGGTAATTCCCCACATCAAAATAACACCCAAAACAGGAAGACTTGGATGCTACTAAAAGAATTGGGAATCTGTGACGTGTGGAGGGAACTCAACCCCAGTGTAAAAGACTATACATTTTACTCAACTCCACATTCATCTTACTCAAGGATTGACTATTTTTTTATGTTTAATAGAGACATTGGAAGAGTAAAAACATGTAAAATAGGACTGATGGATCTCTCCGACCACAGTCCGATCTACATGGACTTAAATATCCAAAAATACACAAATAATACATTTTCTTGGAGGTTAAATTCAAATGTCCTGAAAGGACCATTGAAAGATGAATTGGAATCAGATATTCTCAGATATTTGGAAGATAACGATAATGGAGAAGTATCCCCTTTAATACTGTGGGATGCATGTAAAGCTGTAATAAGAGGAAAGATTATTGCAAAACTGGCAACCCAAAAGAAACTAAGACAAGAAAAACTATCCACATTAGAGTCAGAACTTAGGAACCTAGAAAAAGAACACAAAGGCAACACTCATTCTACTGACTCGCTCAAGATTAAGGAAATTAAAAACCAAATAAATGAGATCTACACAATAGAAATCCAGAAGAAACTTACATTTCTGAAACAAAAATACTATGAAGCAGGCAGTAAATCGGCAAAATTGCTAGCCTATAAATTGAGGAAACATCAAACAGAAAGAGCAATCTACAAAATCAGAGACCCAGTATCAAAGGAAATAAAATTCAGAATTCAGGATATTCTTAAAAACTTCGAGAATTACTATAAGAACTTATACTCCCACAAAAAACATAAAAACGCATCCGAGGCATTCCTAAACACATTAAACCTTCCCCAACTTACGGAGTCACAAAATAAAACACTACTGTCAGAAATACATCCTAAAGAATTGGAAAAAACAATTATGAAACTTAAAGCTAACAAATCCCCAGGAGCTGATGGCTATACAGCAGAGTGGTACAAAACCTTTAAACAGCAACTATCTCCTCTCCTCCTGAAAACATTTAATTATGTCCTCCACACAGGGGAAATCCCCCCCTCCTGGAGAGAAGGGGTCATTGCAGTTATACCTAAACCTGAAAAGGATAAACTAGAGTGCTCCAACTACAGACCAATCAGTGTACTAAATCAGGACTATAAGCTTTTTACCATTATCCTTGCCAAAAGGTTAGAAAATATACTGACAGACCTAATTCATTTAGACCAAACAGGTTTTATAAGACAAAGACAGACACAAGACAACATTCGACGCACTTTACACATAATTCATCATATAAAAAAATATAACTTAAATGCAGTCATATTGGGATTAGACGCTGAAAAAGCATTCGATTCGGTTGACTGGTCTTTTCTATATAGAATCTTATCCAGTTTCAATTTTCATAACAACTTCATTAGAACTATACAGGCATTATATAAAAAACCAACAGCTAAAATAAGGATTAACGGTAATTTATCATCATCTTTTGAACTGGAAAGAGGATGTCGTCAGGGCTGCCCCCTGTCTCCACTGCTCTTTGCAATCTTCATAGAACCTCTGAGCCAATGGATAAGACAAAATCAAAAAATTCAAGGTATTACACTTGGTCAGAAGGAACATAAAATAGCACTCTTTGCTGATGACATTTTAATATACCTAGGGCAGCCGGACACTTCTTTACCAGAACTAACCTCAGTTTTTTCAGAGTATGGAGATTTATCGGGGTACAAATTAAATATGCATAAAACCCAAGTTTTAACATTCAACTATGACCCAAATCATTATTCACTAAGCAAACTCAAAACTAACTGGGAGATGGAATCTATGAAATATCTGGGGGTCAATATCCCGAAACAACTCAACAAAATTATATCACTAAACTATGATCCACTGGTGACAAAAATAAAATCTGACCTAGCAAGATGGAATATGATACCATTCTTGGGTACTGCACAAAGAATTGAAGCAGTCAAAATGAATATACTTCCACGTCTTCTATACCTTTTCCAAACAATACCGGTAGAACCTCCCAAAAAAACATGGCAGGAGCTGGACAGATGGATCTCAAGATTCATATGGCAGGGCAAGAGACCTAGAATCAGATATAGAACCCTACAGCTAAACAAAGACAAAGGTGGGCTCGCGCTGCCAAATATCAGGGACTACTTTAAAGCCGCACAAATTAAAACGTTAGTAGAGATATGTAACCCAGTCTACACTGCACAATGGAAGGAGATCGAATGCCAAATAACAAGTGACATCCCCCTACAGGCGATAATAGGGAACAATGTCTTACCTAAGCTTTTGAATAACACTAACCCGTGGATAGAGACCCCGCTAAAAATTTGGTTTAAGATAGTCAGAGAGAATCAAACTAAAGAGCCCTATCGACTTCTGCAATGGATCGCCTATGATCAGGACTTTACTCCTAATAAAACAGACACCAGATTTAAAAAGTGGAAGGAGAAAGGGCTGATAAAATATTACGATTTTTTTAAAGGGCAAATCTTAAGAAGTTTTGAAGATTTGAAAAAACAAGGTCTAATAAATCAAGACCTTTACAGGTTCTTCCAGCTTAGACACCACATAAACAATATACTTAAAAAGGAGGTTTTGGAAAGGGCCCAGTCAGGTGTTCTGAAGGTCTTCTTAATGGCATATAAAGGGATCCCAGGGATCAGATACATTTCTAAAATATACCAAGGTCTTCAAGACTTAAAAGGAGACAACACATCTTATATAAAAGAGAGATGGGAAAAAGAGGGGAATTTCACTTTACAACTGGAAATATGGGAAAAGCTAAATAAACAGCAATGGAAAAGTACCTCATCCCTGCAGTGGAGAGAATTTGGATGGGAAAACTTGGCAAGGTTTTTCAGAACACCTGCACAAAACAAATTTACCCATAAGGGATTGAACTGTTGGCGCTTGTGTGGTGAAAAGACTGCAAATCATTTTCATGTGTTTTGGTCATGCCCAGTTATCCACCAATATTGGACCAAGGTACAGACAATATTGGGGAAAATATTCAAAATTACAGTTCCCTTTTCTTTTGTAACTTTGTATTTGGGTTTACTACCGGACTCACTGGAAAGACGAGGAGAAAAATACTTATTCAATGTTTTAATATTGGCAAGCAAAAAAGCTCTAACTAAAAAATGGATGTTGAAGGACTGTCCTACACCTGAAGATTGGACTAACGTGATCCAAGACATTTACTCGATGGAAAAGTTGACATTCGCACTGAGACAGGACATGGATGTGTTCATGAACTTTTGGCAACCCTGGACCGCATATGTGTCTTCCATTAGATCTAATCTTTGACAAATACCATTTCAATAATGGTTCCGCTCTTTGTTCCAAAGCTACTCAGATGCTCTTTTATCTTTATTTACTTACTTTTTCTTTTTGTTTGTTTTTTACTGGTTTGTTTGTTTTTTTTTTGTTATTTGTTTCTTGTTTTTTTTTCTCTTTAATTTCACTTTTTCTTTCACTTTAAAAAAAAAAAAGGGGTGTTGTAAGAATTAATCTTCCAATGTTGTCAGATATCAGAAAATAAGGGAACATGTGATGAAAATGTAAACACTGCATTGCTGTAACGACCTGTATACCCTTTACAAAAACTTAAATAAAAAAAAATAAATAAATGTGACAATGAACCACATGAACTCCCCACACTAACAAATACCTGTATTAACGTGATTGTTTGCTGTGACGGTGGTGGGAGGTTGCGCACAATTTCACAGGGTATAGGCATAAAAAAAAAAAATCATTATAAGTTCGGATTGGGGTCTGAAATTCACGTTAAAAACATGGGACAACTTACAGGGGTAAGAGAGGGCCCTCAACACGTAACAGAGTTTGAGGAATTTCCCTCAGAGCCAACGCACCATCAAGGCTCTTCTACGGTTGCTAAAAAGACCTCAGCTCAGGAAGATCTTTTGACAGTTTTTTTGTTTTAAAGTTTTATATACTACGTTCTTAATGTTTTTTATGTTCTTAACGTTCTTTCAGTTTCTGAGTAGCATAAAAGAGGGCCACTACACTGTTATACTAAATAAGACAACACAATGGAGAAACAGGGTGCAACCAAAATAATCTCATATAATGTAAAAGGGATCCTGAATCCAGTTAAAAGATCCAAGATTCTTGGCAAAATGAAAAAAGACAAAGCAGGAATAATATTTTTACAGGAAACCCACCTAACAGACTTGGAACACATTAAACTTAATAGACAAGGGTTTAAACTGATCTCTTCATCTTCATATAAGTCAGGGAGGAGGAGGGGGGTAGCGACATTGATCTCAACCAAAATTATGTTTGAAAAAAATTCAGAACACAAAGATAAAGAAGGGAGATTTAGCATGGTACTTGGTCGGCTAGAGGGAGAAGATATCACCCTGCTGAATGTATATGCACCTCCAGAGGCTAACTGGAAATTTTATAAAAATGAATTTGACCGAATGATAACTAAAGCCAAAGGTTTAGTGATATGTGGTGGAGACTTCAATCTAAGACTGAATCCATACTGGGATGCATCAGGTAATCCTTCACATCAAAATAACACTCAAAGTTGAAAAACTTGGATGCTACTAAAGAAATGGGAATCTGTGACATGTGGAGGGAATTCAACCCCAGTGTAAAAGATTATACATTTTACTCAGCACCACATTCATCATACTCAAGGACTAACTATTTTTTTATGTTTAATAGAGACAATGGAAGAGTAAAAACATGTAAAATAGGACTGATGGATCTCTCTGACCACATATGGACTTAAATATCCAAAAATATACAAATAATACATTTTCTTGGAGGTTAAATTCAAATGTGCTGAAAGGACCACTGAAAGATGAATTGGAATCAGATATTCTCAGATATTTGGAAGAAAATGATAATGGAGAAGTATCCCCTTTAATACTGTGGGACGTGCAAAGCTGTAATAAGGGGAAAGATTATCGCAAAACTGACAATCCTAAAGAAACTGAGACAAGAAAAACTAATCACATTAGAGTCAGAACTTAAGAAACTAGAAAAAGAGCACAAAGACAACACTCATTCTAATGACTCACTCAAAATTAAGGAAATTAAAAAACAAATAAATGAGATCTACACAATAGAAATCCAGAAGAAACTTATTTTATTTTATTTATTTATTTTTATTTATTTATTTTTATTTCGGATAGTACATTACAGGTTAAAAGAAACTGTATAATATAACAAGGTCAAATTAGACAAAGACTCCTTCTACTATACAATTCCACGTGAGTTATCCGAAATGGGTGATGGCTGAAGCCGCAGCTTATATTGCCCACCCATATTCCATCCAAGAATTCAAAGGAGAAAAAAGAGAAAACAAGACAAGAGCGATTACAATTTAAAACAAGGCTAAGACAAAATATGACTGAGAGAAAAAGAAAACTGAGCTAGTCTAAGTTAAGCGGTTACTATTCAAAAACAAATCTAAGACATAGTGTCACAGAGAAAAAAGAAAAACTAAGCTATAACACAACACAGGCTGGAAATGTCAATCCTTATGTGAGTTTACATGTCGTCTTGTAAATATGTTTGGAGTATTTCTTCCTTTAGTTTTTGTTTAAATTGTCCAAGCTTTGTACATGATTTTAATTCAGGTCCAAAATCGTTCCATAATCTGACACCTTGCACTGAAATACAGTGTTGCTTGGTAGTTGTTCTCACTGTAGGCTTTTGAAATATACATGTTCCTCTGAAGTGATATCGTTTCTCCCTTGTTTGGAACAACTTTTGGATATTTGCGGGCAGTGATAGATTCTTCACTTTGAACATTATTATTGCGGTTTTAAAGTCGATCAGATCTTTCAACTTGAGAGTTTTTTGTTTAAGAAAAAGTGGGTTTGTTGGTTCCCTGTAAGCTGCTTTGTTGATTATTCTAATAGCTCTCTTTTGAAGCATAAAGAGTGGATATATGTTTGTTTTATATGTATTTCCCCATACTTCATTACAATATGTCATGTATGGGAGTATTAATGAATGATACAAGGTGTATAGTGTGGGTTGATTCAGCAAATTTTTCACTCTGTGTAATATTGCAATTGATTTGGATACTTTACCTTTTATATAATTAATATGTGGCTTCCAACACAGTTTGTTATCAATTATTACTCCAAGGAATTTAGTTTTGGATACCCTTTCAATCTCTACACCATTTACACTGAGTTTGGGTACTGGGTAGTTGTGATGGTTGTTAAAGACTATAAATTTTGTCTTGCTTAAATTGAGCGTTAATTTGTTTGAGTCAAACCACAGTTTCAGCTTTCCTAATTCCTTTCCGAGTGTATCCAGAAGTTGTTCCAAGTTGTTTCCACTGCATAGCAGGTTAGTGTCATCAGCAAACAATATTAAGTCCATTTTTTCTGAAACTTTACATATATCATTTATATACATATTGAATAATAATGGTCCCAAAACTGAACCCTGTGGGACTCCACAGGTGACCTTCAGTAGCTCTGAGTTTTTGTTGTTAACACATACAAACTGATATCTATTCTTTAAGTAACTTCTTAACCAGGACAGTGCTACCCCTCTGATACCACAATTTTGTAGTTTCTTTAATAATAGATTGTGATCTACTGTATCAAATGCTTTTTTAAGATCCAGGAATACTCCAACTGAATACTCTTTATTTTCAATGGCTGTTGATATTTTTTCTGTAAATTCCATTAAGGCATATGCTGTTGTCCTTTTGTGTCTGAACCCATATTGCTGCTCACACAATAAATCATTCTTCAGTATGAAGTTGTCAATTCTCTCATAGAATATTTTTTCAAGTATCTTGGAAAATTGCGGTAATAGTGAAATTGGTCTGTAGTTGGAGAGTTCCCCTCTGTCGCCTGTCTTGTAAATCGGAATTACTTTAGCTATTTTCATTGCATTGGGAAATATACCTGATTGGAGAGACAGGTTACAGATATACGTCAGTGGTTTCACTATGCATTCGATAACAGTTTTGACTAGTAGCATATCAATACCATCGCAGTCAGTAGATGTTTTACTTTTGAACGATTTAACAATTTCAATGACCTCTCTTTCGTCTGTGTTCTTTATGAAGATGGTGTCTTTTACAGCAGTGTTATTGCATATTGAATCACCTGTTGGCACCGTAGTGGGTATTTCTCGGGCCAGTTTAGGTCCAATGTTAACAAAAAAATTATTAAATTCATCTGCAGGTGAAGCTATATTCACATTCGGAGTCGATTTATTATTTTTTGGAGTGTTAGTTGGGTAGCTGGTATTTCTGCTTTTATTTCCAAGGATACTGTTGATTATTGTCCATGTATTTTTAATATTGTCTTTGTTTTTTTCCAGTTCTTTACTGTAATAAAACTTAAATTTCTGAAACAAAAATACTATGAAACAGGTAGCAAATCGGCAAAATTACTAGCCTACAAATTGAGGAAACAACAAATGGAGAGAGCAATCTACAAAATCCGAGACCCAGTATCAAAGGAAATAAAATTTAGAATTCAGGAAATTCTTAAAAGCTTCGAGAATTACTACAAGAACTTATACTCCCTCAAAAAACACAAAAACGCATCCGAAGCCTTCTTAAATACATTAAATCTTCCCCAACTTACTGAGTCACAAAATAAAACACTACTGTCAGAAATACAACCTAAAGAATTAGAAAAAGCAATTATGAAACTTAAAGCTAACAAATCCCCAGGAGCAGATGGCTATACAGCAGAGTGGTACAAAACCTTTAAACAGCAACTATCTCCTCTCCTCCTGAAAACATTTAACTATGTCCTCCACACAGGGGAAATCCCCCCCTCCTGGAGAGAAGGGGTCATTGCAGTCATACCTATACCTGAAAAGGATAAACTAGACTGCTCCAACTACAGACCAATCAGTGTGTTAAATCAGGACTATAAACTTTTTACCGCTATCCTTGCCAAAAGGTTAGAAAATATACTGACAGACTTAATTCATTTAGACCAAACAGGTTTTATAAGACAAAGACAGACACAAGATAACATTAGACACACTTTACACATAATTCATCATATAAAAAAGTATAATTTAAATGCAGCCATATTGGGATTAGATGCTGAAAAAGCATTTGATTCGGTTGACTGGTCTTTCTTATATAGAATCTTATCCAGTTTCAATTTTCATAATAACTTCATTAGAACTATCCAGGCATTATATAAAAAACCAACAGCTAAAATAAGGATTAACGGTAAATTATCATCATCTTTTGAACTGGAAAGAGGATGTCGTCAGGGCTGCCCCTTGTCTCCACTGCTCTTTTCAATCTTCATAGAACCTCTGAGCCAATGGATAAGACAGAATCAAAAAATTCAAGGTATTACACTTGGTCAGAAGGAACATAAAATAGCACTCTTTGCTGATGACATTTTAATATACCTGGGGCAGCCGGACACCTCTTTTCCAGAACTAATCTCAGTTTTTTCAGCGTATGGAGCATTATCGGGGTACGAATTAAACATGTATAAAACCAAAATTTTAACATTCAACTATGACCCAAATCAATACTTACTAAGCAAACTCAAAACTAACTGGGAGATGGAATCTATGAAATATCTGGGGGTCAATATCCCGAAACAACTCAACAAAATTATAACACTAAACTATGATCCACTGATGGCAAAAATAAAATCTGATCTAGCAAGATGGAATATGATACCATTCTTGGGTACTGCACAAAGAACTGAAGCAGTCAAAATGAATATACTTCCACGTCTTCTATACCTTTTCCAAACAATACTGGTAGAACCTCCCAAAAAAACATGGCAAGAACTGGACAGAAGGATCTCAAGATTCATATGGCAGGGCAAGAGACCTAGAATCAGATATAGAACCCTACAGCTAAACAAAGACAAAGGTGGGCTCGCGCTGCCAAATATCAGGGACTATTTTAAAGCCCCACAAATTAAAACTTTAGTAGAGATATGTAACCCAGTCTACACTGCACAATGGAAGGAGATGGAATGCCAAATAACAAGTGACATTCCCCTACAGGCGATAATAGGGAACAATGCCTTACCTAAACTTTTGAATAACACTAACCCGTGGATAGAGACCTCGCTAAAAATTTGGTTTAAGATAGTCAGAGAGAATCAAACTAAAGAACCCTATCGATTATTGCAATGGATTTCCTATGATCAGGACTTTACTCCTAATAAAACAGGCACTGTGGCGGTTGATTCAACCCCCCCACAACACACAGGACAGTCAGCTCTCTTCTCTTGGTTTTTCCCACTGCACTACTGAGATGTAATGTGCCATGCATGTATTGTGATGCAATGTGCCATTCATGTATTGTGATGCAATGTGCCATTCATGTATTGTGATGCAATGTGCCATTCATGTATTGTGATGTAATGTGCCATTCATGTATAGTGTTCATGCGTCCTGTCCTTACTGTGACCTGGAGACAGATCAATATATAGATGTGCCTTGTAACCTCTTTGTCCTGCAAGCTGGAGCAGAGGACTGCATCTGCCTATTGTTATGTAGGTCTTACAAATGCAAATGTCTCGTGCCTGTTCTACAGTCCCTTTGATCGTACCAACTGCTGTGAAATTGCTTTGATGTACTGTCTGAGTTGGGTATAAATACTGCACAGGTTCTGTAACAAGTTATCTCAATCTCACTTCTGCAACTGCTGCTGCTGGACACAGACATTGTGTCCTCCTTCTCTGAGAGCCGCTGAGCTCGCTCCCGGCGCGCATGCACGGTGCCGGGAGCGGAGCTCGTGACGGCGGTATGATATAATAAAACTCTACTTAAAACCTTCAACAACGTTGCTATTTTATCATCCGCTGCACTGGTGACCCCGAAGACACATACGTTTTGTGCGATGCAGCCTTCTGGTTTGGACATCCACGCTGAATCGGCCGAGCGGTGCCAAAGATCGTCTATTCCCTCCCACCGCTCCAACGCATCTGCACGAGCCTGAGGGACAAAAGATCGTCTATTTCCTCCCACCGTTCCAACGCACCATGGCCAAGCTGCAGCCACAGCCCAAATCTGGATTTTATCGGCGCCGTCTGCGCCGATCTCCACCAAGATTCTGCACCCTGACTCGCTACTCCAGCGGCCCACCCAAGCACGGAACTCCCGCGCGTGCACCGGGGAGTTACGAGGACGGCGCACCACGCACGGGGCAATAAAGGCTACAGAGACCGCCATCGTCCTCCGCCGCTGCACATGCCCGAGAAAAACGGCCGATCGCCACCCTCGGAACCTTCAGGGCTGCTCGTTCACCTGAAGCAAGCACGCAGCTCACTACTGGATTTTCTAATGGTCTCAGCCACGGCACAAAGGGATTTCAGTCGTCAGCTGTTCCCGGGGGGCTTTTGGGTTGCTCCTGCACCTAAAGCCAACATGCCAGTCCCTCTGCTTTTGTTTGTTTTTTTTTTTCTTACAGCCGCTACGCTGCCTCGCCGCTCCTGTTTTCTTCATGGCCACGAGAGGAGCCAGAGACTAATTTTTCTTCTTGTGGACCTCTGCACGTTCAACGGGACAGCCCTTCAACATCGCGGACCCACAAGCAATTTTTGCGCGGCTCGGACGAGTTCGCCGCCCCTGCCGGCACTTACTACCCCTCCCCTCCCTCCCCCTCCGTCTGCAGCGAGCTTCTCCCACAGCTTGCTCCCATAGATGGATTATCGAGGTCTCGGCCCCCTGCCGTGCCCTCTGGGGGGGAGCGTGTGGTGGGTTGATTCAACCCCCCCACAACACACAGGACAGTCAGCTCTCTTCTCTTGGTTTTTCCCGCTGCACTACTGAGATGTAATGTGCCATTCATGTATTGTGATGCAATGTGCCATGCATGTATTGTGATGCAACGTGCCATGCATGTATTGTGATGCAATGTGCCATTCATGTATTGTGATGTAATGTGCCATTCATGTATAGTGTTCATGCGTCCTGTCCTTACTGTGACCTGGAGACAGATCAATATATAGATGTGCCTTGTAACCTCTTTGTCCTGCAAGCTGGAGCAGAGGACTGCATCTGCCTATTGTTATGTAGGTCTTACAAATGCAAATGTCTCATGCCTGTTCTGCAGTCCCTTTGATCGTACCAACTGCTGTGAAATTGCTTTGATGTATTGTCTGAGTTGGGTATAAATACTGCACAGGTTCTGTAACAAGTTATCTCAATCTCACTTCTGCAACTGCTGCTGCCGGACACAGACATTGTGTCCTCCTTCTCTGAAAGCCGCTGAGCTCGCTGCCGGCATGCATGCACGGTGCCGGGACCGGAGCTCGTGACGGCGGTATGATATAATAAAACTACTTAAAACCTTCAACAACGTTGCTATTTTATCATCCGCCGCAGCACTAGATTTAAAAAGTGGAAAGAGAATGGACTGATAAAATATTACGATTTTTTTAAAGGGCAAACTTTAAGAAGTTTTGAAGATTTGAAAAAACAAGGTCTAGTAAATCAAGACCTTTACAGGTTCTTTCAGCTTAGACACCACATAAACAAAATACTTAAAAAGGAGGATTTGGAAAGGGATCAGATACATTTCTAAAATATACCATGGTCTTCAAGATTTAAAAGGAGACAACACATCATATATAAAAGAGAGATGGGAAAAAGAGGGGAATTTCACTTTACAACTGGAAATATGGGAAAAGCTAAATAAACAACAATGGAAAAGTACTTCATCCCTGCTGTGGAGAGAATTTGGATGGAAAATTTTGGTAAGATTTTTCAGAACACCTGCACAAAACAAATTTACTCGTAAAGGGTTGAATTGTTGGCATTTGTATGGTGAAAAGACTGCAAATCATTTTCATGTGTTTTGGTCATGCCCAGTTATCCACCAATATTGGATATCAGTACAGACAATATTGGGGAAAATATTCAAAGTAACAGTTCCCTTTACTTTTGTAACTTTGTATTTGGGTTTACTACTGGAATCACTGGAAAGACAAGGAGAAAAATACTTATTCACTGTTTTAATATTGACAAGTAAAAAAGCTCTAACAAAAAAATGGATGTTGAAAGACTGTCCTACACCTGAAGATTGGATTAACGTGATTCAGGACATTTATTCGATGGAAAAGTTGACATTTGCACTGAGACAGGACATGGATGGGTTCTTGAACTTTTGGCAATCCTGGAACGCATATGTGTCTTCCATCAGATCTTATCTTTGACAAATACCATTTCAATAATGGCACCTCTCTTTGTTCCAATGCTACTCAGATTCTCTTTTATTTTTCTGCCTTTTTGTTGTTGTTTTTTGTTGTTTTTTTTTTTATTCTTTTTTAATTTCTCTTTTTCTTTCACTTAAAAAAAGGGTGTTGTAATAATTTTTTTTCCAATGTTGTCAAAAAACAAAAAAAGGGGGAATATGTGATGAAAATGTAAACAATGCAACGCTGTAATGACATGTATACCCTTTACAAAAACTTAAATTAAAAAAAGTTATTACAGGAGGAGTTTACAACAATATACAGTACATAGTTAGGTACTGTATAAAGCTCCTTTTGGCAAAGTAAATCTGTTTTGGCACAATAAGGGTAACAGATCTCTGTTCCGCTTACCTAGCTGCTTGACAGGACAAGGGAAAAAAATTGTCCTACCTGGTGGCCTTTCTTTGACACAAGGTTATTTTAAATATCTTGGTGTGTTTTTAGGAGACCAGGCTTTTACTGGGAAAAATTGGGAGTATATTTTGGAAAAAGTTGAAGGAAGATTAAAAAAATGGAAATGGATTTTGCCAAACTTGTCCTTCAGAGGTCATGTTTTAATCATTAACAACTTGATTGTTTCAATTCTGTGGCATCGACTGTCTTGTGTGGACCTTCCAACCAACTTGCTGGCAATTTACATATAATAATACCTACAATTGTGGACTTTTTCTGGGACTGTCTTCACTGGGTTCCACAGAGCATCCCGTTTTTACCTAGGGAAGAAGGTGGTCAAGGACTCATCCATCCGGCCAGCAGGGGGACCGTCTTTCTTGTATGGAGACCTATTGTCAGAGCTGTCCTGGCTTGCTGTGGGGGGCTGGGACTAGAGGAGTCATTGTTTTAATGGACTTAAAGAACCAAAAACTCCCAGAACTTCCTCAGTTATATCAAAGTGTTTTTAAAATCTGGGGACTCTTTAAAAAGAACTCTTCCCAGGCTTCCTTGTTTCCTTTTTGACTTTTAAAGGAACCACTTGTGTTTGGGACCCATTTCGATGTAGGCAATGTTTTAGGACCTTCTGTTTTAAAAAAGTTCCTTTCTGCAAAGGTTACAACACTGGGACACTTGGTGAACCTATGTCGTCCTAACATGGACAATGCTGTTGCCCTGTGCTCGGCTCTTGGCATTTCTTCAGTCAGGGTTATAATGAACTTGCTAAAGATTTGGAGAGACTGCCTCTCCACAGAAGAATACTCTGCCATTGTTTTACACTGCAAAGATTCTGTGCAAACTGCTGATGAGCCTTTTCCTTTTAGTGTTTTATCTCCTGATTTTAAAGATGGCACTGGAGTGTTTTTAAACTCTGAACCCATTAACATTTGTGACTCTTCTGGTAAAAAAAAATAAAAATGTATGGACTCTTGGAGAAAGTTCTAAATGTGAATAAATTAAAAGGTCAAGCTGATACACCATGGAGGAAACACTTGGGTTTGGGTTCAGAGGTGAGGCCTGCCTGGAGAGCACTCTATAAACCACCATTAACTAAGAAGGTTGGAGACCTGCAATGGTGAGTTTTACATGGTGCTATGGCTGTAAATGCTTATATCTCTATTTTAAACCCAAATGCTGTTGAGGTTTGTCCATTTTGTCCTCTGAAAGAGACTGTGTTCCATTGTTTTCTGGACTGTAACAGACTGCAGCTGTTGTTTGTTTTTTTGGGGGAAGCTGTTTTGTCTGTTGGATTAGTCTTTTCCCTGCAGATTTTTATCTTGGGTTTTCCATATAGACAGAGAAACAAGAAAAAAATTGAACTGTTAGGTTTCATCCTGGGTCAGGCTAAAATGGCCATTTATGTTCATAGAAAAAGAAAAGTTGGACAAATGCTGGATTGTAATGTAAAAGACATGCTGGTAAACATGATCAGGACTCGAATAATGATTGATTTTAATTACTATCATTCGATGCAAAATGTGGGAACTTTTGAGGCTATTTTTTTTTTTTTTTGTTACTTATTTGTACCCGTAGGTAGACTTGGTTTGCAGTCTGGTGACAAGCCACCGGCTGCTGGTCGCTGCGTGCGCGAGCGCCCTAAACCTACATGTTTTTGGTGTGCGGGAGGAAACCGGAGAAATCCCGGAGTAAACCCGCGCAACACGGGGAGAACATGCAAACTCCACACAGCTCACTGTTGGTCGGGGGCTGGGATCGAACCCACAATCTCATGATCCCCGCGATCCCCCGGCCGAGGGTAAAACTGTGCTGCCACAGTGCTAAACCACTGCGCCACCGTGCAGCCCAGCTATGTGAGGCTATGTGGTGCTTTAAGCACATCCTGTGTTGTGTTAAGGAGGAGAAACTGTTATGATCTGTGCGCCAATCTCATCCGCGCTCGGGTCATACATCATCTCCTGCAGGCTTGACAGCAGTGTTACCTTCTGGCTCCCCGGGCTCTTATTATGACAGCGCTCGGAGGAGCTTCCTGCTGTCAAAGCCTGCCAGCTGTGCTGCATTCAGGGCTCATTAGTGGCCGGCTTTTAAGCAGACGCTGAATGCAGCCCAATGCAGCAGCCTCGTCAAACATTCCTTTGTCAGCCGTCGAACTTCCCGTCGAAGATTCCTCTTCAGACGTCGAGCCAGTGTTCCTCGTCTCAGACGTCAACACTCCTTATTGGTTCCACGTCTGTGATCATCCCTCGTCCTTATCGGGTATTGTAAGTGTGCTTGCTCAGCCTTACAGTCTCTGTTCCTCGTTGTAGTGTGTTTTAGCCCACCGTGGCTTATTACTTTGTCACTTTGTGTTATCCCTCTGTTCCTTTAATAAACATCATTGCAAACTCACCGGTGACCTGTGGCGTCTTATGATGGCTCATGAGGGCCATCCGTGACAGTAGGCTGCTGCCAGGATGCCTAAATGGAGGCGCCACACAGAGACACCGTTCCCGGTGAGTTTGCAGTTGGACTTTGCTCTTTCCTGTCTGGGTAGTGCGTGCTGAAAGCATGCCGTCACTGAGGGGCCGCGCTTGGAGTCAGAGCTACGAGCTGGCGGACGCCCTGGAATGCGTGGATGAAACGCTCATCTCCGCCTTCCTCCTTGACTATCACAGCGACATGCGCTGGTACCTGGACTGTGCTGAGGACATCCTTAATCATCTCCCTCGCTACGCCGACCATCCCGAAGTCGACGTTAGGAGGGCCGACATCGCTGCACAACGATTCTCTGCATGGTAGAGGAGGACTACGGCGAGAAGCAGAGGAGAAGGCATCCCCGCTCCCCGCTTTGGGATCCCGTTCCTGTCCTTGATCCACTCCAGGAGTTCGCGCCACCCGGGGGTCGTCGAAGACGTCGGCACCCCGGCCAAGATAACTCTCAGCAAGAACCCCGTCCGGATCCTGTTCCGGGTCGTCGGAGGAGCTCTGCCTCCCAGCCAGCTGCTCCTTCGGCATCACGTCAGGAGGGAATCCCTGCAGCCTCTCCCCCCAGGCCACCTGTTCCTGCTGTCTCGTCAGCTCGTCGTGCCCGGATCGTCTCGGATGTCGTCCCCTCCTCTGTGACGTCACCTCCTGCTGCAGAGAGAGTTCTGAGTCCTGCCCCGGCGAAGCCCGTTCGTGGTCCGTCGCGAGCGGCCCCTCCTCGTCCTCCCAGGGGGCCCCCTGTCACCATCTGGTGAGGAAAGGGAGGAGCAACGTCCGCTACAGCAGGCACCATCCTTCCTCCAGGAGACAGGCAAGTACAAGTTCACTCTTCTCCTCATAATTGTGATTTGCCTTGTCTGACTCCTGGGGGTGGAGTTCGGGGTTTGCAGTCCCCCGAGTTCCCACCACCAGCTGTAGCTTCTATTACTAAACCCGCTTCCTCTGCGTCTCCCTCCACTGAGCGGTCCTCGACGCCAGGCCAACATCGCCGGATGAGGAAGGGGCCTGCGGTTCTGGAGAGCCTGGTTCCAGCCCCGCAGCCACGTCGTGGGCAGAGGAGGACAGTGAACTGCAGCGTGGAGTCTGCGCCGACGACGAAGCGTCCCCGGGTCTCCACAGATGAGCGGTCCGGTCCAGCTGGTCGAGGGTCCCCAGCCACCACGCCGTGTGGGTTATCGGTATGGACGTCTGTGCTGGAGAGTCCTCAGGCTGCGGAAGCCATCATGCCATGTGCGGAGCCCGACGTAGCTGAGTGGGAGCCAGAAGACGATCTTCTTCCGTCTGAGCCTGGATCGTCGGAGTCCTGGACAGCGACAGAACCCGAGTACAGGCAAGTGCTCTACTTTGTTTTTCTCCTTTCTATTCTGGAGCACTTTTGCCTGTCTCTCAGAGAGACGAGCCAGGGGCAGCCATCCGCTGCGCCCGAACTAGTCTCGCTGGGCTCTGTCGCTACTGGTGATCCTGATCCCGGTTCTTCTCTCTCTCCTGAGCCTTCTCCCAGGGTCACTGGCGCGGATCTGATTCCGGTCGCTGTGCCAGAGGTTTTGGGTTCGGGGTTGGAGGTCGGTTCTGGTGCGGCGCCGACCCAGTCGGGGTCCATTGCGTGTGCAGCACCAGCGGAAGTCAAGGTCGGTGAGGGAGCCGCAGATCCCCTGCCACCGGACACTGGACGGGCTCATCATCATCATCATCCTCACCCTCAGGATCAACATCCCTGCTCATCTCCACCGGGGGCCGTTGGGGTTCCTAATACTCCGCCCGGCTCTCCCTCGTCTTCCTCCTCTCCCGGGAGGCCATCTTCAATCTCTCCCCTACGGTTCCAGTGGCTGAGTGATGCGGGCCGGCCGCCTGATGAGCTGTTCCGCCAGTTTGGCGTTCTGGGTCGGCCACCCGACAAACTTTCTTGTCCATTCGGCGACCTGGCCCGGCCGCCAGAGGAATTGTGTTTCCTGACTTGGGACTGGGGTAGGCCACCCGAAATGTTCCTTTCCCCCCTGCCAGCGATATCGACGCTAGACGCAGGGCGGCCCCCCCGAACTTTCGGCTTTCATGCCGTGGGGTTTAGACTGCTTTCATCCCTGAGTTGCATTTCTGTCCTCCTGTAACCTTTTGGGATGTGCGGGGGGTCTTGTATTTGTTATTGTGCATCTCACCCCTTCCTCGCGGGTGTTTTCTTTGTTCATCTTTTCTCTGTTAAATGTCCATTTATTGCCTGTAACAGTTGGTGTGTTTTTGCCTTTGGGAATATGGTATTTTCTGTTGTCATGCCCTGTAATTGTTTTATTTTTCAGTCTGCCTTGATCATGGTTTGTGTTTTTGTGAATATCCTGTTCGCCGTTATTTTGCCCTGTGATCGTCTCCTTTATGCTCAACCCTGGTTGTAATTTGTGCATGGGAGTGTGGGTCCCCCCCCCCCCCGTCTGCCTGCATGCTCCTGTTGTCGTCATGGTTTTTTTTGGTCTATGCTTGTTCGCTCCCCCCTGGCCTGTTCCCCCTTCCGCCCACCCTGTGTGTGTGGGGGGGGGGGTTGGGTGTCATTGGCCATTCAGAACCCGCCCTCGAGGGGGAGATACTGTTATGATCCGAGCGCCGATCTCGTCCGCGCTCGGGTCATACATCATCTCCTGCAGGCTTGACAGCAGCGTTACCTTCTGGCTTCCCGGGCTCTTATTATGACAGCGCTCGGAGGAGCTTCCTGCTGTCAAAGCCTGCCAGCTGTGCTGCATTCAGGGCTCATTAGTGGCCGGCTTTTAAGCGGACACTAAATGCAGCCCAATGCAGCAGCCTCGTCAAACATTCCTTTGTCAGCCGTCGAACTTCCCGTCGAAGATTCCTCTTCAGACGTTGAGCGAGCGTTCCTCGGCTCAGATGTCAACACTCCTTATTGTTTCCACGTCTGTGATCATCCCTCGTCCTTATCGGGCATTGTAAGTGTGCTTGCTCAGCCTTACAGTCTCTGTTCCTCATTGTAGTGTGTTTTAGCCCACCGTGGATTATTACTTTGTCACTTTGTGTTATCCGTCTGTTCCTTTAATAAACATTATTGCAAACTCACCGGTGACCTGTAGCGTCTTGTGATGGCTCGTGAGGGCCATCCGTGACAGAAACTTGTGGTGTGGTACTGATATGAGAAGCAAATTTTTTGTTTTAGTTGTTTTGGTTTAGTTGCTTGTATCTTTGATTTCTTGTCAGTAAATGAATTTACTTTTCTTTGCTCCTTTTAGTTAGAGTGATTTTCTGTTGAACTTGTGACAATAAAGGTGTGCTGAAAATCTCTCTCTCTCGTGCGCATGCGTGAGCGTTTGTGGGAGCAGGTGTGCGGAGTGGCATCGAGTGAGTACTCTAAACTTTGTTTTTCTAACTTTTCTCTATCTTGTGTGTTGAGGTGTGTGTGTTTATTATATAGTTGTTTAAGTATGTGTGTGTTTGTGTGTGAGTTTTGGAGTGAGTGTGTCGAGGAACGATAACTTCTGCTGCCCGTTTTTTCCCGGCCGGCATCATGCCGGTAGTTGACGATGGCGTGGAGTTCGAGCGCTTGACCCGGAGGCATGGCATGAGAATCCTCCAGACAGTTTTCTGTTGTGTGGAGGAGGCCAGCCTTGCAGTGGGACACGTGGTTGGGCATGATTGCATAAAGTCAGCATCAACGATGAACAGCGCAGTTGTCATTTTTCTGGATCGAACTGAAAAAGCTGATCAGGTGGTGGAACAGGGAGTTGTCATAAATGACACTTTTCCTCCGGTTTTACCGCTGGTGAACCTTCTAGGAGGATCACCATCTCTAACGCTCCTCCTTTCATTAAAAATGATCAGCTGATAAGAGAGTTGTCCTGTTTTGGCCAAGTTGTTTCCCCCATCAGAATGGTCTCTCTGGGTAGTAAGTCACCCCTGCTGAAGCATGTCATGTGTCACAGGAGGCAGTGTTTTATAGTGTTAAAAGACAGCTCTGCAGAACTGAATGTGTCTTTTAACTTCAGGACTGACGGCTTTAGCTACTTAGTTTTTGCAACATCTGAAACTATGAAGTGTTTTGCATGTGGTGCAGAAGGCCATCTTATCAGATCATGTCCTGAAAAAGTGAACACAAATAATACTGGGAGTAAGAAAGGTGACGCTGGTGTTTTTGGTGGTCCAGAGGGTAGCGCTACATGTGATGCAGCGGATGGCGCTGCGGCATCTGCTTCTGCCGGGGCGGCAGCGGCCGCTGCGGGCACGGTGGTTGCTCCTTCAAACAGTGATGGTGGGGATTTTCTGTCTGGCGGCAGCTCTGATCATTGTAATGAGCCTGTCACCCAGAGTAAAGAGGTGAAGGACAAAAAGAGTGTAGTTAAAGAAAAAAACATGAGTGAACAGATTTCGCAGGAGGAGGAGGAGCAGACCGAGGCTGTGACGGACACACCGAGTGAACACTGCATGACAAACGCTGCAGTTGATGAAGACATGCAGGAATATAGTTTTGTTGAGGAGGATCCTTTTAAAGCTGCACAAAAAAGAAAAAGTGCTGGAAACTTGCAGAGCTCTGCTAAATCTAGTAGGGTGGGGGGTTTGGAAGTGCTGGATGAGAGTCTTCTGATGACAGTGAAGCTAAGTATGAGCTGATGCAAAGCTCCTACTGCTTTACCAAGATCAGGAAGTTTCTTCAAGTGAATAAGGGGTTTAGAGCTGTGAAAGCAGAAAATTACTTTCCAGATCTGGAATTATTTGTTGCATCAGCTTCCAAGTTTATGAAACTGAATGAGGGGAATGAGACTTTTACTGATCAGGAAATATATTGTTTAAAGAAACGTGCTTCAACTGAAATCACAAATTACTAACAGTCATGTTGACGCTTAATTTGTCTTTTACTTTTTCTGTTACGTGTATTTTTTTTTTTTACTATCCTTTTTAATGCCTCACCTTAGACTTGGCACTCTTAATATTAATGGGGCCAGGGATGACATAAAAAGGCAATCGTTATACAAGCTTTTTAATTTAAAGAAGCTTGATGTGCTGATGCTACAGGAGACTCACAGCAAGTGTAGACATTGAGAGCCAGTGGAGAAAAGAGTGGGATGGCTGCATTTTTTTTAGCCACAACTCTAATAACAGTTGGGGGGGGGGTACTTTTCTCTAGGGGTTGTGTGCCTGTCTCTCATGAGGTAGAAGAGGTGGTGAAAGGCCATTTACTCTTATTAAAGATACAGTTTGAAAACATGAACTTGGTTTTTATAAATATGTACAGTATGTGCCAACACAGAGCAGAGAGGATCAGGTTCTTTGATGTGTTATCGGATACGGTCAGATCCTGTAATTCGAGTAGTTTTTTTTTTATTTCTGGGGGGTGATTTTAATTGTACATTAAACCACAGACTAGACAGGAACCATCAGGAGCCTTACCCTGGCTCCTCTAGTAACAGGTACTAGAAAGAGAGATCATATCTCTCCGGTTCTGGCCTCCCTTCATTGGCTTCCCATAGAGTTTAGAATTAAGTTTAAAATCCTTCTTCTTACTTACAAAGCTCTAAACAATCAGGCTCCTTTTTATTTAAAAGATCTGATACTACCGTATCATCCTAACAGAGCACTACGCTCCCAAAATGCAGGATTACTTGTAATACCTAGAATCTCCAAAAGTACAATGGGAGGCAGAGCCTTCAGTTATCAAGCTCCTCTCCTGTGGAATCAGCTGCCAATCTGGATTCGGGAGTCAGACTCTCTCTGTTTTTAAGAATAGGGCTAAAACCTACCTTTTTGATATAGCCTACAATTAGGGAGGGATCATGTGTTTCTGAACCCTCCCTTAGTTATGCTGCTAATAGGTTTAGTCAGCCGGGGGACCTCCAGTAATGCACTGGGCCTCACTCCTTTCCTCACTCTCTATGAAATATTTTTTTTTTTTTTGCTGGTCATTAACATTTGTTTGTTCTCTCCCATAGATTGAGTCCCCATCGTGCTGTTTGCTCTCTACATGTCTGTTCTTTTCTTCTTCTCTATCCCCTCACCCCCCAGCCAGTCGCAGCAGATGACTGCCCCTCCCTGAGCCTGGTTCTGCTGGAGGTTTCTTCCTGTTAAAAGGGAGTTTTTCCTCTCCACCGTCGCCAAGTGCTTGCTCACAGGGGATCGCCTGATTGCTGGGGTCTTTCTGCAACTGTGGGGGTCCCCCCTACAGTTGATAGTGCTATGAGATGACTGTTGTTGTGAAATGGCGCTATATAAATAAAGTTGAATTGAATTGAATTGAATTACCCTGCTTCTGCCAATAGGCTGAGGGAACTGGTGAAGGCACACGAAGTGGCCGATGTGTAGAGATCACATCATGGGGACCAATACACCTGGAGCCATGTCAAAGATAACCTTTTATCTATGGCTAGGTTTGACCATTTTTATGGCTTTAAATATCAAATGAGTATTTTTAAAAATAGTTGTATCTGTCCTGTTGGTTTTACTGATCACTGCCTGCTGTTTTGTTCTGTTTTTATTGAACAAAGCACTTGTCCACATAGCACATTGAACAAGAGCACTTAGAGGCTCTTAAATCAAAAAGGTCAGCCTTGGCTAGCTTGCTAGGGGTCACCGCACAGGGAGCTCTGGTCCGCTCACGCTACATGGACGTAGCTCTGATGGACTCGCCCTCCCAGTACTTTTTTGGACTGGAGTGGAAAAATGTCCAGAGAAAGCTTATTCACTCCTTGTTAGATGATGATGGGAGAACAATCTCCACAGCAGCAGAGATCAGGAAATATGCTGCTAGTTTCTACAGCGAACTGCATTAAGTGGAATAGAGGGAAGACACGTCACTGGGCCAGAGTTTCCTTGGTGGTTTTCCAGTGCTCTCAGAGGACCTTGCTGCCGGCTTGGATGTTCCACTGTCTTTGTCTGAGCTGCATGCAGTGCTAATGAGCCTCCAGAATGGAAAGTCACCAGGCATAGATGGTCTCTCTGTGGACTTTTATAAGGAATTCTGGCCCCTGCTTGGTCCAGACCTGCTGGAGGTTCTCCAAGATAGTTTGAAAAGGGCCTACCCACGACCTGCAGGAGGGCCATCATAACGCTGTTGCCCAAAAAAGGGGACCTACAGAGCTTAAAGAACTGGAGGCCAGTCTGTCTGCTCTGCACAGATGACAAAATTCTTTCAAAAGCTCTGGACCGAAGACTGAAAAAAGTGATGAGCGAGCTCATTCATGTAGACCAGACTTACTGTGTTCCTGGCAGGCTGATTAGTGACAACATCTCTTTAATTTGGGATGTTTTGGAGGTCTCTGGTTCATTGGCTGTGGAAACTGGTCTGATTTCAATAGACCAGGAAAAGGCTTTTGACTGGGTTGAACACCAGTATTTATGGAAAGCTTTAGCTGCTTTTGGGTTCAGCCCAGGCTTCATAGCCAGGTTACGGGTCTTGTACAGTGACATTGAGAGTGTACTGCCATAAAACCAGCCATAAAACCTATAAAACCTAGCCATAAAGCCATAAAACCTCAGAAGAAGACGACGTACGTCAGTCCTCAGCCAACCAGCCTGTGGCGTGAAGGTCAGCAAAGAAGACTGAGAATTTGAGAGTTTCCGAGATATCAGCGACCTGGCATCCGCATGACCATTCCAGTTGCAGTTAAATTATTGTTCTGTTGTTGCCGTGCAAAATTATGGTCAAAAGTGTAAGGAGTATTGTTGCTAACACACTGTGAGAAGATAAGAGCCTTGGCTGAGGTATGCATTCTCATATCATCACCAAAATAGGGTAAGGCACTTCCGGTTCCTGTAGGGTGAGGACGCACAGGTAAAGGCTCCCAGTTCATTTCTGTTTAAAAGGCAGTTAAACGCAGTTAGAACGCAGTTTGGAGCTGGCGTTTTAAGCTTTTTTTTGTTGCTGCCGCTGGAGAGTGAACCTGCTCGTGAAAAAAAGGAGAATTTGCCGGTAGTGGCTGGTGAAGCAATCGGGCCCCTCGCCCCTCGCGCTCAGGGAAAACAAAGGGATTTCTCCCACGTGTTTTTTTTCCTACAATCCAAATCAGCGATCATCGGCAGGGATAATGGGTCCCAAGAGAGCTCTGCAGAATGATGAGGTGGATGAAATAAAAAAAGCGCTGGATTTCTTGGCGGAAGAGATTTCCGCTGTAAAGACGCAGCAAAGAAGCATCCTGGACCTAGTAGAGGAAATAAAAGTGCTGCGGAGCCAGAACGCTGAGAAAGGCAAGAGGCTGGTGTATCTGGAAAGCAGAATGGCGGAAATGGAGCAGAACACTCGGATGAACGACGTGATCATCACGGAGCTCCACATTAAACCCCGATCATACGCGAGAGCAGTTGCCGCAGACAGCAGTGGAAGTGAGCTTGAAGAGGAATCCGCTGAGCAACAAGTGTCGGCCTTCATGCAGTCGAAAGGAATTCAGCTGGACTGCAACAACATTGAGTCCTGCCACCCTCTGCCCAGCAAAAACGGAGAAAAACCAGCTGTGATCATGAGGTTTGTGAACAAAAAACACAAGACTGCGCTACTGAAACAAGGTAGGAAGCTGAAAGGAACAAACATTTACATAAACGAACACCTCACGAAAGAAAACGCAGAAATAGCCAGGAAAGCAAGATACATGAAAAAGCAGAAAAAGATTCAAAACACCTGGACATCAAACTGTAAAATATACATCAAATTAAATGGATCACCTGAAGAAGCCAAGGTCATTAACATCCGTAATATTATGGAACTGGACAAATATCAGTGAATATTATGAACTGGAGTCACAGCAACAATTCAGACAACTGTAGGACACTGAAGGATTTTACTTGTCTGCAACAAAACATTCAACAACATGAATCAAAAAATCAACAAACAGGAACAACAGGAACTGAAAGTTTTTGAATACACAGATCACAACCCACAGGACGTAGAATATAACATAGACACTGATAATAATTTATTTAGCTCCATCAATAATGACTGTAATTACTACACAGATGAACAGTTTAACACAATGGTTACATCTGATTTCAATATTTCTATGATCCACTTCAACAGCAGGAGTCTCTATGCCAACTTTAATAACATTAAAGATTATTTACATCAGTTTAAAGAGCCCTTCAATATTGTGGCAATATCAGAGACGTGGCTCAGTGAAGAGAAAGGAGTGGATTTTACCATGGATGGCTATGAATTAAATTATATAAATAGAAAAGTGAAAAGAGGAGGAGGAGTTGCAATTTATGTTGACAAGAGCTTGAAATACAAGGTTGTTGAAAATCTGACAGTAACTGTGGATGATTTATTTGAATGTATTACAACAGAAATCTGTCTGGACAATGTGAAGAATGTAGTAGTGAGCTGTGTATATAGAACACCTGGATCAAACATTGACTTATTTAAGGACTGGATGGAAAAAATGTATGCAAAACTAACTCATAAAGTTATGTTCATCTGTGGGGATTTCAATATAGATCTGATGAACTCAAAACAACATAGTTTGACAGAAGAATTTATCAACACAATGTACAGTATGGGCTTACATCCAACAATTACCGGACCTAGCAGAATCACGTCACACAGTGCCACACTAATAGATAACATATTCACAAACATTATGGAAAATAATATCAGGAGAGGGCTTTTATTGAATGATATCAGTGACCACCTGCCGATTTTTGTTGTCTATCAATGTGATTATAGGAAGAAAAAGTATACCAAAAATATTAAATATAAAAGAATAAGAACCGAAGAATCAATGTATTTACTGACAAAGGAATTATTAATACAAGATTGGAAGATAGTTTATGATGAAAATGACATAAATAGAGCATATGATAAATTTTTACAAATATTTCAATCATTGTACAATAAATACTGTCCTATAAAACAATACAGTGACAGACAACAAAAAAAAAAATATTCCTTGGGTCACCAAGGGGTTAGTAAATGCATGTAAAAAGAAGAATACATTATATAAACAATTCATTAAATGCAGAATGGTGGAAGCTGAGATCAAATATAAAAGATATAAAAATAAGCTTACTACTATAATGAGGACCTGTAAGAAAGAATATTACAACAGAATACTAGAGGATAACAAAAATAACATGAGAGGAATATGGCAAGTACTCAATGGGATTATTAGTAATCGTCCTAAGAATGCAAATTATCCAGAATATTTTATCGAAAATGGCAGTTTGATAAATAATATGGAAGATGTGGTCAGTGGTTTCAATAAATTTTTTATAAACGTTGGTCCTGAATTAGCAAAATCAATAGTGACACCAGAAACAAACTACAGTGGTTCTGTGAATGAAATAGAAGATAGAAATCCAAACACAATCTTTTTGGGTGCAGTCACTGAAAAGGAAATTATCGAGACTGTGAGTAAATTTAAGAACAAAAAATCAACGGACTGGAATGAAATTGACATGACAATAGTGAAAAAAGTAATTGAGGGAATTGTTAAGCCACTCACCCACATCTGTAACCTGTCATTTCAAACTGGTACATTTCCAGACAAAGTGAAAATAGCAAAAGTAATACCTCTATACAAAACAGGAGACAGTCATCGCTTCACAAATTACAGGCCAGTCTCTTTACTCACAATTCTCCAAAATACTTGAAAAAATCTTCACTAAGAGACTGGATGATTTCACTGAAAAACACAACCTCCTTACAGATAGCCAGTATGGTTTTAGAGCAGATAAATCTACATCTTTGGCACTGATCGAACTTATAGAAGAAATTACTAGTTGTATAGATAAAAAAAAGGTTGCTGTAGGAGTATTTATAGATTTAAAGAAAGCTTTTGACACCATTGACCACAGAATACTACTAAGGAAACTGGAAAGGTATGGGATAAGAGGGGTAGGACTGAGTTGGGTGGAAAGTTATTTAAGTAACAGACAACAATTTGTACAAATTGGAGAGCATAAATCACCCTTCATGGACATCACTTGTGGTGTGCCCCAGGGGTCAGTTTTGGGACCCAAACTCTTTATTTTGTATATAAATGACATATGCCAAGTATCAAAAATTCTGAAATTTATTTTGTTTGCGGATGACACAAATATCCTTTGCACTGGTGAGAATTTGCAGCAGGTTTTAGAGGTGGTCACAACTGAAATGGAAAAATTAACACAGTGGTTCAACAAAAATAAATTATCTCTAAATCTAAAAAAAAACGAAGATTATGTTGTTTGGAAATTATAAAATAAATCATGAAATAATGGTAATGATAGATGATACCAGAATAGAAACAGTACAGGAAAATAAGTTTCTGGGGGTGACGCTAGACAGTAAAATCTGCTGGAAACCTCACATCAGTCACATCCGGGCCAAGTTAGCAAAATATATAGGCATACTGGGGAAGACAAGACACATCTTGGACTATAAATCATTGGTCTTATTGTACAATTCACTGTTTTTACCTTATCTTAACTACTGTGTAGAAGTCTGGGGAAACACCTACAAGACCAACCTACAGTCAATATGCACATTACAAAAAAGAGCTATAAGGATAATAAACAATGCAGGATATAGAGACCATACCAATTTGTTGTTCTTAAAGTCACATGTCATAAAGTTCATCGATTTAGTTAAATTTAAGACAGCACAAGTAATGTACAGGGCAATTAATAATCAACTCCCAACTAATATACAAAAAATATTTAAAAAAAGAGACAATGATCATAATTTGAGAGGAGACTTAAACTTTACAAAACCCAAGATACGTACAACCAAGAAAAGTATGTGCATATCTGTCTGTGGGGTGGATTTGTGGAACAGTCTGGAGCCGGAACTGAAACTATGTACAAACAGAAATCAATTCAAAAAGAGGTATAAGCACCATTTGCTGAAAGGATATATGTTAGAAGGGTAGTATTTATATGTACAATTCATTATGTTCACTCTGGGACATTATGGGACACTATGGAATGGTGGGTGGGACAGCACTGTGTATATCTGAGTTGTTTGAGGCTGGTTTTGATGTATGGACATCATTGTATGTTAGAATGGATGGATGTTAATGTTGATTTGTAAAAAATACAGTAAATTGTTTACTTGGGGTCTTAAAGGTGGTAATTTGTATAAAATTCACATGGGTGTATCTATGGAAAAGAGGAGATGGAATTAATAAGTGTTCACTTCTTCCTTCTCCCTTTCGAACAGTGTATACTGTTACTTTATTGCATTTGCCATTTGCTTGTTTTTGTTATATTTTTGTGTTCGAAATAAACTATCTATCTATCTATCTACTGAAGATAAATGGGGGCCTGTCTGCCCCTTTAAAAGTCCAGAGGGGGGTTCGGCAGGGCTGCCCTCTCTCAGGGATGCTGTACTTCCTTGCCATAGAGCCTTTGCTTCACTGTTTGAGAAGGGACCTATCAGGAGTCACGTTTCCTGGCTGTGAAGCCACGTTTAGGCTGTTGGCCTATACAGATGATGGCCAACTTTCTTCTGCAAAAATAAATTGGGGAAAAGGCGAGGCTCTGATGGTGGGGGGAAAAAACTAGAAAATCAGCTTATGCTGCCTGGTGGGCTGAATTGGGGAAAAAAGGAGGTTTCAAGTATCTTGGTGTTTTTATTGGAAATCAGCAGTTTGAGCAAAAAATTGGGACGGGGTCATAGAGAAAATCAAGGGGAGACTTAACAGGTGGAAGTGGCTAATGCCAAAAGTATCCTTTAGGGGAAGAGTGCTCAATTTAAATAATCTTGTTTCCTCATCCCTATGGCACCGCCGCATGTGCATGGACCCCCCTGCTGGTTTGCTGTCCAAAATTCAGTCTGTTATGGTGGACTTTTTTGGAGTGGGGTGGACTCCACTGGGTCCCTCAAGCCCTGTTATTTCTTCCCAAAGAGGAAGGGGGGTAAGGAATGGTTCATTTAGCTGGTAGAGGTGCTGCTTTTAGACTGACCTTCATACAGAGACTGCTGACGGGCCCCCAGGACCTGGTGTGGAGGCCTTTGGCCTGTGTTATTTTACAATTATTGGGCTTGGGCTAGACCTCCCTGTGTTTTTAATGGATTTTAAGAACTCTAGTGCACTGTCTTTACCCAGTTTTTACCGCAGTCTGTTTTCCGTGTGGACTCTTTTTAAAAAACAAAGAGGGCCGTGCGACTCCCTCCACTGGTTGTTGAGGGAGCCGCTGGTTTTTGATGGTCATCTTGGTGTCCTGCCGGGAGTTGGAAGGACCTTCTTTGATAGGCTGTGTTCCAGGAATGTTCTCACTTTGAAGCAAGTGATGGAACTGGCTGGTCCTGGCCTCAACAATGCCTCAGCTTTAGCAGCACATCTCAGTTTTAGATCAAATCGTTTCATTGGTGGTCTTCTTTCACACTGGAAACAGGAACTTCATGGACTTGAGCGCTCTCTACTCATGGACTTTAGCAAAGGCATGCTGCAGCCAGAAAGCACAGACCCTTTTCCCTCCCTCACACTTCATATGGACTTTGACGTTTCTCTTAGCTCATTACTGGCATTCTCTGCTCCCACTGGTGTGGACTTTGGAGGAGCCAGTGGTAAGGCACTCTACAGACTTGTGGTGATGGCACTCAACAAGGACAGATTGAACACCTGTGTGGACACTCCATGGAGAGCCTACTTTAGACAGGAAAAAGGGCATCGGCCTGCCTGGAGGGCTCTTTATAAACCCCCTCTTCCTAAGAAGCATGGAGATTTACAGTTGAGGGTCCTGCATGGCATTATAGCTGTCAATGCGTTTGTCTCTGTGATTAATAGCAGTGTCAGTGATCAGTGTGTTTTCTGTTCCTCTAGAGAGACAGTTTTTCATTGTTTTACTGAAAGTTAGCATCTAAATGGTCTCTTTGAACTACTCACAGAACTTTTTCACAGCTTTAAGGAAGTTTTCTCCAAGCAGGTTTTCATTTGTGGTTTTATGTACAATCATCGTTTTAAACAGAAGTGTCAACTACTGAACTTTGTTTTAGGGCAGGCAAAGTTGGCTATCTATGTAAGCCGGAGAAGAAAACTTGAGAATGTTGAAAATGATTTTGATGTCAAAATTTTATTTGTGAGGCTACTTAAAGCCAGAATAAGGCTGGATTTTGAGTTTTTTAAGGGGAATGGGGATGTGGAAGGTTTTAGGACCCTCTGGTCCCTTAAAGATGTCCTTTGTTTAGTCCATGATGGGCAGCTTTTGTTCGGGCATTTTTTGGGGTAATAATCCTTCTTTTAATATAGTATGGTATTGTACTGAATGATGGAAAAATGTGTTTATTAAAGACCTTTTAAAAATCAAAATCTCTCTCTCTCGCTCTCTCTCTCTCACTCTCACTCTCTCTCCCTCTCTGAGCACCATGGCCTAAACAATATCAGGTATCAGAGGATGACACTGATAAACAATTACAGTCTAATATGACAGCAGAACACAAAGTTATATCAGTGAAGTATTCCTGAGTCAAACGATGCACAACAGCAGCAACTAGGAAAGAACTTAGAGAGTGCATACCTTCACCAAGGCTCCATCCATCCCTCATGAATGACCTCTAAAATGTAATGGGTTTGTGTGTAGACCACGAGCCAGTTCTGGTGAAAATTGCATCGAAGTCTATCCAGGAGTTTTGGAGGATTCTTGTTAACACACTGTAAGAAGAGCCTTAGCATAGGTATGCATTCTCCGATCGTCACCAAAATGCTATGGATTCCTCTCTAGCCCAAGGACCACCTCTGGTGAAAATATAATCCAAATCCATGCAGTAGCTTTTGTGTAATCCTGCTGCACAAATACAAACAAATGACTTGGTGGAGGGATGCACTCTCAGCTCATCATCAACATTTAGTGGGTTCATCCTTGGCCCAAGGGCTACCTCTGGTGGTCATCAAAATCCATGTGGTAGTTTTTGCGTAATCTTGCTAAAAAGCTAAACCGACCATCCCAATCACATTTACCTCCTTGGAGGAGGTAATTAAAAACCTGCACAGGTGACTGGAAAGCTACCAAGAGCACGCCTTACCTTTTTTTAGAAGTGCTTTCTTCTGGCCTTCTTTAATGAAAAATCCTTCATTATGTCCTTTACGTCCAGCTCACGAATAACGTCATACTCTATGGACATCAATGTGAGGTTACACAGTCTGTTTAAGAAGTATGCTTGATCCAGTCTACTTTTTACCAAGCTCCGAGTCTGCTGTCCCACGCATGGCTGTCTGATGGAAGCAATGATGGCCTTTCCCAGCAACCCGGTGTTTTTTTTGTGCTGGTATCCATCTCTCAGCCTGCCTTCTCCACTGGTGGTCTTTTCCTCCAGGGGAATGCTTTAGTGGCCCACCTGTCTCCTTGGTGCAGTAATTAGCAGACCCGTCTCCACTCAATGCTCCAGCTTAGAAAAATCTTTTACTTTTTGGGATTTTTTGAGCAATTCATTTTCCTTAAGCTCATTTCCTCTCAATAATTTTATGAGCACCACTTTCAAACTTTTTTCCCGGACATTTTGACCAAGCTTGGGATCAGTCCGCCAAGGTCTCCGCCTTTGACTGCCACCTAATCCACATAGCACCGGACTTCCATGATCCCTCCTGCAGGTGGTGAACCTACTGGAGGGCGGACCCATGTAACTCCTTCGGGCTGAGCCCGGCCGGGTCCCATGGGTGGAAACCCGGCCACCAGACGCTAGCCTTCGAGCCCCTCCCCCAGGCCTGGCTCCAGGGTGGGGCCCCGGTAACCCCATACCGGGCGGGGTACACTGAATCCTTGATATACAATTTATCATGAGAGTCTGTTGGATCGTTCTTCGTCTGGCCCTTCACCCAGGACCAGTTTGTCTTGGGAGACCCTATCAGAGGCAAATTGCCCCGATTACCGGCAGGCCAAGCGGAGTGCAGCTCGGGTGGTTGCTGAAGCAAAAACCCGGGTATGGGAGGAGTTCGGTGAGGCCATGGAACAAGACTTTCGGTCGGCTTCAAAGAGATTCTGGCAAACTGTTCGGCGGCTCAGGAGGGGAAAGCAGCTCCCCGTCCACACTGTGTATGGTGCGGATGGGACACTGTTGACTTCAACTGGGGATATCGTCGGGCGGTGGAAGGAATACTTCGAGGATCTCCTCAATCCCACTGATACGCCTTCCACAGAGGAAGCAGGGTTTGGGGACGAGGGGGATGACTCGCCTATCACAGGGGCTGAGGTCGCCAAGGTGGTTAAAAATCTTCTTGGTGGCCGGGCCCCGGGGGTGGACGAGATTCGCCCCGAGTACCTCAAGGCCCTGGATGTTGTTGGGTTGTCATGGTTGACACGCCTCTGCAACATTGCGTGGAGGTCGGGGGCAGTGCCTTTGGCATGGCAAACCGGGGTGGTGGTTCCTCTCTTCAAAAAAGGGGACCGGAGGGTGTGCTCCAACTTTAGAGGGATCACACTCCTCAGCCTCCCTGGGAAGGTCTATGCCAAGGTACTGGAGAGGAGAGTCCGGCCGTTGGTCGAACCTCGGATTCAGGAGGAGCAATGTGGTTTTCGTCCTGGCCGTGGCACATCGGACCAGCTCTTTACCCTCTCGAGAATTCTTGAGGGTTCGTGGGAGTTTGCCCAACCAGTTTACATGTGTTTTGTGGACTTGGAGAAGGCATTTGACCGCGTCCCTCGTGGATTTTTGTGGGGGGTGCTTCGGGAGTATGGGGTATCGGGCTTGTTGTTACGAGCTATTCGGTCTCTGTACGACCGTTGTGAGAGTTTAGTTCGCATTGCCAACACTCGGTCGGAGTCATTCCCAGTGAGAGTTGGACTCCGCCAGGGCTGCCCTTTGTCACCGGTCCTGTTCATAATTTTTATGGACAGGATTTCTAGGCGCAGCCAGGGAATGGAGGGTGTCATGCTTGGTGACCACAGGATCTCATCTCTGTTGTTTGCAGATGATGTTGTCCTGTTGGCTTCATCCAGCAATGACCTACAGCTCTTGCTGGGACGGTTTGCCGCTGAGTGTGAAGCGGCTGGGATGAGAATCAGCACCTCCAAGTCCGAGTCCATGGTCCTCAGCCGGAAAAAGGTGGATTGTCCTCTCCGGGTTGGGGACAGGCTCCTGCCCCAAGTGGAGGAGTTTAAGTATCTTGGGGTCTTGTTCACGAGTGAGGGGAAAATGGAGCGAGAGATCGACAGACGGATTGGAGCAGCATCTGCAGTGATGCGGACGTTGTACCGGTCTGTTGTGGTGAAGAGGGAGCTTAGTTCTAAGGCAAAGCTGTCGATTTACCAGTCAATCTACGTTCCTACTCTCACCTATGGTCACGAGCTTTGGGTAATGACCGAAAGAACGAGATCGCGGATACAAGCGGCTGAAATGAGCTTTCTCCGTAGGATTGCTGGACTCACCCTCAGAGATAGGGTGAGGAGCTCAGTCATCCGGGAGAGGCTCAGAGTAGAACCGCTGCTCCTCCACATTGAAAGGAGTCAGTTGAGGTGGTATGGGCATCTGATTAGGATGCCTCCTGGACGCCTCCCACTTGAGGTGTTTCAGGCACGTCCCACTGGGAGGAGACCCCGGGGCAGACCCAGGACTCGGTGGAGAGACTATGTCTCCCAGCTAGTCTGGGAACGCCTTGGTATCCCCTCTGAAGAGCTGGAGCAGGTGGCTGGGGAGAGGGAAGTCTGGGCTTCTCTGCTTGAACTGCTGCCTCCGCGACCCGGACCTCCGGAAAAGCGGTAGAAGATGGATGGATGGATGGATGGATTTTGACCAAGCTAATTTCTTCTTCTCTCTCACTGGCGCTTGCATCGTCACATGTCAAAACAATTCCTCTGATAGGCTATTGTTGGATGGTACCGTGGGCCACACGTAAATTGGACCAATCAACAGCCAGCCACACATGAATATCAAGTGATGGACATAGAATTTGACCAATTAACAACAATGTGATCTTTTTTATTGGCGCATGATAGGCTCCTGATCTCCACTGGCCCCTGGGCTTCAGCCCAGCCTAACCTGTTCATTAAGGCGGCCTTGGGCATGATGACGGTACTAACCGGCTACGCCACCATGCTGCTCTCTATTATAAAATCCCTTTATAACAAAGGTGTTCCATGGGAAAGCTGTAGCCAGGGTGGCCAGGCCTGGAAGGAGGGAAGGGGGTGAAGAAGACAATGCAGGTACACGGTGGTAAGTCGACTTACTTTGGGGAATGTAGTGGGGAAAAGTGCAGTCCAGGTAATCCAAATCCAAAATCTGTAGGCAAGTCCAACTCCTAGGCAGGCAGAGGTCCAGGGTGTCAGGCAGACAACAGGGTCTAAAGCAAGAAATGGTCAAGCACAACACAGTAGTGATGGGACGGCAGGCTCCAGAGCTCCGAGGGTGCTACGAGTTTAACCAGGAAATATTTGGGGACGCGCGTTTCGAGGTGTGTATTGCTGACGTATGTGTTGACGTCATACCACGTGACTGGGTGTAACGTAGCGTGAGCGAGCCTAGGCATACCAGACCAGAAATGGAGGCTTCCAGACAATTTGCAATCAGCAATTTTCATTTATTCCAAAAGTCTTCACAGGCAATAACTTCAACAAAACACCCAACACCTTCACACCGATACGACTCTCAAGAACTTACTTTTTTTTTCAACGTAAACCAAATAACCAACACCTGTTATATACTGTGTGAGATAATTAAAGTCAATTGGAACATACCATAACTCCAGGTAAGACAATAAACATTTTCATCTTTCCACACATACCCAATAACATCTAAAAGAGACATAAATAATTAAATAATTCTCCCACCTATTTACAGAATAAATAATACACCATAAATAATACAATAAATAATTTAAACCCCTATTTACATATTAAATTACCCCTAAAGTCACCATCACATGCTTCCTTCCTGCTGGTATCCTTTAAAAAGCATTCAACCCCTAAAGAGTCTTTTGCCCGGACACCATCAGGAAGCATGTTGGCAAAGGTATGTGGATTTAATAATCACCAATTGCCTCACCCAATCAACACAATTAACATAAGAATTATCTCACAAAGGGAATTCAGAATTAGTCAAAAACAGATCCTAAAATTATATGTGCATTTAACAATCATATTAACATTCACAAATACTACACATATAATCACAATTACAGGAAAACATGGCAGTGGCGACACTCTGTTGTCACATTTCCTCCCCCCTTTCCCAAGAGTACAGTACTCTAAGAGTCATGTACTCTGGAGAGACTATCTGCCACAAGGTTGGTTTTCCCCGCCACATACCGAACAGTAAAGTTATACGGTTGAAGGGACACATACCACCCTGTGAGACGACTGTTCATGTCCTTCATCCTGTTCAGCCACTGTAGGGCCCGATGATCTGTTTCCAACATAAAATGATGCCCCAGTAAATAGTATTTAAGAGACCCTATTGCCCATTTCATGGCAAGACATTCCTTCTCTACCGTAGAGTATCTTGTCTCCTGGTCCAACAACTTACGGCTCAAGAACAGTACTGGGTGTCTCTCTCCCTTCTCCTCCTGGAGAAGTACTGCTCCAATGCCAACTCCTGAAGCATCTGTCTGTAAAATGAATGGGCGAGCAAGGGCTGGACGGTGGCGCAGTGGTTAGCACTGCGGCAGCACAGTTTACCCTTGGCCGGGGGATTGTGGGGATCGTGGGATCGTGGGTTCGATCCCAGCCCCTGACCAACAGTGATCTGTGTGGAGTCTGCATGTTCTCCCCGTGTTTGCGTGGGTTTACTCCGGGATTTCTCCGGTTTCCTCCCACATGCCAAAAACATGCAGGTTAGGTTAATTGGAGACTCTAAAGTGGCCCTAGGTGTGAGTGTGTGTGTGAATGGTTAAGGGATAGCGCCGTATCATGGCTGCTTCATCCATCCAGGTGATGGATGCCCTCAATTTCCCCTCTGGGGATCAATGAAGTATACTAAAAAAAAAAAAAAATCTGGACTGTAGAGAACCTTCTCACCAGAAATAGCACTCTTCAGATCTTCAAAAGCTCTATCACACGCCTCTGTCCATTTTACCCTATTCGGTGCTGAAGCCTTAGTGAGGTCAGTCAGAATTGCTGCTCTTTCAGCAAAATAGGGAATGAACTTACTATACCATCCTACCATTCCCATAAATGATCGTACCTTCTTCTTAGTAGTGGGCACAGGATAGGTCCGGATAGCATCCACTTTACCTACTCGTGGTCTAATGACCCCCTGACCAACCACATGTCCCAGGTTGTGGTAGACTGCAAGTCTAAAATAGAACATTACTGGCACATGCCTCTAGGGGGAACTACCTGTATTGTTCAGCACTACTATGAAGGGGACACATTAGAATAAGAGTGTGAAAACCCCGCGCAGAGTCCATGTTCAGTCATATTATGTGTGTTGCAGAATAAACGGCAGAGTTAGCCAAAGAAATAACTCAAGTGTGATCATTGCTACACGGTAGGATATCACACAATTGGCGACGAGGATTAAAAGAAAAAAATCAGCGGCGAGAAACAGAGAACATTGCAAGTGTGGCGAACTCAAGTGACTCCAGTAGTTCGAGTGCAAGTTCAGAGGAGGAAAAACGAGTTTTCCCCACCACGACGAGCAATGGCGGCTGTAATCGGAACGGTAACCCCTTTTGATAACTCGACTCAGTCATGGGAAGAATATAGTGAAATGTTGGACTTTTTCTTCCAAGCTAATGACATTGAGGAGCCAGACAAAAGGAAGGCTGTACTGTTGAGTGGAGTTGGTGCAACTACTTACAGCTTGTTGAGAAATTTAATAAGCCCTGCATTACCGAAAGATAAAACGTACGACCAGCTTACTGCTGAGCTTCAGAAGCACTTCAGCCCCAAACCGAGTGAAATCGTGCAACGATTCAAATTTAATTCACGCATAAGGAGGAACACTGAGTCCATAGCAGAGTATGTGGCAGAATTGAGGAAATTAACACTGCACTGTGATTACAAAGACTCATTGGAAGAAATGTTAAGAGACAGACTTGTGTGTGGAGTGAATGATGACCGAATGCAACGGCGACTTTTATTTGAAACAAAACTCACTTTTGTGAAGGCTTTGGAATTATGCCAAGCGATGGAAACAGCATCTAAAGATGTGAGAGAAATGCAAAGGAAGCTAACAGAGGACACAGCAACGCATGTTCGTGTGCCTAAGACCCAAGTAGGTGTCCACAAAGTGTCGACTGACAAAACTCAGCACAAATTCCCCAGTTGTTATCGCTGCAAAGGCCAGCACAATGCCGCCGAGTGCAAATTTGCCACTGAGCTGTGTCATAATTGTGGCAAGCGAGGGCACATTAAGAAAGCATGTAGAATAAAGGTGGACAGCGCACAGGTGCTGAAAGCGACAGTTAATGGGCAAAAGTATGAAAACAAGGGCCCAGGAAAGGAACAGCGAGCGAATCAACTGAGAGGGGAGGGAGAAAGTGATACAGAAGACATGGGTTTTCACACAATTTACAACACGTCAGAGGAGCTGACCAAGGTAGCGCCCATCACGCGTACCATGAATGTTAATGGAATGAAAGTAACATTTGAAGTTGATACAGGCTGTGGAGTAACCATATTAAGTAAACAGCAATATACACAACTGTGGAAGAAAACAGACACAGCAGAATTAAATCCCTGTTCATTAAAATTAAAAACGTACACAGGAGAGAAGCTAGACGTGCTAGGCATGGCACAAGTGAAGGTGCAGCACGAAAACAAAGAAAAGGACTTACCTGTAGTAGTAGTTGGGAGCGAAGGACCAAATCTACTAGGGCGAAGTTGGCTACAAGAACTGGCCATGATGGATCAGTTGGTGAATAAGGTGGAATCTCAGCCCAAATTGCAGCTGGAGGAGATCCTCGAAAGACACGCTGAGGTGTTCAAAGAAGGCTTAGGACAGCTAAAAGGTGTCACTGCAAAGATTAATGTGGACAAGGAGGCCCAACCACGATTCTGCAAACCCCGACCGGTGCCCTATGCAGTCAAGCCACTGGTCGAAAGCGAGCTACAGAGGCTGCTGGATGACAAGATCATTGAGCCAGTGCAGGTTGCAGAATGGGCGGCACCCATAGTCCCAGTGAGAAAGCCGGATGGCTCCATTAGAATATGTGGAGATTACAAACTCACTGTCAATCGAGCATCACGGGTGGATCAGTATCCAATTCCTAAAGTGGAGGACCTCTTCGCACAGCTGAATGGCGGCCGACACTTCACGAAATTAGACATGAGTCACGCCTACCAACAAGTAGTCCTGGAAGAAGAATCAAGAAAGTATGTAACCATCAATACACACAAAGGCTTATATACCTACACACGCTTACCATTTGGAGTAGCATCCAGTCCTGCTATATTCCAGAGAACTATGGAGGGCATCCTAGGTGGAATTCCGAATGTTGCCATTTATTTGGATGACATCCTTTGTACAGGACCAAATGAACAAGAACATCTGAAAACGCTGAAGGAAGTGCTTCAACGGTTGGAGAAAAGCGGTCTGAGGTTGAAAAGAAGCAAGTGTGAGTTCATGGGAAAAGAGGTGGTGTTCCTAGGCCACAAGATTAACGCCAGTGGTCTACACCCTCTAACAGACAAAGTGGAAGCCATTGCGGAGGCGCCTGAGCCACAAAATGTTACTGAGTTAAAAGCCTACCTGGGCTTGTTGAACTATTACCATAGGTTCCTCCCAAAGCTCTCCACGCTGCTGGCACCACTACATACCTTACTTAAGAAGGAAGAAAAATGGTCATGGGGGGTCAAGCAGCAGAAGGCGTTTGAAGAGTCCAAAGCGCTACTTCAGTCCTGTAGTGTGTTAGTGCACTATGATTCAAACAAACCACTCATCCTGGCGTGTGACGCATCACCCTACGGTGTGGGTGCTGTACTCTCTCATCGTATGGAGGATGGCTCAGAGAGACCCATAGGGTTCGTCTCAAGAACTCTTAGTGCAGCTGAGAAAAACTACTCCCAGCTAGACAAGGAGGGCCTTGCAGTAGTATTTGGTGTAAAAAAGTTCCACAAATACCTGTATGGGAGACAGTTCGCTATAGTGACTGACCACAAGCCACTAATTTCACTGTTCAGTGAAATGAGAGCCATACCCCAGATGACATCTCAGAGAATTCAGAGATGGGCCGTTACATTAGCAGCGTATGAGTACACCATCGTTTACAAAGCCGGACGGGACCATACAAATGCTGACGCGATGAGTAGGCTACCCTTGGATGGAGGAAGAGACAGCACGCCTGAGGAGGAGGAGAGAGTGCTATTGTTTGAAGATATCGGCGTGCCCCTGGTGAACGCACAACAAATAAAGAAGTGGACAGACAAAGACCCTGTTCTAGCAAGAGTGCGAGAATACATCTTGCGAGGATGGCCGAAGATGAACAGTCCTGAGTTCATTCCCTATGCCCGACGACAGGATGAGCTCAGCACCCAGGAAGGTTGTATCCTGTGGGGAGGACGCATGGTTGTTCCACCACCTGGTAGGAATGCCTTACTGCAACAACTACACCAAGCACACCCTGGCATCACTCGCATGAAAGCGTTGGCGAGGAGTTACATGTGGTGGCCCAACATGGATGCAGAGGTGGAGGCGCTTGTGAAGTCATGTGCGGCATGCCAGGAGAACAGGAACAGTCCTCCAGCAGCCCCACTACATCCCTGGGAAGTTCCAGATAAACCATGGAGAAGAATTCACATTGACTACGCAGGTCCATGGATGGGAAGAATGTTCCTGATCATAGTTGACGCATACTCAAAGTGGATCGATGCATATTCTGTGAGTAGCTCTACTTCTACTGTTACCATTGAATGTCTTAGAAAGAGTTTCAGCCAACATGGGCTACCTGAAATCATAGTATCAGATAACGGTACATGTTTTACGAGTGAACAGTTCCAAGAGTTTTCTGAAAAGAATGGCATACGTCACATCACGACTGCGCCATACCATCCTTCTTCTAACGGCTTAGCCGAGAGGGCCGTGCAGACGTTCAAGTCACTCATGAAAAAGATGACAGGAGACTCTATTGAAACCCGAATGTCGAGAGCTCTGTTCAGCTATCGAATAACACCCCAATCTACAACTGGCAAGTCACCAGCTGAGCTGTTGTGTGGAAGGAAGTTGAGGTCAACATTTGACTTAATACATCCAGACTTCAGAAACAAAGTGCATGATAAACAAGAGAAACAAAAAGGTTATCATGACATGCATGCTAGAGAGAGAATACTGAGAGAAGGAGACGTGGTCTACACCCGCAACTTTGGCTCAGGACCAGCCTGGGTACCAGGAGAAATAACAGAAAAGACAGGCCCTGTGTCATTCAAGGTGACATTAGGTCATGGACAAGTGGTGAGGCGACACATCGACCAAGTTCGTGGTAGGAGCTCCATTCCCCTGCCGATGGCACCAGAGGTGTTGTCTGACACCCATCCTGAGGAGAGCATCAACGAACCACCACTTCAGGTGAAACCTGAGGTAACCGTCTCTGCAGATTCTACGGGCAGCACTGCAGCAGCCGAAACAGTGGAGCAGTCTGAGTCTTCACCTGCAGTTGGCTCACCCGCCGTGAGAAGATCTCAGCGAGCTCGGAGAGCTCCAGACTACTTGAAGGACTATACTTAGTCAGTAGTGAGTTCCCCAGCCACAGGACAAGAATGCGTCCTGGAACCTCACTGGGATGCGGTAGTCAAACCAAATCCCCAGTTAGACTGTTATGTGTGTTATACATGTGAAAAAAAAAAAAAAAAAAAAAAGAAAGAAATTATGTGTATGACACATGTGTTTAAGAAATTAAAAAGTAACTGTGATAGTTCAGGGTTAAATTGGAGTTCCAGGATGTCTAGTAATTGGCTAGTGTAATTAAGAGTAGTTTAATCTAGAGGGGAGGGATGTGGTAGACTGCAAGTCTAAAATAGAACATTACTGGCACATGCCTCTAGGGGGAACTACCTGTATTGTTCAGCACTACTATGAAGGGGACACATTAGAATAAGAGTGTGAAAACCCCGCGCAGAATCCATGTTCAGTCATATTATGTGTGTTGCAGAATAAACGGCAGAGTTAGCCAAAGAAATAACTCAAGTGTGATCATTGCTACACGGTAGGATATCACACAGGTACTCCACCTGCTGCTGTCCAAACGCACATTTGCGTGGATTGATCGTCAGTCCTGCCTTCTTAATCAACTGAAGGACCTGCCTAAGGTGTACCAAATGTTCTTCCCAGGTCTGACTATAGATGACTACGTCATCCAAATAGGCAGCTGCAAAACTTGATACCCTTCTCAATACCTGGTCCATGAGCCGCTGAAAAGTTGCAGGCGTCCCCTGGAGGCCAAATGGCATAACCTTAAATTGCAAACTGCCATAAGGTGTTTTAAAGGCTGTAAGTTCTTTTGTTTCCGGTGCCAGTGCCACCTGCCAATACCCCTTGCATAGGTCTAGTGTAGAAATAAACCTAGCTCTGCCCACTTTCTCTAATAATTCATCAATCCGGGGCATGGGGTACGACTCAAACTTAGACACTGAATTAAGGTATCTGAAATCAATACAGAACCTCAAAGAGCCATCCTTTTTGGGGACCGGCACAATCGGGCTACACCACTCACTGACTGACTCCTTGATCACTCCCAGCTGCAACATCAAATCAATCTCTTGCTTCAGTTTTGGGACCAATCGCTCAGGGATCCTATAAGATTTCCTATGTGGAACAGCCTCTTCTTTCAAATGAACTTTATGATGCACAAGCGTGGTGAAACCAGGTCTCTTCTGAAACAACTCTGGATCTAACAGTGCCTCTAACTCTCTCTGCTGATCAACCTGCAAATGAGACACTTGAAATAAACACGGCTCTGACGCATTTGTGGGAAAAGACTGTTCTCTCTCCTCATCCACTTCCGTCGCACAAATGAAGAGCTGATGATGTGTCTCCTGAAGGACAGGCTGCTGCTGCTGATGACCAGGCTGCTGAAACTCCTTCAACAAGTTAATATGGAAGCTCTGATGTTTTACCTTCCTGTCAGGCATATATAGTTCGTATGTCACTGAACTTAGTTTCTTAGAGATTTCATACGACCCCTGCCATCGAGCCAACAGCTTACTGTCACACGAAGGCAGCAGTAACAGAACCTGCTGACCTGGGTGAAAAATCCTCTTTCTGGCCTTCTTGTCATACCAAGTTTTTTGTTTGGCCTGTGCCGTCCTCATGTGCTCCTGAGCCAAAGCAGTCATTCGATCCAGTTTCTCTCTCATCTTAATAACGTATGAGACCACATTGTCCTGATCACTTGGTGGACTCTCCCAGTGCTCTTTTAATAAATCCAGTGGGCCCCTCACCTGACGACCATACAGCAGTTCAAAAGGTGAGAACCCTGTTGAAGCCTGGGGCACCTCCCAATAAGCAAACAATAAGTATGGCACCCATTGATCCCAATCAGAGCCCGTATCAGAAACAAATTTCCGCAGCATGTTTTTCAGAGTCTGGTTAAATCGCTCAACTAGTCCATCTGTCTGAGGGTGATATGGGGTGGTCTTAATACCCTTAATACCCAACAGCTTGTATACCTGCTGCAACAGTTTTGACAAAAAATTTGTTCCACAGTCTGTTAGAATCTCCCTGGGTATGCCTACCCTTGAAAATAACTGGATAAGGCAGTTGGCAACCTGCCTAGCCTTAATAGATTTTAGGGGGAAGGCTTCTGGGTACCGAGTAGCGTAGTCACAAATCACCAAAATGTATCTATTACCAGAGGAGCTTCTCTCTAGGGGGGCAACTACATCCATCCCTATTCTGTCAAAAGGTGTTCCAATGATTGGTAATGGTTGCAGTTGGGCACGGGCTACTCCCCTAGGTGATGTAATCTGACATATTGGACATGTTGTACAGAACTCCTTTATCTGGGTATACATTCCCGGCCACACAAACCTTCTAGCAATTCTTTGTAAAGTTTTCTGAAATGCTAGATGACCTGCCCAAGGGATAACATGTCCCAGTTCCATAATCTTTGGTGTGAGGTCCTGTGGCAAAGCTATGGCCATAACTTCACCTTGCTGCTGGTACAGAATGCCCTTTTTAATGACATACAAGGCCTCAGCCAAACAATCCGTTCTGCCCTGTTTCACACCCTCAATCTCCGAGACTTTATCAAACCAAGGTCCTAATGCTGAGTCAGCTTTCTGCAGTGCAGCTATGTCAGGAGGAATATCAAAATCTACTACCTGGCTTAGCTGTGATGTTTCTTCACCCACATTCTTTACTGACGCCAACACCTTGTCTCTTCTCCTCTGAGCCTTGGATTTAGACTGTTTAATAGGGCCTGCCTCTATCCCAGAATCATAGAACGGCAACTCCTGGAGAACATTGGCAGCCCTCTGCGCCCTGGTTGTCACCATATTACAAATTTTCCCAACAGGTGCATCAAGCCTCTGCTTAATAGCGCCACCTGCCTGTCCCTCAGTTTGTTCATCTCTAACCTGTTGTATGATGTCCAACAACGTTGGAACATCAATGCCAAGAATAATTGGATAAGGAAAATCAGGCACAAGAGCTACAGGAAGGAGATAAGTTTGACCCCCCCACTGTTAAATAAATCTCAGCGGTCGGGTACAACTTCTTATCCCCATGAACACAACTGATATTCACTGTAGTCTCACTCCATGAATCTCTCGGGACTAAACTGGGCAAAACAACAGTCTGGAAACAACCGGAGTCTAACAAGGCCTCTTCACACTGACCATTATGCAGAATGGTAGTTTTATATATTTCACTATGAATTGGTGCTGACAGAGTGGGTCTTGGAACTGAGCATAATAATGAAGGTTTATCATTTTTTGTGGCAGGACATGAATATTGGGTGTGACCGATTTAATGACACTGATAACAGCGTATATCCTTATTCAAAACAAAACGTGACTTTTTGCTACTATTATGTCTGCTATTTGTGATCTGACTGGACCTGGAATACAGCCTATTCTGAGCTGGACCACCTCTTTCACCCTCATTAGACTTACTCCGTGTGGTGAAAGAGCTGTCCCAGCCGAGAGTTGGTCTGTAGGCAGTCGTCGGAGAACTCCTTTTCGATGGCTTCGCGGAGCAGCGTGTAATCTGCTTTGATGTTTGCCGGCTGTCTGTCTATGAATTTTGATACTGACCTGTTAGATGTTAGTTTGATCAGATAGATGCGATCATCTGTCGTAGCATCAGGGTACTTACGCAGGTAGTAATCAATGTCCTGTAAATAGACTTTGGCATCAGGTGAACCCGTAGGTCCTGGATCAAATTTGGTGATATTTTGCGCGATCTTGTCAAGGTCGCGATCTGAAGGGGCACACGCACGCTGTCCATGCGGTCGTCCGTATTCGAAACGGGAATCGGGCGAGGGAGCGCGGTGGGTGTCCCGGTGTTCATGTCTTTCCTTTAGGAGCAGTTGACATTCCTTGTAGTCTTTCTTCACATTTTCAAGTTGACCTTCAACTCTTCTGAGTTCCTTCTTTGTGTCTTGAAGGGCATCTTCAAGTTCATTGTTGTCTTGATGAAGCGTGTCATTGTTATGCATCAACCGTTCCTTTTGTGACTCTGCACGGTCCAAATCTTGTAATGCTTCATCCAGTTGGTTTTGAGTTTTGTCATTCTCCTCTTGAGATTGTTCCAAATTTCCTTTCAGTGTCTCGTTCTCTTCTTGGAGAGATAGGATCGTTGTTTGTTGATTTGCTAGCTCGTTCTCGGCTACCTTTAATCTTGCGACTAATGTTAGCGCAAACTTACCTAACACACTGGTGAGGTCCTTGCCTTCTGGTGGTTTTTCAGTGTGTTCACTTCATAAGATAAGTTTCTCCAGCGACTTCCTGCGCCTTCCTGAAGCGATTGCTCAGCTAACACTAGTTAGCTTAATGCTACCTGAAGCGATTGCTAAGCTAACACTAGTTAGCTTAATGCTGGCGCCAGTCTCCAAATAACTACCTACAGCGATCGGATATACCTCCGGTGGATTACCCCTTTGATCGCTTTTATCCGGCCACTGTGAGTAAACTGACCAGCGATTCCAGCGCTTCCTTGTGATTCACTGATGTGCCCTACCTGAAGCGATTGCTAAGCTAACGCTAGTTAGCTTAATGCTGGCGCCAGCCATTCCACCTAACACCAGCCTGAATCAAAGCCCAGCTGCGAGGCCCAGCGGGGATACTACCAGGCAGGCGGCTATTTGTTTGACGGGGCTCAGCAGAGATTTCACCCAGGCAGACGGCGGTAGGCGGCGGTGCCCAGCGGAGGACTTACCGTGACTGCAGCGGCGGTGTGCGACGAGACTACCCGAAGCGATTGCTAAGCTAACGCTAGTTAGCTTAATGCTGGCGCCAGTCATTCCACCTTACACCAGCCTGAATCGAAGCCCAGCTGCGAGGCCCAGCGGAGATACTACCAGGCAAGCGGCTATTTGTTGACGGGGCTCAGCAGAGATTTCACCCAGGCAGACAACGGTAGGTGGCGGTGCCTAGCGGAGGATTTACCGTGACCTCAGCGGAGCTCGGTGGCAGCGGCGGTGTGTGACGAGACTCGGTTGGAGGAGCGGGACGGGAGACCAGTTACGGCGACTATGAGCAACGAGACCAGCAACGGAAGGGGCTAGTTGGCTAGCTGAGGCCCAGCTGGATTCGAGGACGATCGGATCAGATTCTGGCGATATAAGCAGAATTTATTTTACTATCCACAGATTTTCCTTTTCCTTCTTTCCAAGAAGGACTGAAGATGGCTGCCACCGGATTAAAAAGTGGGCTGATGGGCACCACTAATAAGCCTTCTCTACTTCTCTACTTCCTCTTCGTTTTGTCTTTGTGTGTCTGGACCTGCAACAAGAAGGATTTTCCGACAAACTCAACCAAAGGTGAAGTTAAAAAGTTTTATCTGTATGGATTTGGGCTTGGACATCTCACCCTACACTCTATGTGGTCTTTAAAAGCCCTGAGCAAAAACTTCCAAATTAAGGCAAACATGGCTGTTAAGCAAAAATCACAATATGGCAGAGGATATACAATTAAAGTTCTGTTAGTTCTGCTACTTCTGGCAGGAGATATTCACCTTAACCCTGGACCTGCCACTATTAAACAGCAGACCACTGGGTTAGCACAAAACCGAGCTGTACAAAAGCAAAAACAACATTTATTTTTCCAAACTGTTAATCATGCACGAGTTCTTTGGGACACCAAGGCTAAACCAAAGGGGATCCTCGGCGGTCATTTAAACATACGGAGCATAATCCCCAAAAGAGATGAGATTTCGGTGTTGCTGTTGGACTCAAATCTGGACTACCTTTGTCTCTCAGAAAGCTGGCTACACAGTAACATAGACACTAATATGATCGATATTGTGGGCTACCAGTGTTTTAGAAAAGACAGGCAGGTAGGGAGGGGAGGAGGTGTTTTAATTTACATCAAAGAGAAATATAAATGTCAACTGGTTGATTTGAATACTTCACTTGAATGTTTAGCTGTTAATGTATGTCTCTCTCCGGTAATGAATTTCAACATTGCAGTAGTGTACAACCCACCGTCACACAACTCTTCCTTTTATAATGAATTAAGTGATCTGGTTAAACAACTTGAGAAGAACAGAGAAACAATAATTCATGGTGACTTTAATATCAACTGGTCTGATAAAAAAGACAAACAAAAACTGAAAAGCCTCATGACTAAATTTAATTACCAGCAAATCATCAAAGGACCCACCAGGATAACCAAACAATCCAGAACACTTATTGACATGGTATTTACTAATAAACCAGAACGAATAACCAGAACCTATAATCTTGTAACTGGTCTCTCAGATCATAACATGGTTCTTGCTGTCAGGAAACTTACTAAAAAGCGACTACAGTATTTTGGGGGAGTCGATATTGACAAATCAAATTTTATTATCCCCAAATCAAAAAATGAGGAGTTTGAACATTACTTAGAGAATCAAAATTGGGAGCAGCTCATGGCAACATGTGAAGTAGATGATTGTTGTAATTTTATAACTGCAACAATCACAAAGTCTATAGAAAAATTTTCAAAGCAAATTAAAAGTAGACAACAGAAGATTAGCCTACCATGGTTAAATAATGAAATAAGAAAACTTATGAAGAGGCGAGACTATGCACTGAAAACATCACTAACCTCCAAACTACAAAATGATCACCTTGTGTACAAAAGTTTAAGAAATAAAGTGGTACATGAGCTGCGAAAATCAAAAATATCTTATTACAATAAACTGATAGATCATGCAAAGGGTAACAACAGTTCCCTATGGAGGCATTTAAATAACTTAACTAATAAAAAAAATGATCAGAAGGGGGTAAAGGAACTTAGAATCAATGGCAAGACCGTCAGTGACAAGGCTACTTTGGCAAATGAATTTAATTCACACTTTGTGGGCTCTGTGGAAGACTTAACAAAAATTTTTGTGCTGCCAAATGTGCTCAACAACACAAATTCCATACTCCCAACAGATACTTTTCACATCGATGAGGTAAATGAGAAGTTAATTGCTGGTATTGTTAAAACACTGTCAAACTCAAAAACTAGTGATATCTACAATATGAGCACCTCCTTTCTCAAAATGCACAGCAAAATATTAATCAAACCACTGACTCATCTCATTAATCTCTCCATTAGGTCTAGTACATTTCCATCTGGCTGGAAAAAAGCTGTCGTCATACCAGTTCATAAATCAGGCAGTAAAGACGATATATGCAATTACCGCCCAATCTCTCTTACCAGTCCTATCTAAGGTTCTTGAAAAAGTTGTAGCTACACAGCTGATAGACTACTTACAAGACAGTCAACTTCTTCATCCACATCAATTTGGTTTTAGACCAGGATACTCAACAGAAACAGCAAATTGTTGCCTTATTGAAAACGTCAAACAGTCCTTGGACAGGGGTAATGTGGTAGGAGCTGTTTTTCTAGATCTCAAAAAGGCTTTCGATACTGTAAACCACAGTTTGCTTTTATCCAAAATGGTATCTTTTAACTTCTCCCCAAATACATTAGAATGGTTTGCATCTTATCTCCAGAATAGAGAACAGTGTGTAAAAGTTCACCAGGATAAATCCTCATTTTTAAACAACCGCATGGGTATCCCACAAGGGTCCATTCTTGGTCCTTTACTTTTCAGCATTTTTATTAATGACTTGCCGTTACACTGCTCAGCTGCAACATGCCAACTTTATGCAGATGATGCAGTTATTTACACAGCTGCCAAGACTCCAGCACAGGCTGCAGATGTACTGTCTACAAGTATGGTTGATGTCCAAGAGTGGCTCCTCAAGAACCATCTATTGCTGAACCTTCAGAAAACAGTCTCAATGTGCTTTTCAATCAAAAAATGTAACCTGCAACATTTTAAAGTTAATATACATGATCATGACATCAGTTTAGCTACAGAATTCAAATACCTTGGCATTGTACTAGATCCTCAACTCAAATTTAATCTTCATATAAAGAAAATTTCAAAAACAGTAAAAAAAAATCTGAACTGCTTTAAATTAATTAGATATTACATACCTTACGAAGCAGCTGCACTGTATATGCATTCTATGGTTTTTTCTCATATATCATACTGTTTGACAGTCTGGGCTCAAGCAGCCCCTTCCACAATAAGACATATAGGTTCATTATATAATCAAACCCTAAAAATCTTGGACAAAAAGCCCATTAGGTGGCATCACTGTAATGTTTTAAAAAAATACAACCTATTGAGTTTTGAGAGCTTCATTGACCTCTGTCTTCTGAAATTAACGTTCAAATGTTTCCATAAATCAGCACCCGAGCCACTTGCTGGTTTCGTCCAAAGACAGGACAGCAGCAGAGCCACCAGGAGTTCTGTTAACAATAACTGTAAAATATTCCACCGCAGAACCACATTTGGATAAACAGCTTTCTCTATAAAGGGCAGTCACATCTGGAACACAATGCCAAATGAAATTAAAATAATAACGGACTTTAAAACATTCACTAAAAATGTTAAAAACTGGCTGAAAAATAAACAAGAATGTACTCATGTATGAATTATTTGTCTGCAAAGTGAGAGTGAATGAAGGGAAGGAATAAATGTGTTTGTTTATAGTGAGTGACAGAGGGAGGAAGGCCTGAAATAGGCAAATGTGAGTTATGTTATATGTGTTAAATGTGAGTCAGGCTGTTATATTTGTGTATTTATAATATTTATGTTAAAGGTGAGTCAGGCTGTTATATTTGTGTATTTATAATATTTATAATATTTATAATTGTGTATTTATAATTCTTCTGCATTGATGTATGTGGTTATTGTGTATATTTTTATCTTGATTCTTTTTTCTAAAGCCCATCCAGGGACAAGAGTTGCAAATTAGCTAATAGCTATACACTCTATGTGCAACACATCAGATTGATTGTCTTTGATTAATTGTCTATGTTTATTGCACTGTCCCTGTCAAATAAACTAATCTACTACTACTACTCCTGCTCCCAGACCTGGCTGACAGAAAGACCTCCGCAAGATGAGCAGCGCCCTCTGCAGTCTTCGGGTCCTGCTCTTGTATCCAGATTCCCAGTTCCGGGTTCACCATCCGCAGAAACTGCTCCAAAATCAATAGTTCCGTAATTTCTTTCACAGTTAAGGTCTCTGGTTTAATCCATTTACAGAACAGGTCCTTTAAACGTACATACAGTTCCCGAGGGGTTTCGTCCTGATGAACATCCAGGGACCGAAACCTCCTCCTATAAGTGTCGGATGTTATCTCATATTTACTTAAAATTGCTTCCTTCACTTTTCCATAATTGTTCGTGTCTGCAATGTCCATCAGCACATATGCACTCCGTGCTTTACCTGTGAGCAAAGGAGCCAACTGAATAGCCCACTCTTCTTCACGCCAGCGGCAGACCGTAGCGATCCTCTCAAACGTCAACAGATAGAGCTCGATGTCGTCCTCGGGAGAGAGTGGATTCAGCCTGGGCTCGTGGTGTGTTCGCGTCATCCTCGGCTGCACCTGCAGCGGTAAATTATCCTCCTGTGGGCCAACCCAACTGGCCATCACCCTGGGCTCTTCCCCCGAAGCGCCGTCGTCACCACTGCGTTCAGCCCGGCTCCCATACTCCTCTCTCAGCTCCGCAACTTGCGACTCCATCTGACGAATTTGATTATTCATAGTCTGCCACCTTTGATCTTGAAGAGCGGCTTCTTCCTCCCTCTGATGGTCTCTGACAGTCAGTAAATGTACCAAGGACTTCACCAAGCACGTTAATTCTTCCAGCTTGTTTAGTCCACTGGCTCCCTGCTCCTCACTTGCCATACCTGCGTCAAAGTCTACGAATTGTTCTTCTTGCCTCGTTATCTTCCTTCTGGACATCGCTCCTTTCGTCCCATGTTGTCACTTCTTTTACAGCACCAACGTCACCAATTGTCCGCATTCATCAGGGAACGGACCACTTCTGCCACCAAATGTAAACACTCATCTGGGAACGGACCACCGCTGCCACCAAATGTAACGTAGCGTGAGCGAGCCTAGGCATACCAGACCAGAAATGGAGGCTTCCAGACAATTTGCAATCAGCAATTTTCATTTATTCCAAAAGTCTTCACAGGCAATAACTTCAACAAAACACCCGACACCTTCACACCGATACGACTCTCAAGAACTTACTTTTTTTTTTTCAACGTAAACCAAATAACCAACACCTGTTATATACTGTGTGAGATAATTAAAGTCAATTGGAACATACCATAACTCCAGGTAAGACAATAAACATTTTCATCTTTCCACACATACCCAATAACATCTAAAAGAGACATAAATAATTAAATAATTCTCCCACCTATTTACAGAATAAATAATACACCATAAATAATACAATAAATAATTTAAACCCCTATTTACATATTAAATTACCCCTAAAGTCACCATCACATGCTTCCTTCCTGCTGGTATCCTTTAAAAAGCATTCAACCCCTAAAGAGTCTTTTGCCCGGACACCATCAGGAAGCATGTTGGCAAAGGTATGTGGATTTAATAATCACCAATTGCCTCACCCAATCAACACAATTAACATAAGAATTATCTCACAAAGGGAATTCAGAATTAGTCAAAAACAGATCCTAAAATTATATGTGCATTTAACAATCATATTAACATTCACAAATACTACACATATAATCACAGTTACAGGAAAACATGGCAGTGGCGACACTCCGTCGTCACACTGGGTCAGGAAGCCATTCATGATTTTGCATGCAACATGAAATAAAGTGAGCAGCAATACACAATGGAAATCCCCATCCCTCATGTTCTGTGTTGTTGATGTTTGACTGTGTAAGGGATTTGTGACAGCCAATTTTCAGACGGAGCCAGCACCAAAAGCACGGACTTCTCCCGTTTGGGAACAGTTTCAGCGCATTTCTCTCATTGATGTATTTTCCACAAATAGTGGATACTTATTCTGATTGAAGTGATGGCTTAGTGGTAAAGCATCTCCTCTACAAGTAGGAGGCTGGGGTTTAAATCTCAGTTGGGTCATTCTTGTAATTTTACTTTTATTTGCAAGGTGAAGTGTCTGTTGTGTTTCAAAGAGCTTGGATCATTATTATGCATCATTATGCTAAGGCACTATTGCTATTGTGCCCTACATAAGAATAAGGACAGAGGTGAATATACTGTTGAAAAGTTATTTCTTTATAAAAATGGATAAGTAGTACAAGCACACCAAGTAACACAGGCACATTCACTGGCATTACCCCAGTTTTATTTCTTTTTTCCCTTATGATCACTGATGTTTCTTAAGACAGCTCATTTATTGAAATGGAAAAAATACACATTAAACAATAATGCCCTTGTAAAAATCTGCATGTTGTATACTTTTTGTCATCTACATTGGCCTAGTAGAGCAAATGAAGTTTGACATGAGGCTTTGTCTATATGAACTGTTTTGATGGAAAGGCTCAAGTCTTCAAGAAAACCTTGTCTGATCATCACTAAGTAGTAGCCTAGAGGTAAAATATCTGCCTTGCACCTGGAAAACTGGGGTTCAAGTCTGAGTGGGGTTATTTTTATAATTTATTTTTATTTGCAAGGTGAAGTGTCTGTTGTGTTTCCAGAAGCTTGGATACAACAATAACACATCATTATGCTGAGGCACTATTGTGCCCTGCATGACAATAAGGACAGAGATGAATGTACTTTAAAAGACAGTTGAAAAGTTATTTCTTTAAAAAATGTAAAAGTAGCACAAGCACATTCACTGTAGTCACCTTAGTTTTCTTTTTTTTCCCTTATGATCATTGATATTTCTTAAGACATTTATTGAAATGGGAAAAAAAAACACATTAAACCAATAACACCCTTGTAAAAATCTCCATGTTGCATACGTTTTGACCACTAGATGGACTGATAGAGAAAATGAAGTTTCACATGAGCGCTCATCTATATGAGCCATTTTAATGAAAGGCCTCAAGTCCTCTAGAAAACCTCATCTGGCCATCACTTCACGGCAGGCAAGACAAGAGTTCATACAGGGCAGGCAAGGCAAGGATATGGTTGGGTTGAGAGTCTACGGAACCAGGCAGAGCAATAAGTGACTTTCGCATTACGAGTGCACATGTGCGAACTATGCAACCCGACATCCGGTTCAAAGGTCAGGACTACCAAACATTCCGCTAGCTGCCTTGATTTTGTATAGAGACAGTACTGTCACACCCAAGCAATTGCCGCTTAAAGTCTGCTTCAAGCTTTAAATCACCATTATGCCAGGTGCACATTGTGCTGTTGTGAAGTGTGGGAACGGCATGTATCATCTAGAGCAGTGGAAAAAGCAAACTTGTAGCATACATGCGTGTAACTTCGGGACCAGCGTGTGCATATGTCCGCAGCCATTCATGTTATATACATTCCCCACAGAGCTGAAGGATCCGGACGGACGTAATTGTTGGATTAAAGCAATAAGTCTATATTATAACATAATTAAATAGCGTTGTGTATTGTTCAAGTTCTAGCCTAACTGACACGAGTCTAAATCCTGAAGCAGTAGGTACGGACAGGCAGGCCTGGATCTAGGATATAGTTCTTTGTATATTGGTAATGAAGCTTGATCTACACACACGTGTAATTAAGGCCACTGATAAGTAGGCTGGTATAAAATAAAACTGCAAATCATTGAAAACATGTGGTACTTAAATTATAGTAGTATTGACTTAAGTAAGCAGGCTATGCCTTGTAGTGAAATTTACTCAAAATGAAAAAAAACAAAGTTGAGCTGTCAAACCACTCGCTTACCTTCTTTGTAGTCATTTCAGAGTCTCGCAAGTAAGGATGCTTGGTCCTTTGACAACAAAAAATCTGCTATGTCAGCGTACATACAGGGGGGCCATTTTGGCCAATTTCTGCAACATGGCCGCGAATGCAAGCGCAGCTAGTTCATCCTTGCATTTGCGGGTACAACCGGGAAGACCCCTACGCATACAATATGCTCGTAGATCAGGAACTTTCCATGGATTAAATGTATCGATAGAGCATGTTTGGTAGCCATGTTCCCATGATGCTTTGCACGAGCTGAGATGCGAAAGTCGCTTATTGGAGAGGCTCTCTTTTATTGGGTGACCCAAATTGGCAACAGGTGTAATCAGGACTGCAGGGAGCTCTCATCAGGGAGGACAGAGAGACAGACAAGTACACAGAGCAGGAAGGATCCTTTACTGCTTACATTGTGGATTAATATGAAAATAAAGGTCTATCAGTTAGGGCTGTACCAAATATCTGATTATCTGATTATTCCTTCATTATGCTGGTATTTAGGTTTCAAATGCAGCATTCAAATATGTAAGCCCCCCCCCCCCCCAAAAAAAAGATTTTAATGCCAAATTTATAAAAATATAAATTTAGGAGAAAAGGTTCACAAATCTACAAGAAAAAAAAATAGCAATTTTGTAGCGCCCATAATTGTAACCTTATGTAGCTCACATATTTGACTGCATAGGCTCAAACACAGAAAAACTTTAAGCTTGCAGTGTGTATTGACATCACGCCTCAGATGGACAATGGGTCTGGACCACCTGCGGACTTGGAAGGAAGACAGAGGATCGGGGGCGAGATCCTGAAAGGGTTGTCTGACCCCCTGGGGTCAGACGGAAGAGCAAAGAGGACTCTGAAGTGATTAATTGTAAATAGAAGGATTTGACTTGAGTGTGTGATTCTGTCTTTGATGTGCTGGTATAAATGTGTGGGGGTTTACCGCAGCTCTCCCTCTTTTTTCCTGACTGAGAGAGAGAGCTGGGGACGTGAAATGCAATAAACCAATACTGAGAAATAATCCAGTCTCATCATTTCGTGATCCCCACAATTTGATGATAAAGTCCAAATTTTACCTAAACAGTCACAAACTTACATGACTTAATTTGCAATGTATGAAAAAAGATGAAAGCTATCCAACACATTACAAATTTCAGAAAACAATCATAACATTTACAAGAAATGCACCAAAATTAATGAAAAACTAAATTTACAAGGAAGAGTTGCATATTTAGAACAAAAGCAATGTTGTGGTCACTCAGCACAATGCAGACTGATACTATTCACGCTCAGCAGGGATTGCATACGGACAGAGAACCCCTGAGGGGACAACCAGAACAATGGACTATTGGTTATACATCCCCGGATTAAGGAGAGGACGTCTGGGCGCCAATTGGTCACACTAATTATATGTATTTACTGATATGTATATCAATATGCTAATGTGCCATGCATTCTCTCTGTTTGTATAACATATAAAACAGCAGCACACAGCACACACGAGGCAACGCCACACAGCACAGTAGAGCACTGGAGCGCACAGCGCTCCAAGTGCGTCTCATTTTGATGGAGGAAATAAAACTGCAACCTTCCAGCCCGTCGTACCTCGCCTGAACTTATTTTCCCCCACACTGGTGACCCACGACGTGTCATGGTGCGCCCCTCGCCTGATCTTTTCCCTCCATACTGGTGACCTGACAAGAGAGAATGACCGTCTGCTCCCTCTCACCGTACTGTGGACCCCAGAGGACCAGTGAACGCCTGCAACCTCTTCATCCTCACTGGAGCGCGCCCCCCGGAGCGGGCAGCGCTTGGACCGACACGCACCATGAACGGCGACACAAGTGAACCGAAGGAAGCAGCCTGAACGAGGAAGGACATCGGCGCCGACTGCGTTGATGTCCACCAAGCTCCCCGACCCTGACTCAGCTCGCGACAACGAAGCCCCGCACGCACACCACAGGATTACGAGGACAGCTCAACTGCCAGCTAAGTGGTCACTGCGCCACGCATGGGACAAAACCGGCTCCACAGACTCATACAGCGTCCTCCGCCGCTGCACATGCCCGAGAAACACGGCTGATTGCCACCCTCGGAACCTTCAGGGCTGCTCACGCACCTGAAGCAGGCGTGCAGCCCGCACACAGGACTTTATATGGGTTTCTGAGCCACGGCGCACAAGGGGAATTTAGCCAATTGCTGTCCCCGATGGCTTTAGGGCTGCTTCCCGCACCTGAAAGCCAAACCGCCAGGTTCCTCACACAGCTGCAGTTGTTTCACAGCTGCTACGCATCCTCCAGGAATTTGGCCGCTCGCCTTCCCCACATCCTTGCTGGAAAGAGCAGCGAGAGGAGTCAGAGACATAATTTTTTTTTTCACAGCTGCTGTGGATCACCACCAGGTTTAATGGGAAAGTCCCTCACCATCGCGGATCTACACGCAATTTTTGCGCTGCCCAGACACCTTTGACGTCTCGGGCCAGCACTCACTTACTCCCACCCCACTCCCCCTCCTCCTCCACAGCGCTCTTCCCGCACCTCACTCCCTAAAACCGGCCGATCGCCGTCTGGTTCCATTACGCACGACGCACACCGGCCCATGCGCCCATGATCCACGGCCGTTCAACGTGCTGGAACCCAGAGCGGAGCACACTGTTTGTTTCCACCCCTCCCCCGTCCCCCCCACGGACTGACATGCCCTCCAACAGTTCTACCGGAGCCGGTGCAAAACGACGGTGGGGGGGGGGGGGTCACAGCCCCTTCTGAGCGTTCTGGGGAGAGCCGTGTGGTCACCCAGCACAATGCAGACTGATACTATTCACGCTCAGCAGGGATTGCATACGGACAGAGAACCCCTGAGGGGACAACCAGAACAATGGACTATTGTTTATACATCCCCGGATTAAGGAGAGGACGTCCGGGCGCCAGTTGGTTAGGCTAATTATATGTATTGACTGATATGTATATCAATATGCTAATGTGCCATGCATTCTCTCTGTTTGTATAACATATATAACAGCAGCGCACAGCACACATGAGGCAACGCCACACAGCACAGTAGAGCACTGTAGCACACAGCGCTACAAGTGTGTCTCATTTTGATGGAGGAAATAAAACTCTGCAACCTTCCAGCCCATCGTACCTTGCCTGAACTTATTTTCCTCCACAATGTAAATATATAAGAAGTTGTATGTGAGCAAAATTTTCTCCTCTGAAGTTTGTGAAGAACAGGCTGAGAAGCTCACTGTAATGAAAGAACTAGAGGACACAAGATGTACTGTATGGTGACGTCACGCTGAGCCAATAAAGGGAGAGAGTCAGCCATCTTTGGTCTCTTCTCGGCTGTCTCCACTGTTAGCAACATAGCATATAAGATAGAGAAACCTGCCTGTAACATTATATTAATAACTGTTGTAATAAAGTTTGAGTTCCGGCACAGCTCATCTCTCCGTTGGTCATTCTGGGTTTCAGGACATAACATTTGGTGACGAGAGTAAAACCATGGAAGCGTGCCTGAGGCCAATCAGACGGTTTCTGGAATACCCCGATGAGCCACCTGTTAGTTGGCCACGCTGGCTCGATGTTTTCGAGATGTACATACTGGCGTTGGACCTGGGCAAATTGTACAAGGTATGGAAGAGAGTTCTGTTAGTTCACAACCTAGGCATGGAAGGACAGCGCACTTTACACACGCTAGGACCAACTGACTTGTTTGCTGATGCTGTAGAACTGCTAGCTATTTACTTCACTACTCTTGACAATGTGTTGGCGCACCGTATTAGATTCTGCAAACGGCGACAGAGAATTGGTGAAACGACACATCAATTTGTTGCGGACCTTCGTCACCTAGCTAGCATGTGCAGGTTTGGTTTATTGGAAGGTGAAATGATGCGGAACCAGCTGGTCGAGCGCACTAGCAACCCATGGCTGCGGATGAAGATGCTAATGGCACCAAACAACATGACGCTAGCTAACACCATCGAGTTCCAACTAGAGTCTGCCGACAGGTTTAGTATTGAAGCTAGACGTGCAGCAACAGCAGTGGCAGCCAAGCCAAACACTGCTGACATATACAGTGAGCATAGAGGAACCTGGTGACATGGCAGAAGAGTTTGAAGCAAACACCGTGGACCGGAGGGTCGCTACAAGATGCTCCACATGTGGCAGTTGTAGTTCCCCAATGCACCGGGAGAGAGCACGCTTTTGCCCGGCAAGGGGACAACAATGCAAGAAGTGTGGGAAATGTAACCACTTCGCCAAAGTTTGCTAGTCAGCGACACCGCCGAGCCCACTGGTCAAACAGAACCACCCACCCATGATGACCATCCACACGGTAATGCCCAGGAGTGCAACATATGCATTTAGCATGGTGGAAATGGACAACGTTACTTTGCCACTCCTGTTCGACACCGCTGCAGTGAGGTCAATGTTAAATTGGGTCACGGTGAAGAAGTTTTTCCCCACATCTTGTTTTTATCACAAAATTGGTAAGAACCCAGTGGCGCTGTATGGGTATGGTGGCGACAGAGATAACAACTTAGGGACCACCATGCTAAGCTACGCGTCAAGAGTAGTTACTGACTTTGTGTTTCAAGTGACCATGCATGGAGACAACATATTAGGATGTGAACTTTTCTAACACTGAGTTTCTCCATTTGCGACAGTAACGGATTCCACTTGACCGACTACGATGGTTGAGACACAACACAACCTGATGACGATGAGTGGGACGGAAGACAAAAGGATGACGACGATGAGAGCACAGGCATCCCGTTTGCACAGGAGGAATGCTCCCAACAGAGGGGACAGTGGCCAAACTCATCTCAGATCCTCGCCCAGCATGAGCCCGTGGGAGCCACTACAGAGTTGCAGGAGAGGAAGCCCACACCCACCAAGGATCCTGGGACACAGCAACCCGGTGTGGATCCTAACAACAATGATAGTGACACATCACGACAACCAGCACCAGGTGACAGAGAGAAGAAACCGGACTGCTTCAGAATCCTTGCACAGTGCTAGTCTACAGGAGGTGTAGCTGAGCCACTGGATGAAGAATCCACAATCGTACAGGATGCAACAAAGTCACAGTCTGTGACCCACCAGGTAGCAGCGGAACCATTGCAACCTGACGGATGCCCCATGACAGTCATGGATACTACATCACCGCGACAACAGCGACATGTTCAGCTGAACAGGATACCGCTTGCAGTATTGGATTGGGTTTGGGTCCGTAAAATTGGGCGACCAGACCTACAGTCAACCACATCATGGCCTACAGCACCACATACATCCACGAGGATCGCCACGCAGCTTGGACCAACGACCTTCCAGCTGACAGATGGTTCGGTGTGGCACGCCAACCGTCTCCGTCGAGTTTGAGTGACAGCTCCGGAGGACGAGTCTTCATGGGAGTCATCTCATACAGTGTGTGACCCAGACTGGAGTTTTGTGGGAGATGGTCCCGGTCCGGATGACCCAGCACCTCCAGGGGCGCGTCTGCCACGGGCTCGCGACAAGGCCCCTCCAGCAGAACTGCCTCCCCCATGGAAGAGTGTATGTAAGAAAGGACTGTTTAGCTAGGGGCGCGACTGCCAGCTAAGAGTGGCAGAAAAATCCACTCAGTCACGCTAGGCTATGGGGTGGGCCACCCACTAGCCCTAGCTGGTGTTGTTTGTATTAATAATACCAAACTGGGGAGGGTTAAATTTGCTAATGTGGTCTGTGTTCTTCAAAGGGGGGGTGTGTGTAACGAAAGGGTTAATGGGCACCACCGTGATGATACAAGCCACATGGTGACGTCACCACACCGAGCCAATAAAGGGAGAGAGTTGGCCATCTTTGGTCTTTTCTTGGCACTCTCCACTGTTAGCAATGTAGCATATACAGTAAGATACAGTAACCTTCCTGTAATGTTATATTAATAACTATTGTAATAAAGTTCGAGTTTCGGCACAGCTCATCTCTCCGTTGGTCATTCTGGGTTTCTGGGCATTGTGATGATCAGGTGAGCATGCTCCCCCTCCCGTCCTGTTCCTGTCTTCTCAGCTCCGGAGGATCAGCCACACCTGCTGCATCCTGATGACCCAGCATATTTAAGAGGCAGTGGGTGGAGAATTTATCGCTGGATCGTTTGGGTTGCTGCCACTCACAGGTGTGCCTTCCAGAGCTTATCACGCTCGCCTGGCCCAGAAGATGCCAGACGTCCACCCAGGTCACCGTCTCCCCCCCCGCCCCCGTTCCTCTGGTCCACACAGGAGTTCCCTGCTGGGCTCCTCTGCTCACTGAGTAAGTGTTCTCTCCCATTATTATTCTCCTCTTCAGAAAGTATCATCCCTAACTAGCCCTGTCTGCTCTTTCCTGTAGGCTATGTGTGCTCCAGGGGGCACCAGTTTTTGTCCATTTAAGTGTACTGTAGCGTTAACCCTTTTCTGGTTCCAATCTATAAAATCATTCTTTGCTGAAGAAAAATTGTTTCAACTCAAAATGAACTGCTTAAACTGAACTGCTTCTGTCATCCAAGGACCAGAGCTGTAACACGATCCATCGGTCATAAAGTGGAAGTTAATCCCTTCTCCAGGACTTAGTCATTCTCCCTTTTCTGCTCTTTGGCAAAGGAATGTTCCAAATCGACAGATTTATAGGTGATCTTATCCAGATGTGGGAGTCAAGATTTTCCATTCACAAACCAGTTTCACAGTGCCATCTGGTGGATGAATCAGGACTATTTAATTTTTCTCTTTGCAGTGGAATATATGCATTATGGACAAATAAATTGACTCATATTCTTTCTCTCAAGACAGTATCTGCTCCTGAAGACATGGTTGAACTCTTGGGATGGACAATGTGGTTTCAAATGCTTTTATTGAGATGATTGGATATGTGTTGCTTTATTTTCAGGAAGAAATTAATTTTTGCAATGCTTACTATTACAAATTAATTATAGTTACAATGTAGAGACATTGTATATTCCCTTATTATTGAGTAGAATATCTTAGTCACTAAAGTTTAAGGAATTTATGCTTTATTCAGCAACATGTGTCTTGGGGGGGGGGGGGTCTCATTTCTCATATCAAATGTCTCTCCCCCACCTCTTTCTCTCTTTAGGAGACCTCAGAAACTTTAACTGACCAATAGAGCTCCAAGCTTCACTGCATCTCCTTTTTAGTCAGTTTATGACATATGCCAAACAAAGAAGATCAAATGTAATTGGTTCAGCTCAGTTCCATGAAATTCAGTGACATTTTCCAACACCGAGAGAAAAACTTTCCTTTGCTCGGTTTTGGGGCGGTGGTCAAGCTGTAAGTGTTACGACCCGAGCGCTGGGTTCTGTCCGTGCTTGGGCTACGCACAGCTCGCTGCCGGCCTTGACAGCTGTGGGCTGTATTCTGGCCTCACCAGGCTCTTATTGTGAAGGCGCTCGGTGGGGCTTCCGCCTGTCAAGGTTGGTCAGCTGTTTATCATTACTGCTCGTTAGTGTTTGCCTTTATAAGGCGGGCACTAGCGGCAGTTAGATCGCAGGAGTATCGTCAAACTATCCTCGTCAGACATTGTCTAAACCTCGTTAGACCTTCATGTCAGGTTTGTGTTCTTTGGTCTTGTCATAGTTTAGCTCATAGTGGCTGGGGTTAGCCCTACGAGCCCTTGTATTGCTTAATGTGTGTTTTTGCCCTGAGCAGCTCATAGTCTTGTCTTGTCTTGTTGTATTAATAAATTACCATCATTGCAAAACTCACTAGTGGACTCTTGGCATCTTATGGTGATCCGCAAGGGTCACCGCATGACAGTATACTCCTGCCAGACGTCTAAACGGAGACGCCACACCGAGATGCCTTTTTCTCCATGAGTTTTGCCATTGTGTGGAGTTTTCTCCTGTAGTTGGACTTGGTAGGGAGATGCTCGACAGCGAGGATGATTATTGCCTGGAGTGGCTGGAGTAGATTGACGGCTATCTGGCGGAAGCCGCCCGTCTCATGCCCACTGACGCGGCCGATCATTATCTATGCCTCGCACAGCGGGCTGTGCACCGTTATCATCTCACCTATATTCCGGTAGGAAAGAGATTATCATGGATTGTTGCACAATGCACATTGAGGGAGAAGGCGCTCCTGGGAACCCCTCCACCTCCCGCGAGGACAGCGTCCCAGGCGAGAATGGAGATTCGTCAGCTGGAGGGAAAGCCCGGCAGGGGACCTGTGGCTCAGACTCCAGTGCCTGCCGCCCGCCCAGCGTAATGTGTTCCCGGGCCCTTCGCCACTCCATCGGCCAGTAGGCCTCATAGCCGTGCTCCTACTAAGTCCCAACGAGAATCCCGTCCGGATCCAGCTCCGGGTCGTCAGAGGGACCCAGCCTCCCTGTTGGCCACGTCATATACGTCACGACAGAGGGGAATCCCCGCAGCCGCTGCCCACGGGTCATCTGTTTCAGCTGCGCAGTCAGCTCCTCGTGCCCGTGTCGCCCCGACTGCCATGTCCTCCTCAGTGACGTCACCCCCCGCGGCTGGGAATGCTGTGAGTTGTGCTTCGGCGAGGCCGGTCAGCAAACCACCTCAAGCGGCTCCTCCTCGTGGCCCCGTGGAGCCTGCCGTTTTCTCCCGGAGGGATGAGAGGAGAACTCCACCTGCTGCAGCAGGCACCACCTACTCTCCAGGAGACAGGCAAGTGCAAATTGTTCGTTTCCATCATGTTTATGATCTGCCTTGTCTGACTCCTGGGGCCGGAGTTCGGGGTTCGCAGCCCCCCGAGCTTCCGCCACCTGCTGTAATTATTATTCCTAAACCTGCTGCCTCTGTGTCCCCCCCCTGTTGAGCGGTCCGCAACATCAGGCCAACGTCGTCGGACGAAGAGGGGGCCTGCTGTGCTGGAAAGCTTGGATCCGGCCCTGCAGCCACGTCGTGGACGGAGGAGAAGAGCAGACTGCGGCCCGGAGCCTGAGCCGACGATGAAGTGTCCCTGGGTCTCCTCGCCGGAGCGGTCCGAGTCAGTGGGTCAAGTGTCCTCTGCTCCCACGCCATATGGGTCATCAGCGTGGACAGCAGCGCGGGAGGAACCTCAGGCTGCAGACGACATTTTGCCAGCTGCGGAGGCCGATGCAGCTGAGTTGGAGCCTGCTGACGAGAGTTGCCGCCCTGAACCTGGATCGTCAAAGTCCTGGGTGGCAACAGAACCGAAGTGCAGGCAAGTGCTCCCTCTTGTGTCTCTGTCCCCTGTTTTGGAGCATTTTTGCCTGCCTCTCGGGGAGGCGAGTGAGGAGCAACCGTCTGCTGCGCCCGAGCTCGTCTCGCTGGGTTCTGTCGCTACTGGTGATTCTGATCCCGGTTTTCTTCTTGTTTGTGAGCCTTGTTGCAGTGTCGCCAGCATGGAACCAATCGGAGTCACTGGGTTGGAGGTCCCAGGTTCGGGGGTGGAGATCATTAGCGGAGCTGCACCGACCCAGTTGGGGTCCGTCGTGGAGGCTGCTGTGGCCCAATCGGGGTCCGACATGGGTGCACCAGAGGCCCAATCGGGGTCCACCGCGGGTGCGGTTCTGGCCCAATCGGGGTCCGACGTGGGTGCGCCAGAGGCCCAATCGAGGTCCACCGCAGGTGCGGTTCTGGCCCAATCGGGGTCTGAAGTGGGTGTGCCAGAGGCCCAATCGGGGTGCCCCGCAGGTGCGGTTCTGGCCCAATCGGGGTCCGACGTGGGTGCGCCAGAGGCTCAATCGGGGTCCACCGCAGGGGCAGTTCTGGCCCAATCGGGGCCCGACGTGGGTGCAGCTGGGACCCAATTGGGGTCCAGCGGAGGTGCAGTGCCTGTGTGGTCCGCGGACGGGGGAGGAGCTGCAGACCTTTCGTCGTTGGACGGATTACGGGCTCATCCTTGCCTTCTTTTCCCTCTACTGAGTCACCACCCCTGCGCATCATCGCCGGGGGCCGTGGGGGTTCCTGTTCGCTCGCCCCGGCTCTCCCGAGTTTTGTTCTCGTCAGGGAGGCCGCCGCGGGCTGTTTTTCCCCAGGACTGGTGGCTGAGGGACACAGGTCGGCCGCCTGAGGGACTGCTTCGCCGGTTTGGCGCCCTGGGTCGGCCACCCGACATGTAATGTGTTTCGTTGGGCGACCTAGTTCGGCCACCAGAGGAGCGGACGTGCTGGGCGTTGGACTGTGGTGAGCCGCCTGGTCATGGTCCGCCTCCCATGACCGCCCGCCGGCCGTTGGACGCGGGGAGACCACCTGAACTGTTCCTATGGCGCCTGGTTTCCGCCGGTTGGCATAAACTGTCGGGGGGGGGGTAGTGGTCATTTTTCTGGTGTTGATCTGTCCCAGTGACTGTTCTGTTTTTTTTTCCTTGCTATCCTGTGTGCTTTGTGTTATGGTTATGTCTTACAGTTGCCCTAGTTTGTGTTGTGTGTAGTTTGGTATGAGCCAGTAATTGCTCTGCTTTTTTGTATTTGGTTATTTGAAAATTCACATGAGCATTCACACAGGTGAGAAACCATTTTCTTGTGGAACATGTGGGCAGGGATTTATTTTTCTCTTTCTGTCTCGTGCTGTTGCTGTAAGTGTTTGAGTATTTAATTTAATCTGAGTATTCGGTATTTTGTCATTGTCCTGTATTTAGTTGTTCTTGCCGGGTTTTGATTGTTTCTGGGTTTGGTCTCTTTCCCTCTGCACCCACCCCCAGCCACCCGCCCTGGGGGGTGGGGGGGCAAGGTGGTCCTTGGGCATTCTGAGCCCGCCCTTGGAGGGAGGGTACTGTTAAGACCCGAGCGCTGGGTTCTGTCTGTGCTCGGGCTACGCACAGCTCGCTGCCGGCCTTGACAGCTGTGGGCTGTATTCTGGCCTCACCGTGCTCTTATTGTGAAGGCGCTCGGTGGGGCTTCCGCCTGTCAAGGTTGGTCAGCTGTTTATCATTACTGCTCGTTAGTGTTCGCCTTTATAAGGCGGGCACTAGCGGCAGTTAGATCGCAGGAGTATCGTCAAACTATCCTCGTCAGACATCGTCAGACATCGTCTAAACCTTGTTAGACCTTCATGTCAGGTTCGTGTTCTTTGGTCTTGTCATAGTTTAGCTCGTAGTGGCTGGGGTTAGCCCTATGAGCCCTTGTATTGCTTAATGTGTGTTTTTGCCCTGAGCGGCTCATAGTCTTGTCTTGTCTTGTCTTGTTGTATTAATAAATTACCATCATTGCAAAACTCACTAGTGGACTCTTGGCGTCTTATGGTGATCCGCGAGGGTCACCTCATGACAGTAAGGAGCAGACGTCTCTGCTCTTCCATTTTTCCTATCTTCAAACAGGCCCAGAGTCTCCCATGCTCTGTGAAAATCCTGTTTCTTTTCTTTAAAATTCACTTTCCCTTAGTTTAAGTCTTTTTCTTTAAATTACCGTTGTGTAGTGTGTCAAATAAGAGGCTGACTCATGGCAGACGGTTTATTACACACTTCACATCTCTCAAGCACAGAACAGACTGACTCATTTCAGCAGGCACTCTCTTTTTACCCAAATCTCTCCTCACAAGTTTCATGGCATTTCTCCACACACAACATGACATTTGCATTACACTGTGTTCAACCCCCTACGTCCTTGACTCCTTCCTGCTATCTCGCCAGGAACCTCCTGAGCATTGTTCTCCCATGCTTAGCCACTGTCTCTTGTCTGAGATGCTAAATAATCTGACTCCCCCAAGGTGCTAAACTCCCCCCCCCCCCCCAGCATCTTAGATAGAACAATAGAACATCAGTCCACATGCCGTTTGGGTTTCCGTCTCCTCCCGTATCTGCTGTAACTGGGGTTTACTGCCTCCGTGGCGCTCCTGTGCCGGTGGGGGGCTGCTGGGAGTGTGTCTGACTGCGGGTGGGCCGTGACGAGGGGGGGGGGGCACTTCGGTCTGTCCGTGTGGCTGCTCTGGTGAATCGTTTACCTGGGGAGCTCTCCGTGTGGGTCTTCCACGCCGAGGGGCCCTAGCCAACAGCACTTCCTCGTCCGCCACAACGAAAGCGGGTTTGAGTATGTCTATGCCAATTCTCTCCCGCCTACCCCCCAAGTCTAGCAAAATGTGCTTATCCCCTGTTTCCAACACTGAACGGTCCATCATAGGGTGGGCGCAATGGAGGGCGGTGGGCGCCGTGTCTGACGAACACGAACTTCGCGCTCTTCAAAGTTTAAGGCATGAAAACACGCGGAAAACTGTGGTGGGCAGGGCCCGGCAGCGTGCCTGTGTTTGCTCTATGCTGCAAAAGCTGAGACAGGCAGCTGTCCGGCGCGGGATTATCTGGCAGAAATTCCCCGGGCAGCCGTAGGGGCTGCGCAAAAACAAGCTCTGCTGGGGAAGCTTCCAAATCCTCTTTCGGCGCAGAGCGCAACCCCAATAAAACCCACGGCAGCCTGTCTACCCAATTTGCATCCGTCAGTGAAGCCCTGAGCGCTGCTTTCAGTGATCTAGGAAAACGCTCGCATAAACCATTGGCCTGTGGGTTGTATGCAGTTGTGCGGTGAATTGTAACACCCAGGCTGCGGGTCATCGCGGACCAGAGTTCGGAAACAAATTGAGGGCCCCTGTAGGATGTAATGTCCGACGGGACTCCAAAACGCGCCACCCATGCTGTTAAAAAAGTGCGTGCTACGTCCGCAGACGTGGTTGCCGCCAGCGGGACTGCTTCTGGCCAGCGCGTGGTGTGGTCCACCACTGTCAGGAGGTGCGTGCACCCCTGTGATGGCGGGAGGTGGCCCACGAGGTCCACGTGAACATGGTCGAACCTCTTAGCCTGGATATGAAATGACTCCAAAGGAGCCTTCGTGTGCCTGTGTACCTTGGCTCGCTGGCACGCCACGCAGGCTGCAGCCCACTCTTTTACTTGTTTGCATAGGCTCGGCCACACAAACTTCTCTCCCACCATTTTGACCGATGCGCGCACTCCTGGGTGCACCAGAGTGTGAACCGACTCAAACACGCGGCGGCGCCATGCGACCGGGACCACCGGACGCGGGCGTCCCGTGGAGACATCGCAGATTGGGGGGGGGACCGCCATCTTGCAGCACCCTGCTCTCCAGCCTTAACCCTGTTGGTCGAACACGAACAGGAGATCGCGCAGCACTGCATCCATCATGCACTGGAATGTCTGTGCCGCTTCTTTTAACCTGAATGGCATGCGCAGGAACTCGAATAGACCGAACGGAGTTATTACCGCTGTTTTGGGTATGTCCTCCGTGCGCACTGGGACTTGGTGGTAACCGCGGACCAGGTCTATTTTAGAAAAAATGTGTGCTCCGGCGAGGTGAACGGAAAAATCCTGTATGTGGGGAATCGGGTAGTGGTCGTGCGCTGTGGCGTTGTTCAACCTGCGGAAATCACCACACGGTCGCCACGACCCCTCAGCCTTAGGGACCATGTGTAGCGGGGATGCCCATAGCCTGTTTGATCGCCTGGTGATGCCCAACCTTTCCAGGTTGGCGAACTCCTCGCACGCTATGGCCAGTTTAGCTGCGTCCAAGCGCCGAGGTCTTGCAAAAATGGGCGGCCCGGTGGTGGTGATAAAGTGCTCCACCCCGTGTTTAGCGATGGCCGCCGAAAACGTCGGGACCGTGAGTGCTGGGAACCGAGTGAGCAATGTGTGGAACTTACCGCCTGTAGCTGTGACGTTGGCTTGTGCTGTTGGCCGGGTCACTCGAGCTATACAGGGGAGAGAGTCCAAGGACAGTGCATTAACCAGGCGTCTGTTAGCAACATCAACCAGTAAACCATGTGCACACAGAAAATCAGCCCCCAGAATATGGTAATTCAGTGCTGCTACGACAAAAGTCCACTCATATGTACGGCCGTGTAGAGATAAGAGCAGAGTCCTCTCACCAAAGGTCTTAATATCCGAGCCATTTGCTGCCAACATCTCGGGGCTGCTAGGTCCTGCCAGCCGGTCGGCGTAGGTCGGTAGGATGAAGCTCTTCTGGGCTCCGGTGTCCACGAGGAAACGCCTCCCTGAGCGTGCGTCCGTCAAGTAGAGCAGCTTGTTCTCTTCACCGAGGGTTGCAGCTGCTACCGACCGCCGGCCTTGGCGTTTTCCCGAGCGCTTGAATTGGCACGGTGGCGCACATCTGCGTGCATTCTCTCCGAAGCGGCGGTGGTAGAAACAGAGCGTGTCTCTCTGGCGCTCCTTGGTCCCCGCTGCTGCTACCGTCGGTGGCTCCTCGCCTCCTCTGGTCGTCTCGCTGGGCTCCGCCGCTGCCGCGTTGACTGTGATCACCCTGGTGGTGATGACGATCCGGTCTGCCTCCTGGGCTAGCGCACGGTAGTCCCGTGCGGCCAGCAACGGCGAATTGGCCAGAACTGCTCTCGCCACTGTTGGAAGGTTCCGGAGGAAGAGGTGGGCAAACAGAAAGTGCCCGTCGTCCGTGCCCATTAACGCCAGCATCTTCTCAATCAGGTCTACGGCCGAAACATCTCCTAACTCGGCCTGCGTCAGGAGCCTCTCCGCTCTCTCACAGTCCGAGAGCGTGTAGCGCCGGGTGAGCGCAGCCTTGAGTGCCTCGTATTTGTTGCTGGCTGGAGGCTGTTCGAGCAGGCTCGCTACCTGCTGAGCTGTGCGGGCGTCCAGTGCTGCGACCACATGGTAGAATCTGGTGTCGTCTGCCATTACTCCCCGGAGGGCGAACTGGGGCTCGGTGTGGTGGAACCAAGAGCGCGGGTTGTGCTGCCAGAAATCTGGTAGCTTGACTGAAACCGCACACACGTGGCTGGGGGTTCCAGTCCGGACTGTCTGTGGGATGGCTGCCGCCTCGCTGGAGCTTCCTGACCGGGCTGGCTCCGGGGTTCTTGCCTCATGTTCCATAATACGTCTTGGGTCACCAGTGTGGAGTGCGTCAAATAAGAGGCTGACTCATGGCAGACGGTTTATTACACACTTCACATCTCTCAAGCACACAACAGACTGACTCATTTCAGCAGGCACACTCTTTTTACCCAAATCTCTCCTCACAAGTTTCATGGCATTTCTCCACATACAACATGACATTTGCATTACACTGCGTTCAACCCCCTACGTCCTTGACTCCTTCCTCCTATCTCGCCAGGAACCTCCTGAGCATTGTTCTCCCATGCTTATCCACTGTCTCTTGTCTGAGATGCTAAATAATCTGACTCCCCCAAGGTGCTAAACCCCCCCCCCCCCCCCAGCATCTTAGATAGAACAATAGAACATCAGTCCACATGCCGTTTGGGTTTCCGTCTCCTCCCGTATCTGCTGTAACTGGGGTTTACCGCCTCCGTGGCGCTGCTGTGCCAGTGGGGGGCTGCTGGGAGTGTGTCTGACTGCGGGTGGGCCGTGACGGGGGGGGGGGGCACTTCGGTCTGTCCGTGTGGCTGCTCTGGTGAATCGTTTACCTGGGGAGCTCTCCGTGGGGGTCTTCCATGCCGAGGGGCCCTAGCCAACAGCACTTGCTCGTCCGCCACAACGAAAGCGGGTTTGAGTCTGTCTATGCCAATTTTCTCCCTTCTACCCCCAAGTCTAGCAAAAAATGCTTATCCCCTGTTTCCAACACTCTGAACGGTCCATCATAGGGTGGGCACAATGGAGGGCGGTGGGCGTCGTGTCTGACGAACATGAACTCCGCGCTCTTCAAAGTTTTTTTTTTTTTTAACCTTAAACCCACTCATTTAAACCACCAACATCAGAAGAAACAGATTTGTGAAGAATTTTTTTTCTCTTCATTTCGAATTTGTAATGGGACATTGTATAATAAACAAATTACTTTTCAGTGCATAAGAGACCTTGCCCAGCTTGCTGAAGAACAGCCGATTGCGATCTCAGGAGTACGGCCTTGTGGGAGAATCGGTCTATCAGCCTCTCCATCAACAGAATCCACGGACATCCAGCTGAATCAAGGTTGGCACGTGAGGGCCCTGCTACCGACTGGGACGTGATCTGACTCTATGGCTGATGGTCTGTTGTTTAATATACACTGAATTCTTCTGAATATTCCTGGTATAAGTTTGTTAAACTTAATTTCATGCAATCTCCTATCAAAATTCAATTCAATTCAACTTTATTTATATAGCGCCATTTCACAACAACAGTCATCTCATAGCACTATCAACTGTAGGGGAAACCCCCACAGTTGCAGAAAGACCCCAGCAATCAGGCGATCCCCTGTGAGCAAGCACTTGGCGACGGTGGAGAGGAAAAACTCCCTTTTAACAGGAAGAAACCTCCAGCAGAACCAGGCTCAGGGAGGGGCAGTCATCTGCTGCGACTGGCTGGGGGGTGAGGGGATAGAGAAGAAGAAAAGAACAGACATGTAGAGAGCAAACAGCACGATGGGGACTCAATCTATGGGAGAGAACAAACAAATGTTAATGACCAGCAAAAAAAAAAAAATATTTCATAGAGAGTAATTTCAAAATGCATTTTGTCCTTTCATTATTTTACGTTCTTTTTCAGAGTAAAACTAATTTTCTATTTTTATAATTAGTTTACTCATCATTTTCTTCATAAAATTGCATCCACTTTTCTTAACCAATGCTATTTTATGGTTTTCCAATTTTCAGTATACTGACAAATTAAACTGTGCTTTTTGGTTCCACAAATGCTTGATTCATAAGTAACTCAGTAATAGACTATGAGGCCCATGATACATGTTGAAATCTCTGTTTTAAAGTTATCCAAATGTGTTAATCTTGTCTGACATTTCTTATTAAACTATTGAAAGACATATGGGAGTTATTGTTTGATTTCATGTCTATCTTCCTGATTATCAGAGACAAGAACTCATAATGTTTGGTTTTTTTTTTGTTTTTTTTTTCAGACTGATTCATAATTGCTACAAATAAAGAATTGTCAATAAAATTGTCCATTATCTGGACTAGTGCCCTACGAGGATCTGAGTATAATGAAAATAAATATTCATTCCTACTCACATTCATATTAACATTAATACTTGTACCAACATTAAGATACCTATAAACCCATAAATCCGCTACAGTACGTTTTTGTGTTGTGTTCTTCCTTAGTTTTGCATCTTTATTTAGTGTTGTGTGTGTTTTATTTTTACCATAAACTGGTGAACTTTTTCTCCTGAGTCCGAGCGTTCATTCAGCATTTGAGCATCACTTGCACTGACTCATGACAGAACGATCCAGCCAAGATCGAGGCTCAGCGGGAGAACAGTAAGCACTCTGGCGCTTGGAGGCCACAGAACGCTGGGTCATGTTTCTTTATGAGCAATTCGAGACCCTAACCCAGCAATTGGCCACCATCGCCGAGCACTTGGGTCGGCTTCCTGGTGCGGCGTCTCCCCCTGCACCTGCTGCTCCAGCAATGTCTGCTGAACACTCCTTACAAGCCAAGGGTCAATGACGAAGACAGCGAAGCTCTTCCACCCTTGCCCTTAATACCCCTGGTGACACCACCACCGGAGTGGTGGCTCAGTTGGTAGAGCATCCACCCCCACACCCGGGAGGCAGGGGTTCAAATCCTGGCCGGGTCATGCTGAAGACCATATAAAAGCGGAACTTCCTGCCGTCCAACTTGGTGCTCAGCAATAATGGAATGGAGGAGGGAAATCTGTGGCGGCGCCTTGCATGGCAGCGGCCCCTCTGATTCTATATATGGGATGTGTGTGATTAACACTGTAGATAGGAGAAACACAATTTTGTTCTACTGTACATGGTTGGTTGTATGGATTGAATGAAAATAAAGGGTGATTTAAAAAAAGAAAGGCGGATTGTCACCACCCACGGCCGCCACCTTACTACACCACTATACAACAGTACCATCAAAATAATTTTGGAAACATTATTTTAAGGTACAAATCTTACAGAGCGTTGCTTTAATCATTTTAAGCGCAGAGTGGAGGGGGGGTTTAGCTTGTCAATTTTCTTCCAATTGGTCTTTATTACCTTCGCCAAGGAGGTTATGTTTTCATCGGCGTTGGTTTGTCTGTCTGTTTGTTTGTTTGTTTGTTTGTTTGTTTGTTTGTTAGCAAGATAACTCAAAAAGTTATGGACGGATTTTCATGAAATTGACCTAAGGAAATGGAATAAATCTGGATAATGATACAAAAAAATGAAAAAATAGGGAACCTTTGAAATTTTTAAAAGAACACATGAAGCTATAAACACGCAACAAGCATCACAGTATAGCTAATATATGCCACTTGCGAATGGCATTTTTTTCATGGTCAAGAAATCTATAAAGTTACACAAAATAAATGGAGGATTAATATTTATGATGTTAAACACTGTATGGGGGAACTGTGGTGCTTGGCGGAGGTCTGCGCTCTCCGAGTGCTTTTCTAGTTGAGTTATGGTTTAATTTGATTCAGTCATCACTGCTACCAATACTTCCTTGAAGGAAATATTAATGCATACTGAATATTACATTTTTGTCATCAAGTTGCACTGATAGCCATGCACCACCTTATAAGATACGTAAGATAAGTCTTTATTCGTCCCACATTGGGGAAATTCCAGGATTGCAGCAGCACAGGGATAGCAGCACTCAGAGCACTTGTAAATCTATCTATAAATGCAAGAAATCTCTGTCTGCTTGTGTGTGTGTTTGTGTATCTGTGTGTGTGTTCCTCAGTTATCTCCCAAACCATTCATCAGACTGACCTCAGATTTTATAAGTGCTTTGCTGAGGTTATGAGGGTGTGCATCCCAGAGTATGGAGTTGCTCAGTAAAAATATGTAATTTTTATCAATAAAAGTTTAGCCAGTTTAGATTAGATTAGATTAGATTCAACTTTATTGTCATTACACATGTATGAATACAAGGTAACGAAACACAGTTTAGCATCCAATCAGAAGTGCAAAGGACAGCAGTGCAGTATATACGGTAATTAACAGTATGTGCAATTTAAGCAAATATATGCAAATATATGCAGCAGTGCAGAAAGTTAAAAGTACTGTTATGTGCAAATAATGTGCAATAAGTTAGATGTAGTTTTGTAGTTATGCAGTTATGTACAGGTGAGGATGGTAAAAGATGATTGTAAGAGAGTCAGCGGGGAACTAAGTTCAATAACGTGACAGCTGTTGGAAAGAAACTGTTCCTAAACCTGCTGGTTCTAGTCCGAAGGCTTCTGAAACGTCTTCTGGAGGGGAGAAGCTGGAACAGTCCACGAGCAGGATGGTTGGAGTCCCTAAGAATGCTGCAACCATCCTGCTCATGGACTGTGCTCCGTTTTGTTTTCTCTTTTTTCTCCTTTGAATTCTTGGATGGAATATGGGTGGGCAATATAAGCTGCGGCTTCAGCCATCACCCATTTCGGATAACTCACGTGGAATTGTATAGTAGAAGGAGTCTTTGTCTAATTTGACCTTGTTGTTATATTATACAGTTTCTTTTAACCTGTAATGTACTATCCGAAATAAATAAATTAATTAATTCATTCATTCATTCATTCATATCCTGGTCTCTAGAAGTGTGGGCAGGGCTTCGAATTGACTCCATACTGACTGGATAATATGCAGCATCATGAACTGGCAGTCACCAGAGCGCTCTGCAAACAAAACAAGGAAGTGAAAAGTGACAAATTTGACCAGAAGAAGAGAATACTGACGATTTAATGCTTAAACTAGAAAAGCACTCGGAGATCGCAGACCTCCGCCAAGCGCCACAGTTCCCCCCATACAGTGTTTAACATCATAAATATTAATCTTCCATTTATTTTGTGTAACTTTATAGATTCCTTGACCATGAAAAAAATGCCATTCGCAAGTGGCATATATTAGCTATACTGTGATGCTTGTTGCGTGTTTATAGCTTCATTTGTTCTTTTAAAAATTTCAAAGGTTCCCTATTTTTTCATTTTTTTGCATCATTATCCAGATTTATTCCATTTCCTTATGTCTTAAATGTCTTGTAGAAGCTGTTGAAAACTTGTCCTGTATTATGCAAATTACTGTGATTCCCATTTTGGAAATCCCAATAAGTAAAAAAATTCCTGGATCCAGACGGTGATCCGGATCACCACCAAAATGTAATCATCTGTAGGATACCCCATTTCTGACAATCTCTGAAAATTTCATGAAAATCCGTCCATAACTTTTTGAGTTATCTTGCTAACAAACAAACAAACAAACAGACAGACAGACAAACCAAGCCGATGAAAACATAACCTCCTTGGCGGAGGTAAAAATTATACTATAATGTTGCCATGATTGCGTAGCTCTAAAGGATAATTCTGCATATCGATGGCTGAAATGCAAAACCTCCTATCTGCAGGATTTTCCTTTCTTTCAAAGGTCTTTTTATTATTATTAATTGAAGTATCAATACAATACAAAGTATTGGAAATTTTCATTTTTGTTTTAACCAAACAGTGCAAAACTAGAATTTAAAACTAACAAATGTGGATGCTTCAAAACACAAAAACCTTTAAATAAACAATAATAATAATAAAAAATACAAAAAAAAAAGAAAAAAAAAGAAAAATTGTGTGTGTGAGGTGGGGGTAGGGTAAAGGGGATATGAGCTACTTAGAAACTATAATCGTGGGTCTTTCAAAGAAATCAAGAAATGGGCGCCATAATTTATAGAATTTGTTTTCAGAGCCACGAACTGTATATCTGATTTTTTCTAAATCCAAACAGGACATTATATCTTTTATCCACTGTAAATGTGAAGGGGGCAAAGAGTCTTTCCACTTCAGTAATACAGCACGTCTAGCCAATAATAATGAAAATTTGAATACTTTTAATTTGGAATTTGGCAAGACAAGTTCTGGAGCCACACCAAAAATGGTGCATCATGGATCAGGTTTAATTTGATATTGCAGGACTTCAGACATAGTGATAAAAACAGAATGCCAAAAATTCATCAATGAAGGGCAGGACCAATACATGTGAAGCAAAGTGCCAGGAGCGCTACCACACTTTTCACAAGTTGGGTCTATATCCGAGTAAATACGTGCTAACTTAACCTTGGACAGGTGCACCCGGTGTACGATCTTAAATTGAGTAAGAGCATGACGAGCACACATTGATGCAGTGTGAACCTGGCCAAGAATAGAGTCCCACAGTTCATCAGTAAAAGTAAAATTAAGATCTTGTTCCCAATTCAATTTAATAGCGGCCAGAGAAGAAGATTGTAAATTTGAAATTAAATTATATAAAACTGATATTACCCCCTTAGAAGTTGGTTTAACTAATAAAAAAATCATCTAGAGGATTATCAGAAGATTTTTGAGGGAATTGTTTTGTCATGGTTTGCACATAATGTCTGACCTGGAGGAAGCGGAAAAAATGTGTAGAAGTGATGTCGAATTTAGTGGAAAGTTGAGAAAAACTTGCAAATTGTCCATCAAAATATAAATCCGCAAAAGATTTTAAACCTTTTCTGTGCCATATATGAAATACACTATCAATAGTTGATGGGGTAAATAAATGATTTGCGGCAATTGGACTTCTAATGGAGAAAAACTGAAGACCGAAATTTTTCCTGAATTGAGACCAAATTCTAAGAGACTGACGAACTACTTTGTTATTTACCCGGTGTAGACAAAGCAAGGGGAAGTGGTGAACCTAAAATTGCCGGTAGGGAGGTTTGATTGTCCACATGTGACTCCATAAGGATCCAAATGGGTGATTTGGGTTCCAGATAGAAATGTTTCCAATATAACATGCACCTGATATTTGCTGCCCAGTAGTAATATTGAAAGTTAGGCAGAGCCATGCCACCCACTGATTTGGGTCTTTGAAGAAAAACTTTCCTCAATCTCGGATGTTTACCATTCCAAATAAATGAGGTAATCAGAGAGTCCAAAGACTTAAAAAAGGATTTATGAATAAAAATGGGGAAACATTGAAACAAATATAAAAACTTTGAAAGTAACATCATTTTTACAGAATTGATTCTGCCAATTAAGGACAAGGATAATGGGGACCATTTGGAAAGTATTAGCTTGCACTGGTCAAATAAGGGGAGAAAATTATTTTTAAACAAGTAATTAAGTTGTTTAGTAACACATATCCCAAGATAATTAAAATGATCAATAACAACCTTGAAAGGAAAATTTTCAAGATCCTGAACTCGAATCTTTTCATTAATCGGAAACAATTCACTCTTATTAAAATTAATTTTATAACCAGAAAACCTACTAAAACTATCCAAAATGTTGAGTATAGCAGGTAAAGAAGTAAGTGGGTTGGAGAGAAATAATAAAAGATCGTCGGCATAGAGTGAAACCCTATGCTCGATGCCACCTCTACAAATGCCTAGAAAGTCCTGGCTCCCACGGAATGCAATAGCTAACGGCTCAATTGCCAAGGCAAAGAGCAACGGGCTCAAAGGACAGCCTTGCCTCGTACCACAGTAAAGTCTAAAATAGTCAGAATAGCGACAATTAGTTAACACTGAAGCTAAAGGACTAGCATAGAGTTTAATCCAGGAACAGAAGGAAGGACCAAAACCGAACCTCTCCAAAGTAAAAAACAAATACTCCCACTCAACCCTATCGAATGCCTTTTCAGCGTCCAAACTAATAAGACATTCAGGTATGTTGTGGTGAGGAGTATAAATAATATTAAACAACCGCCGCAAGTTAAAAAAAGAATGGCGATTTTTAATGAAACCGGTTTGGTCCTGTGAAATTATAAAAGGAAGAATCTTTTCCAACCTTGAAGCTAACAACTTTGACAAAATTTTAACATCGGTATTTAACAAGGAAATAGGCCTGTAAGAAGCACAATCAACAGGATCCTTGTCTTTTTTAAGCAACACAGTGATACAGGCCTGATAACATGAAGGAGGAAGTGTACCGGAGTCAAGCGACTCTGTAAAAACTTGACAAAGGAAAGGGGCAAGGTCGTCAGAGAATTTTTTGAAAAAATCAGCGTAAAACCCATCAGGTCCTGGAGATTTTCCTGATTGCATGGATGATATTGCCAGCTGAATTTCTTCTTCTGTGATGGGAGCTTCTAGAATTTGCGGAGATTCTGAGGAAATCGAAGGGATATCAATAGAATCAAAAAAAAAATGCAAATCCTTTTGTTACGACCCGAGCGCTGGTTCTGATAGCGCTCGGGCCATGTCCAACTCGTTGCCGGCCTTGACAGCTGCGGGCTGTATTCTGGCCTCACCGGGCTCTTATTGTGAAGGTGCTCGGTGGGGCTTCCGCCTGTCAAGGCTGGCCAGCTGTATGTCACTGCCGTTCGTTAGTGCTTTGCCTTTATAAACTCAGCACTAGCGACGGTATGACGCAGGAGTATCGTCTAATCTTCCTTGCCAGACGTTGTCAACGCTTTGTCAAACCTTCATGTCAGGTTTGTGATCTTTGTTCATGTCACAGTTTAGCTCGTAGTGGCTGGGGTAGCCCTACAAGCCCAAGTCTCGTTTAATGTGTGTTTTTGCCCTGAAGGGTTCATAGTCTTGTCTTGTCATGCGTGTAAATAAATTAACATCATTGCCAAACTCACTGGTGGACTCTTTGGCGTCTCATGGTGATCCGCGAGGATCACCACATGACAGTATACTCCTGCCAGGATGTCTAAACGGAGGCGCCACACCGAGACGCCGTTTCACCGTGAGTTTGTGCCTGAACTAGACTGTTGTTCTTCCCTGTCTGAGTGTCTTTTGCTGGGAGAATGCCGTCCTCCAGGGGCCGCGGTTGGCGCCTGGGCAGGAAGCTAGCGGAGGTTCTGGAGTATGTGGACTGCACGTTATTCACCGCTACGCTGTGCGTCACTCCCAGCGACATTAGCAGGCATTTGGACTACGCTGTGGAGTTTCTGGACAACCTCCCCCTCGACTATGACGATAACCCGGAGGTGATAACGAGGTGGGAGGAACTTGCCGTGCAGCGCGAGGTACTTCGTGGGCTGGAGGAGGAAGACAGCAGGAAGCAGAGGAGGAGGCATCCTCGTTCCCCGCATTGGAGTTCCGTCCCCGTCCCGGAGTTGGTCCAGGAGTGCGCACCGTCTGGGGGCTGATGACGACGTCGGCACAACGGCGTGGGCAATTCGCAGCAGAATCCCCGGCTGGACTCGCTGCCGGCAGAGCCCGTCAGCGAACCTCTGAGAGCGGCCCCACCTCGTCTTCCCAGGGGGCCCTCTGTCGCCATCCAGCGGGGAGAAGGAGGAACGACGTCCCCCACAGCAGGAACCATCTCAACCCCGGGAGGAAGGCAAGTGCACGATAATTTTTTACACCTTGATTTTGTTCTGCCTTGTCTGACTCCTGGTGGTGGAGTTCGGGGTTCGCAGCCCCCCGAGCTCCCTCCACCTGCTGTGGATGAAATTACTAAACCTGCTGCCTCTGTGTTCTCCCCCGCCGAGCGGTCCGCGACGCCAGGCCAGCGTTGTCGGATGAAGAGGGCCCCCGCAGTGCTAGAAAGCTTGGATCCGGCCCTGCAGCCACGCCGTGGACGGAGGAGAGGAGCGGACTGCGGCCCGGAGCCTGAGCCGACGGAGAAGCGTCCCCGGGTCTCCTCGCCAGAGCGGTCCGAGCCAGTGGGTCGAGGGTCCCCTGCCCCCACTCCATACGGGTCATCGGCGTGGACAGCAGTGTGGGAGGAACCTCGGGCTGCAGATGAGATCTTCCCAGCTGCGGAGCCCGACGCAGCTGAGTGTGAGTCTGCTGACGAGAGTCGCCCTGAACCTGGATCATCGGAGTCCTGGGTGGCAACGGAACCCGAGTGCAGGCAAGTGCTCCCTCTTGTGTCTCTGTCCCCTGTTTTGAAGCATTTTTGCCAGCCTCTCGGGGAGGCGAGTGAGGAGCAGCCGCCTGCTGCGCCCGAGCTCGTCTCGCTGGGTTCCGCTGCTACCGATGATTCTGATCCCGGTTTTCCTGTCTCTGAGCTTTATTGCAGTGTCACTGGTGGGGAACGGGTAGGAGTCACCGAGTTGGAGGTCGAAGGTTCGGGGGTGGAGATCGTCAGCGGAGCTGCACCGACCCAATCGGGGTCCACCGGAGGCCCATTCGGGGTCCACCGTGGGTGCGGTTCTGGCCCAATCGGGGTCCGACGTGGGTGCGTCGGAGGCCCAATCGGGGTCCACCGTGGGTGCGGTTTCGGCCCAATCGGGGTCCAACGTGGGTGCACCAGAGGCCCAATTGGGGTCCACCGCGGGTGTGGTTCTGGCCCAATCGGGGTCCGACGTGGGTGCGTCGGAGGCCCAATCGGGGTCCACCGCGGGTGCGGTTCCGGCCCAATCGGGGTCCAATGTGGGTGCAGCTGGGACCCAATCAGGGTCCAATGGCGGTGCAGCACCAGCGTGGTCCACGGACGGGGGAGGAGCTGCAGAACTTTCTCCGTCGAGCGGATTACGGGCTCGCCCTGCTCGTCTGTTCCTTTTGGGTCACCGCCCCTGTGCATCATCGCCGGGGGCTGTGGGGGCTTCTGTTCGCTCGCCCCGGCTCTCCCGAGCTTTGTCCTCATTAGGGAGGCCGCCGCGGGTTGTTGTTGCCCTGGACAGGTGGCTGAGGGACACGGGTCGGCCGCCGGAGGGACTGTTTCGCCGGTTCAGCGCCTCGGTTCGGCCACCCGACCTACTGTGCGTGTCGTCGAGCGACCTGGTTCGACCACCGGAGGTGTGGACATGCCGGGCATGGGACTCTGGTGAGCCGCCTGGTCATGTTCCGCCTCATGTGAGCACTCGCCGGCTGTTGGACGCAGGGAGACCGCCTGAACTGTTTCTGTGGCACTTGGTCTCCGCCGGTCGGTTTGAACTGTCGGGGGGGTAGTGGTCGTGTTCCTGGGTTGTTCTGTCTGATTGTTCTGGGTTTTTTTTTCTCTCCTTGCTGTCCGGTGTATTTTTTGTGTTTTATGTCTTGCAGTAGCCATTTTTTTTTTGTTGTGTATACTCAGATTTGTGCCAGTAAGTGTTCTGCTTCTGTATTTGTTTTTTTTTTGGAGACTCATGTGAATTCACTCGGGGGGGGGGGGGGGGCATTTTCTTGTGTAACATGTGGGCCAAGATTTATTTTTTCTCATGCTGTCTTGTGGTTCCTGTAACTTAGTTGGATTTTTGGGGCAACTGTGTTATGTTCTGCTGTTGCCTTATTTTCCTCTGTGTGATTTATCTGATTTGTATATTTGGTATTTTGTCTTAGGCCTTGTATCTAGTCTTTCTGACCCAGTAGTTCTGTTTTTTGGGTTTTGCCATGTGCTTTTTCTTGGGTTTTTGAGTGGTTAGTTTTGTCATTGTCCTGGATGTAGTTGTTGTCACTTTTTGTTTCTGGTTTTGGGTTCTCTCCCTCCGCATCTACCCCCAGCCTCCCACCCTGGGGGGTGGAGGGGGCAGGGTGGTCCCTTGGGGCGTTCGGAGTCCGCCCGTGGAGGGAGGGTACTGTTACGACCCGAGCGCTGGTTCTGATAGCGCTCGGGCCATGTCCAACTCGCTGCCGGCCTTGACAGCTGCGGGCTGTATTCTGGCCTCACCGGGCTCTTATTGTGAAGGTGCTCGGTGGGGCTTCCGCCTGTCAAGGCTGGCCAGCTGTATGTCATTGCCGTTCGTTAGTGCTTTTCCTTTATGAACTCAGCACTAGCGACGGTATGACGCAGGAGTATCGTCTAATTTTCCTTGCCAGACGCTGTCAACGCTTCGTCAAACCTTCATGTCAGGTTTGTGATCTTTGTTCATGTCACAGTTTAGCTCGTAGTGGCTGGGGTAGCCCTACGAGCCCAAGTCTCGTTTAATGTGTGTTTTTGCCCTGAGGGGTTCATAGTCTTGTCTTGTCACGCGTGCAAATAAATTAACATCATTACTAAACTCACTGGTGGACTCTCTGGTGTCTCATGGTGATCCGCGAGGATCACCACGACACCTTTAAGATTGTTGTATATTCTGAGATATATAATTTGAAATAAAATGACCTGAAAATATTATTAATCACTTGTTGATCAGATGTCACCTCTCCTTTATCTGTCCTAACTCCAGTAATAATTTGCTTAGCTCTAATACCATGCAGTTGATTAACTAAAAGTTTACCATTTTTTTCGCCATGTTCATAAAATTCACTCTTGTTCCTTATTAAACAACCTTCAATTTGTCGAGTGGAAAGTAAATTAAGTTTAGTTTGTAATGTCATACGTTCCTTGTACACAGCGGGTGATGGAGATTGAGCATATTGTCTGTCAATGTCCAAGATTTGATCTAAAATAGCCTTCTGTTCCTGTATTGCGGATCGTCTTTTAAATGCCAATGAGATAAATTCCCCCCTAAGAAATGCCTTCATGGCCTCCCATATTGTTTTGTTTGGCATACCAGGAGTTTTATTTTCTTTCAAAAAAAAATTAATTTTAGAAGAAATATTCGCAACCAATTTTTCATCTGTAAGTAATAATGGATCCAGTCTCCACCGCTTTCTCATGGAGTCACATCCATAGAGGATCATTTTAAGTACAAGAGGGGCATGATCAGAAACCGAGATGCTATCATAACTGCAAGAGCTGAGGTTATTAATTAATAAATTGTCAACAAAAAAATAATCTATTCTGGTATAAGTATGGTGTACGTGAGAGAAAAAAGAATAGTCCCTGCCGTTTGGATGTAAAAAACGCCAAGGGTCTGTAAGGCTATATTCCTCAAGAAAAGACTTAACATAAGTTGCAGATTTATTAAGACTAGCAGGTTTTGAGGATGAGCAGTCTAAGATCGGATCCATATACAAATTAAAGTCACCCCTAAGAATTAGAGAATGAGTATTTAAATCTAGAAGCTGCGAAAAAAGGTTGCGAAAAAAGTGTACATCATCAAAATTCGGCGCATACAGATTAGCCAAGGTAACATGTTTATTGCCAAGTTTACCTGATACTATTACAAATCGTCAATTTTTATCTAATACAACATTAGAGGGAATAAATGGGATATTTTGATCAATAAGAATAGCAGCGCCCCTGGCCTTAGCCTTAAAATTTGAATGAAAAAATTGTCCTGACCAAAATTTTGACAAGCGCAAGTGGTCGGAATCCTGCAAATGGGTTTCCTGCAAAAACAGTACCCCAGGCTTAAGTTGCTTCAGACGTGACATGACTCTCTTTCGTTTAACTGGATGGTTCAACCCCTTCACATTCCAGCTTACCAAAGTAAGATTACTATTCATTCAAATGTGGAGAATGTGTTCAAGGATGAGGCTGAGTTTGTTCCTCAGATTCAGCTTTATTCGTAGAGCACAACTCCAACAAATCTCCAAGCAAATCAAGAGGAAGTTTTCATCTCACATCAGGGGTTTTATACCCCGGGCATGAAACAGCAGTCACATGGTGTTTAATCAAACATACAGTCACAAAGTAACCCCTTTTGATCTCACGCCATTGTCCTCTAGTCTCTGTGGCCCGGAAATCTTCCCCGGTCGTCTCCTGGAGAAAAAGGGCGAATCTCACACTCCTCTGCTGAATCCCAGAGTCTCAGTCCTCTTTGTTCCATGAGACGTGAAGCACACAATACACATACAGCAACACATTTGTGGGGAATATGTAACCAACATATGCGCCACAAGACCCCCCCCCAAACGTCTAAATGGGACAAACATAACCAGAGACACATGACACCATAACATCACTACACATCAATCCACCAGTTGCTTAGCTCTCAATCTCCTGCCGTATCTGCTGTAAGCCGGCTTTGCTGCTGTCTGCACCTGTGGATTAGAACTGTTAGTCAATCTCTGTGGGAGTCCTGTAGAATGCCCTCTAGGGGGTCTACCGCGACGGGGGGCTCTCGCCAACTGCACCTCTTCATCCGCCAAAATAAAAGCGGGTTTGAGTCTGTTAATACCAATCAATTCTTTTCTGCCTCCCAAATCTAGCAAGAAATGCTTCTGTCCTGTTTCCAGCACCTTGAACGGCCCACTGTAAGGCGGGCGCAGGCTGGGGCGACAAGCATCATGTCTCACAAAAACAAACTCCGCATTTTTTAAAGCCTTCGGCACAAAAACACGTGGGTAACTGTGATGAACCGGGCCAGGAAGCATGTTTCATCCTGTGGCGCTCTGCAACAGCTGAGCGGGGGGGGGGGGGGCAATTTGGGGCAGGATTATTGGGGAGAAATTCCCCTGGCAAACGGAGAGGCTGTGTAAAAACTAATTCCGCTGGAGAGGCTTGCAAATCCTCCTTAGGTGCAGAACGCAACCCCAATAAGACCCATGGTAACTTGTCAACCCAATTTGTATCCGTAAGTGACGCTCTGAGGGCCGCTTTCAATGACCTGTGAAAACGCTCGCATAAACTGTTAGCCTGGGGGTTGTACGCAGTGGTGTGGTGGATCTTTACCCCTAGGCTGCGGGCCATCGACGACCAGAGTTCGGAGACAAATTGAGGACCTCTGTCTGACGTTATGTCCGACGGGACTCCAAAACGCGCTACCCAAGCTGTTAAAAACGCGCGTGACACTTCTTCCGCTGTGGTTGACGCCAGAGGGACCGCTTCTGGCCAACGCGTGGTGCAATCCACCATTGTCAAAAGATGTGTGTGCCCCTGTGACGACGGGAGGGGGCCTACCAAATCGACATGCACATGATCAAAGCGCTTAGTAGGGATGTGAAAAGGCTCCAAAGGAGCTCTAGTGTGCTTGTGTATTTTGGCTTGCTGACACGCTACGCAGGCTGTCGCCCATTCCTTGACCTGTCTGCGCAACCCCAGCCATACAAATTTCTCCCCCAACATTTTGACCAATGCGCGCACCCCTGGGTGCGCCAGAGAATGGATCGAGTCAAAAACGCGGGTAGCGCCACGCAGCTGGCAAGACGGGGCGCGGCCGTCCTGTGGAGACATCGCAGATTAGGGGGGGCATACCCATTTGCAGCACCCTGTGCTCCAGCCTTAACCCTGTTGGTCCAGACTGGAGCGCGCGCACGTCCGCACCGCTAACCTGCTCCGCGGCCATGGCTGCATAATCTAACCCCACACGGACCGGGGCCGCGCACGCTCCCGCATCGCTACCCTGGCCCGCGGCCATGGCTGCAGAGTCTGCCCTCACGTGGTCTGGCGCCGGCACAGCACGCGAGAGGCAGTCTGCCACTACATTATGTTTACCTGCGACATGCTGGATATCGGTGGTGAACTCTGATATCGCGGCCAGCTGTCTTTGCTGCCGGCCCGACCAAGGTTCAGAAATCTTGGCCATCGCAAAAGTCAGCGGTTTGTGGTCCACGAACGCGGTGAAACGGCGCCCTTCCAGCCAGAACTGGAAATGGCGGATGGCTAAGTGTAGGGCCAACAACTCCCTGTCGAACGCGCTGTATTTTCGCTCGCTATCGCGCAAGGTTTTGCTGAAAAATGTGAGCGGTTGCCAGGTCCCCGCTACCAACTGTTCAACGACCACCCCTACCGCTAAATCGGACGCGTCAGTGGTGAGGGCCATGCGGGCTGTTGGAACTGGGTGTGCCAACAAAGCCGCATTTGCCAGCGCTGTTTTGACTTGAGAGAATGTGCGATCCCGCTCAGGAGACCATTCGATTTTATTTGTGGGTTTTTGCTTTTTTAGTGCCGCGTACAATGGTTGCATGAGCCGCGCTGCACTTGGGAGGAAACGGTTATAAAAATTAACCATTCCCAAAAACTCCTGTAATGCTTTGACCGTTTGAGGTTGGGGAAAATTCGTTATTGCGTGCACTTTATCGGGGAGAGGGACCGCACCTTCTGGTGAAACGCAATGCCCCAAAAAATCAATCTGCGCTACCCCAAACTGGCACTTCGCTTGGTTAATTATTAACCCGTGCTCTGCCAGCCTCCGGAAAACTGTCGTGAGGTGGTTTTCGTGTTCGTCTTCGGATGTGCTGGCTACTAAAATGTCATCCAAGTAGACGAACACGAAAGGGAGGTCGCGCACCACCGCATCCATCATGCGTTGGAACGTCTGCGCGGCCCCCCTTGAGCCCAAAAGGCATGCGCAAAAACTCAAAAAGCCCGAAAGGAGTTATTACCGCTGTTTTGGGTATATTCTGGGCGCGCACTGGAACCTGATGGTAGCCGCGCACTAAATCTATTTTGGAAAAAATGCGTGCTCCCGCCAAATGAACCGAAAAATCTTGAATGTGTGGGATCGGGTAGTGGTCGTGTGCGGTGGCGTTATTCAACCTGAGGAAATCACCGCAAGGTCGCCACGAGCCATCAGACTTTGGGACCATGTGCAATGGTGAAGCCCAGGGGCTTTTCGAACGTCTGATGATGCCCAGGTTTTCCAGGCTGGCAAACTCCTTGCGCGCTATGGTCAGTTTAGCTGAGTCCAGGCGCCGAGCTTTTGCAAAAACGGGCGGCCCGGTGGTAGTGATATAATGCTCCACCCCATGTTTGGCCACTGTCGCCGAAAACGTTGGGACTGTTAGTGCTGGAAACTGAGTGAGGATTGCGTGGAACTTACCACCCGCAGTAGTGACGTTGGCTTGTGCAGTTGGCGGTGCCACTCATGCTGTGCAGGGAATAGAGTGAAAAGACAGTGCATTAACTAGACGTCTATTAGCAAGATCAACCAATAAACCATGTGAGCACAGGAAATCAGCCCCTAACATGTTGAAACTGACTGCAGCTACCACAAAAGTCCACTCAAATGAACGACCCTGCAAAGACAGAAGCAGAGTCCTCTCACCGAAGGTCTTAATAGCTGAGCCGTTCGCTGCTGACACTGACAGCCGGGGAACTTTGGACGGCATCAGCCGGTCTGCGTAGGAAGGCATGATGAAGCTCATCTGGGAGCCTGTGTCCACGAGGAATCATTTCCCCGAACGTGCATCCGTCAGGTAAAGCAGCTTGTTCTCTTCCCCGAGGGCCACAGCCGCTACCGACCCTCGGTCTTGGTGTTTCCCGAACGCTTGAAGTGGCATGGCGGGAGGCACTTGTGTGCCCTCTCTGCAAAATGGCGATGATAGAAGCACATGACGTCGCCCGCTCCGTGTCGCTTGGTGCTGACTGCTGCCGTCGTCGGCGCGTCTGGTGCTGCAACCACTGGCCCCATGCCGTCTCCGGGCATCGCTCCTAGCTCCGCTGCTGCAGCCGCAACTGCGCTCTGCTTGTGGGCGTCGACGAGTCGCTGTGCCTCCTTGCTCAGCCCGTGGTAGTCTCGCTTGGCCAACCGGGGTGAATCTGCCAGGATAACTCTCACCACTGGCGGCAGGGTCCGGAGGAAAAGGTGGGCGAAGATAAATTCACAGTCCTCGGAGTCTTTCAGCCTCAGCATTTTGACCATCAGGTCTACGGGTCTGTCGTTCTCCGACTCCGTCAACGCCAGGAGCCCCTCTGCTCGCTGTTGCACGGAGGGGGTGAAATGACTGATAAACGCAGCTTTCAAGGCGCCGTATTTGTCACTGTCCGGTGGGTGGTTGACCAGATCTTCCACCCTCTGAACTGTGTGGCTGTCCAGCTTCGCCACAACATGGTAGAATCTCGTGTCGTCCTTCGAGATTCTCCGGAGGTTGAACTGCGCCTCGACCGCGTTAAACCAGGAGCGCGGGCTATGCTGCCAGAAATCAGGCAGCCAGAGTGTGAAGGCAGCCATCAGGCTGGCTTCTGCCGAGCCCCGCTCGGGAGAATTATTTCTGCTCATTCTGAGTCGTAAGGTCACCAGTGTGGAGAATGTGTTCAAGGATGAGGCTGAGTTTGTTTCTCAGATTCAGCTTTATTCGTAGAGCACATCTCCAACAAATCAAACAAATCAAGAGGAAGTTTTCATCTCACATCAGGGGTTTTATACCCCGGGCACGAAACAGCAGTCACATGGTGTTTAATCAAACATACAGTCACAAAGTAACCCCTTTTGATCTCACGCCATTGTCCTCTAGTCTCTGTGGCCCGGAAATCTTCCCCGGTCGTCTCCTGGAGAAAAAGGGCGAATCTCACACTCCTCTGCTGAATCCCAGAGTCTCAGTTCTCTTTGTTCCATGAGACGTGAAGCACACAATACACATACAGCAAAACATTTGTGGGGAATATGTAACCAACATATGCGCCACACAGAGTAAAATTTATATATTGTGTTGTGTAGCCCAAAAAAGAATGGGGTGAGGTACGGCTTTCAGAGAGAGCAGATGCTTTTTCTCCTCCTCCTCCCTTCTCCTCCCTGAACTGATCCCAGCTAGCTGTGTCTTGTCTGCATCGCTGTTCTTCTGGCTGAATCTTGATCCAAACGGAAAAAATGGATTTGGTAAGCTGGGCTTTAAATGCAATTGACACAGTTTTCTCAACTAGAAAATCGGGCCCGGGGGAGCCCAACTGTCCTGCAGGCACTTCGGCTGCAGGTTACATGAGGGACACATATAAATGGAAACTTATGTGTCTGTGTGACCTTTCGATTGAAGATGTGGAAGACATCTATCTGTTTGGCACTATGATCTCAGGATTTCTGCTGATTGGCTGTGGGGTTGTCCTGGTGTATCGAAAATTAAAGAAGATGGAAAGAGCTAATGAAAATGCTGACCCAGCGAAGCTCCTTCATCAATTTGACCAGTTGGGGAGGGCTCTGATTGCGGCTAATGGCGAACTGAACAGGAAGATTGGTTACATCTCGGAGTCGCTTGGAGCCCTCCAGGAAAGGATTTAAAGCCTGGAAATACGGAAATTATGAAGCACAGAATCGCAAGAGAGATGAAAATTCTATGCTCGAAGTGAACTGTGCCTATTAGACCTTGATTCGGCGCCCTGAAGATTACTCTCCTCCTGGATGAAGACAAAGCAGAAGAGTGTTTGCTTTTCCCTAACATAAACACCTGGTGTGCAGTAATCTGATCTCTCAAGGACAGCCATGTGCCCAGCATGGGAATTACCATCGAACATGCACTGAGAAAATGACTCTGTGGACATGTTATCTATGCTTGGAGGACACTAGACACAACATCTAAACGTTGCTCAGGGAGGTTTTTTTTTGCTGTCACCAGTAACTGATACACTGATACACACACTGCATACAACATTACATGACTCATTCACTGACACACACACACCCACACTGTCTCTCTCAACTTTTGCTGTTGTTAATGTGTGATCTGTTTTGTCTGCTAACTGTGCGTTAAAAGGTTTTTTTTTTCTATGTAATCACAATTTTGCTCATACGAGCGTTATTTTGATAACTATGTTTTTTTCTCTCTGCGTAATGTGTCATTACCCTCCCACCCCCCTGCTCTTTATCTTTACCTTTACTGTATGACAGGCGCCTTTATGGCTGCCGCATCATTGAGAGGCGCTTATTGAGCGCACCCAATGTCAAGTCAAATTCCTGGTATGTTTATTTTGTAAACATGCTTGGCAATAAAGGATTCTGATTCTGAAAAAAAGGGAGGGGGTGAGGGGGGTGTTAATAAATCAATAACAAAAAAAATAATAAAATTTAAAAAAAAAATTCAACAACCAAACCTATAACAACACTCCAGCCGGTTGCAAAAAACAGCAACCGCTCCATCTCCTGCTCTATTCTCATCCTAACAAAATACTCCCATACAACTGGCTTCAATCCTGCATAGTATGAACATTTTACCCTAAAAAAAAAAAAAAAAAAAAAATTAAGTAAACAACAACGTATAGGGAGCCAATTTTACCTTGTTTTTGAACATCTAAAAATGCATCAATGTCCAGTCAGTGCAGCTTTAATGAAGTAGTAATCAAGTAGTCCAGTGTAGTAGTTGGTCAACCCAGGAATGTCCAGTTCAGGGCGAAAATCGCTGATTTCTTTCCATGGTTTGCATGAAGCGGGTGGCCTCCGAGACGGATGCCAGCCACTGGTTTTTGCCGTCTGGAAGAGTTATTCGGAGCCTGGCGGGGAAGAGAAGAGAAGGACGAAAACCTCTCTTGTACAACTCCGACATAACCTCCTTATATTCGGCTCGTTGCTTCTGAACGTCGGCGTTATAATCCTCGTAGAACTGAAGTTTATGTCCACGATATTCCAAAGTCCCACAGCGTCTCCGCGCTTCTCTCATCACCAAGTCTTTGTTCCGAAACCGGTGGAAACAAGTAATGACAGCACGCGGCTTCCCGTTTGGACCCAGCTTGAGCGTGAGGCTGCGGTGGGCTCTATCCAGCTCTGGGGGAGATGGCAAAGTTTGTGTGCCAACGACGTCCACCAACAGCCGAGAAAAAAATTCAGATGGCCGTGAACCCACATCAAAGGACTCCGGCAGACCCACCAGACGAATATTCAGCCTCCTGCTTCTTCCCTCCAGGTCAGAAAGTTTGTTTTTCAAAAGCTTGTTCTCCTCCTGTATTGACTCACACGTAGCTTCAAGCGCCGCTAGGCGCTGGCTGACGTCCTCCACGTTGCTTTCAAGGTCGCCAATGCGTTGCTCCTGGTTAGCCACATCTGCTTGAATCTTGTCCAGCTTGCCATTAATAAGATCAAATGAAGCTTTAAAGTCAGCAGCTATGGACATTCTGTGTTGCTCAAGCAAGGTAACAAGTGCAGGGTTAAGGCTTATATTAGCATCCTCAGCTAAGCTGGTGTTAGCATTGTTCACTGCTGCCTCCTTTTCAGTCTGCTTTCTTGTTTTGGACATATTTCTCAACTCAAAACAGATTCCGCACGTATTAAACGTCCAAAACGTTGACAGCTTACAGCAAAGTAGGGTTTAAAAAATAAGACTGTGGAGAGCGTGAAAAGATGAGGCTGAGTTTATTTCTCATTGCAGGTTTATTCACGTATCTCCAACATCCTCCAAACAAAAAAGAGACACATCCCCCCACATCTGTCCTTTTTATACCCAGGACATAAAAGTACAGAGTCACATTGTCTTTAAATCCCAAGACACAATACATCATCCTCCAGGTCTTCTCCCCTCCACCTAAAACCACTGGTGGTCAGGAAATCCCTCAAGGCCATCTCTAAAGATCACATTTTGCATGCTCCTGTTATCCCCAGGAGACCCAGACCTATTGTTCATTCTGAGACGTGAAGCAAGAGTAATATACATATGCAGCCTAAGCAACTCACATGTGTCCCACATGACCCTCCCCCCAAACGTCTAAGATGAAAAAATACAACACAGTCTGCATATCATGATAAAATCACAAACATCAGTCCACGTGCTGTTTGGGCTTCAGTCGTCTTCCGAACTTGCTGTAAGCGGGCTTTACCACTCCCGCGGCGCCATCCTGCTGTGGAGGTGCTATCTGAGGATGAGAACTGTTAGTCAATCCCTGTGGGAGCTCTGGGGAACGCTCCCTAGGAGGTCTGCCGCGTCGAGGAGCCCTCACCAACTGCACAGCTTCGTCAGCCATCACAAAAGCGGGTTTGAGCCTGTCTATGCCAATTATTTCCTTTCTACCCCCCAAATCTAGCAAGAAGTGCTTATCACCTGTTTCCAGCACTCTAAATGGGCCATCATAAGGCGGGCGCAAGGTTGGGTGATGCGCATCGTGTCTGACAAAAACAAACTCCGCATTTTTTAAAGCCTTAGGCACAAAAACGCGCAGAAAACTGTGATGAACGGGGACAGGAAGCATGCTCGCTCCCGTGTCACTCAGTAACCGCTGAGCAGGGGGGCACCCTGGCGCAGGATTGTCTGGGAGAAACTCCCCGGGCAGCCGGAGTGGCTGCGCAAAAACTAACTCCGCTGGGGAGGCTTTTAAATCCTCTTTAGGTGCAGAACGCAACCCCAATAAAACCCATGGTAACCTGTCCACCCAATTTGCATCCGTAAGCGACGCCCTGAGGGTTGCTTTCAATGACCTATGGAAACGTTCGCATAAACCATTAGCCTGCGGGTGGTATGCAGTAGTGCGGTGGATCGCTACCCCCAGGCTGCGGGCCATCGCTGACCAAAGCTCGGAAACAAATTGAGGACCTCTGTCGGACGTAATATCCGACGGAACCCCAAAACGCGCTACCCAAGCTGTTAAAAATGCGCGCGCCACCTCTTCGGCTGTGGTTGATGCCAGTGGGACCACTTCGGGCCAATGCGTGGTGCGGTCCACCATTGTCAAAAGGTGTGTGCACCCTTGCGACGGCGGGAGGGGGCCTACGAGGTCGACATGCACATGATCGAACCTCTTAGCCGGGATGTGAAACGGCTCCAAGGGGGCTTTAGTGTGCTTGTGTATTTTGGCTCGCTGGCAAGCCATGCAGGCTGCTGCCCGCTCCTTAACGTGCTTGCGCAGGCTCGGCCATACAAATTTCTCTCCTACCATTTTGACTGACGCGCGCACCGCCGGGTGTGCCAGAGAATGAATTGAGTCAAAAACGCGGCGGCGCCACGCGGCCTAAGGGGGGCGTACCACTTTGCAGCACCCTGTTCTCCAGCCTTAACCCTGTTGGTCCAGACTGGAGCACACACACTTCCGCGTCGCTAACCTGGTCCGCGGCCATGGCTGCATAATCTATCCCCACGCGGACCAGGGCCGCGCGCACCTCCATGCCGTTAGCCTGCTCCGCGGCCATGGCTGCATAATCTACCCCTACGTGGACTGGAGTAGTTATGGTGTGCGAGAGACAGTCTGCCACTACGTTTAGTTTACCCGCTACATGTTGAATATCGGTAGTAAACTCGGAAATTGCAGCCAGCTGCCTCTGCTGCCGGCCTGACCACGGCTCTGAAACCTTGGCCATCGCGAAAGTCAGCGGCTTGTGGTCGACGAACGCAGTGAAACGGCAGAACTGGAAGTGGCGAATGGCCAAGTGGAGCGCTAACAACTCCCTGTCGAACGCGCTGTATTTTCGCTCGGTATCGCACAAAGTCCTGCTGAAAAAAGCGAGCGGCTGCCAAGCCCCGGCAACCCGCTGCTCCACAACTGCCCCTATGGCCACATCTGATGCGTCAGTAGTAAGTGCTATGCGGGCCGTTGGGTCTGGGTGTGCCAACAACGCAGCGTTTGCCAAGGCTGTTTTGACTTCCGAGAATGCGCGCTCCCGCTCCGGAGACCATTCGATTTTATTTGTGGGTTTTTGTTTTTTAAGCGCGGCATACAGTGGTTGCATGAGCTGCGCTGCGCGGGGGAGGAAACGGTTATAAAAATTCACCATTCCCAAAAACTCCTGTAATAGCTTTGACCGTTTGTGGCTGGGGAAAATTTGTTACTAGGCGCACTTTGTCCGGCAGCGGAACCGCTCCTTCTGGAGAGACGCAGTGCCCCAAAAAATCAATCTGCGTCACCCCGAACTGACACTTCGCTGGGTTGATTATTAACCCGTGCTCTCCCAACCTCTGGAAAACTGCCGTGAGGTGGTTTTCGTGTTCCTCTTCGGACGCGCTGGCTACCAAAATGTCGTCCAGGTAGACGAACACGAAGGGGAGATCGCGCAACACCGCGTCCATCATGCGTTGGAACGTCTGCGCAGCGCCTTTAAGCCCTAACGGCATGCGCAAAAACTTGAAAAGGCCAAACGGAGTTATTACCGCTGTTTTGGGTATGTCCTCAGCGCGTACTGGGACTTGATGGCACCCGCGGACCAAGTCTATTTTAGAAAAAATGCGCGCCCCCGCCAGATGAATGGAAAAATCTTGGATATGCGGGATTGGGTAGCGGTCGTGCGCTGTAGCGTTGTTCAACCTGCGGAAATCACCACAAGGTCGCAGCGAGCCGTCAGCCTTAGGGACCATGTGAAGCGGGGAAGCCCATGGGCTGTTCGAACGCCGAATGATGCCCAACTTTTCAAGGTTGGCGAACTCCTCGCGCGCTATGGTCAGTTTAGCTGCATCCAAGCGCCGAGCTTTTGCAAAAACGGGGGGGCCGGCGGTAGTAATAAAATGTTCCACTCCGTGCTTAGCGACGGCTGCTGAAAATGTGGGAACCGTGAGTGCTGGAAACTGAGTGAGGAGTGTGTGGAACTTACTGCTTGCCGTAGCGACGTTGGCTTGTGCTGTGGGCGGGGTCACTTGGGCTGCACAGGGAATAGAGTAAAAAGAGAGTGCATTAACCAAGCGTCTATTGGGAAGATCAACCAACAACCCATGTGAGCACAGAAAATCAGCCCCTAACATGTTGAAGCTCACCGCAGCTATAATAAAAGTCCACTCAAATGTACGGCCTTGCAGGGACAGAAGCAGAGTCTTCTCGCCGAAGGTCTTAATGCTCAAGCCATTCGCTGCCGATGCTCCATGACTCCCGGGCCTGCCAGCCGGTCAGCATAGGTTGGCATGATGAAACTCACTTGGGAGCCTGTGTCCACGAGGAATTGCCTCCCCGAACGCACATCCGTCAAGTAGAGCAGCTTGTTCTGTTCACCGAGGGCCACGGCTGCTACCGACCCCCGGCTCTGGCGTTTCCCGAGCTCTTGAACTGACACGGTGGTATACACCTGCGTGCCCTCTCTGCAAAGCGGCGATGATAGAAACAGAGGTCATCTCCTCCGCGATGTTTGGCCTTCACCGCAGCCGTTGCCGGTGGGTCTGCTGCCGCCGCCTCTGGCCCCCTGCCATCTCCGGCCATCGCGTCCAGTCCTGTCGCTGCTGCAGTGGCCGCGCGCTGTCTGCTGGCGTTGAGAATCCGCTGTGCCTCCTGGGCCAGCACGCGGAAGTCCCGCTGGGCCAACAACGGTGAACCGGCCAGGGTCGCTCTCGTGGCCGACTGTAGGGTTCTCAGGAAAATGTGGGTGAAGAGAAGGTCGTCGCTGTCTGAGCCCCTCAGCCTCAGCATGTCTTCCATCAGCTCGACGGGTGTGCTGTCTCCCAAGTCGTTCAGGGCCAGGAGTCTCTCCGCTCTTTCCTGGACTGAGGGAGTGAAGTGCTGGATGAGAGCTGCCTTCAGCCCATCGTATTTGTCTTCGGCCGGTGGGCGCTGCACCAGGCTCTGCACATGTCGAGCCGTGCGGTTGTCGAGCTTGGCGATAACGTGGTAGAATTTCGTGTCATCTGCCGTTATTCCCCGGAGAGCGAACTGCGTTCGCCTGGCTGGTTCCTGGCGAGTCCGGCTCAGGGGAATTTCTTTCGTCCATGATACGTCTTAAGGTCACCAGTGTGGAGAGCGTGAAAAGATGAGGCTGAGTTTATTTCTCATTGCAGGTTTATTCACATATCTCCAACATCCTCCAAACAAGAAAGAGACACATCCCCCCACATCTGTCCTTTTTATACCCAGGACATCAAAGTACAGTCACATTGTCTTTAAATCCCAAGACACAATACATCATCCTCCAGGTCTTCTCCCCTCCACCTAAAACCACTGGTGGTCAGGAAATCCCTCAAGGCCATCTCTAAAGATCACATTTCGCATGCTCCTGTTATCCCCAGGAGACCCAGACCTATTGTTCATTCTGAGACGTGAAGCAAGAGTAATATACATATGCAGCCTAAGCAACTCACATGTGTCCCACAAGACTGAAAAAAAAAAAAATATAGCAGGAGCCAGCAACGCACACACCTACTCCATTGCCAGCACACCTCCTGCAGGATTTTCCGATTTGCAGATTTCACTTTGGATGATGAGAACAAGGAAGGCTGCTCATATATGTCTGCAGGACAGTCCTGCCCATTTTTGTGACAGAAAGTTATTTTGGTGGGAAAAAATAGCATAGCATTCTGCAAGAATACAAAAAGGGTTGGTTTTTTTTCCTCAAAAAAGTGCACATTTCAGATAGTAGGTTTTGCGCTTCGGCTATTGATATGTAAAGAACACGAGGTGCAGGGGTGTGTGGGGGGGAGGGCAGCAGCCAGGCCGGCTTATCGCAGTCCTTGCAGGGAGGCAAGCCCAGCCTGCCCGATTAACGGGATGGAGTCTTGGTGGCTGCTTTACCTGTGCTTCATCCGTGAGCCACCGCTGTCCTTTGCAGCACCGCAGGTTCAACATGGCACTCTTCCCGATGCACGGCTATCTAAAAATTAAAAATTAATGATAATACCACCATGACTGTGGAGCAGAATGGCGAGATCAACTGCATATCATATGTAGACACATATGCATGCTTTGACTAAATGACAACCATGACAAAAAACACCCAAATAACGAAATAAATCATTTTTTATTTACTGACAAATGGGAAACACTGATGCAATAATTGCAGCCAAATGGCTCATTCTGCTGAGTATAATAATGTTGGGTATTTTGTACTAATAATATTGCTAAATTATAAAAGGATGCACTACCAACTAGGCTACTGGAGTGGTGGCCTAGTTGATAGAGCATCTGCCCCACAACCGGGAGGTTGGGGGTTCAAGTCCTGGCCGGGTCATACCAAAGACCATATAAAAATGGTACTTCCTGCCTTCTAGCTTGGTGCTCAGCATTGGGGGGGAGGAGATGTTTGTGGTGGTGCCTTGCATGGCAGTGACCCCTCTGATTCTACATGTGATTAACACTGCAGACAGGAGAAATGTAATTTTGTTCTACCGTACATGATTGGCTGTATGGACAAAATGACAACAGAGGTGGCTTCTTCTTCTACAGTGGGTCTCAAATATTTGTAAACATGTCCTGTTATAGTACTGCATGAGTTTATTAACGATAGGCCAGGGGTCACCAACAAAAAGCGCAAGAGGTCCGATAAGTCAGTCCTCCTCCCCAGCTGAGGTTCGAATTAGGTCTGGGGATCTTTAGGCATCTCACGATACAATTATGATTCAGGGTCTCCAATTTCATTCTAAAACGATTCTCGAAGCATTTTTTTTTTTTCTTTTCAGGATTTTTTTCCTCTCACTGTGTGACAGCTTGGTACTTTTAAAGCCAAGTGGTTGTAATGACCCATGAATTTACTTCAGACATCTTTTAATAAAAGAAATGGAAGAGAAATGTGACAAGTCACATGGACAAATTTATCTGAAAATGTGCTTTTAAGAACTGTTATCTTTTTATGGAAAATTCTTTTATACCACAGCTGTCTCTAGCAGGACAATATCATTTTCTTTTACACCAGGGGTGTCCAATCATGTGCCATGGAGGGCCAAGACCCTGCAGGCTTTACCTCCAACCAGTGTCTTCAACAGCAGATTCCACTGAATTTCTTCCCACTGATTGCTAAAAGTGAAAACACCTGCTGAAGAGACTGGGTAGAAGAGAAAACCTGCAGGGTCTTGGCCCTCCATGGCACATGATTGGACACCCCTGTTTTACACATTATTTTATTAAGCTGATGTTTTAGCTGCTTTTAGTTCTGTATTTTTAAAACAAAAAAAAAAAATCAAAGTCTTTGTTCAATTACAAATAAAACGTAACAATTTAATCATAATACAGGGGAACACTAAATGTATTTTTGACTACAAATAAATAGCTCTAAAATTGTCAAATCTACAACTTAAATCCTAAAAATGGAAAGTTTTACTGGAGAATATAAACTAAATTACATACACTTAAAAAGATTAATATTTACAAAACTAAATCTCACAAAAGTCTTCCTCTATATTATGTATTCAGTATTTAAAAAATGTTTCAAACACTAAGCCTAAAAAAGGGACAGAAAATATAATTAATTCCACAACACAGAATTCCTTTGGAGGTTTTTTTTTATGTCAACAATGTTTTTATCTTTTTAACCTGGTCTGGTCTGTCTGGGTAACACTCTGTCACAGGGAGAGAGGAGGTGGATGTGTGTGGAACTTCTCATGTTCAGTAACACAGAAAATTATTGTTGTGACATGATATCAGAGGGTCACGGAAATTACCTCCATAAACAACGTCATGCAGCCCAATGGGGATGCTGTCCTAGGAAGGTATGGAGGAGCCGCGGGGACCTTCCGTCAACAAACCCGCGGGTGGAAACGTACCATCTAGGGCAGCCAGAGTGGCAGTGGACACAATTTCACAACAGCATTTCTTTCTGCGGGTTACACCGGGAAGGAAGTGTGGCTGTCCGCCCACTGCACTGATCTGTATGGAGAACTTGTTTTCTATACAGATCAGTGGCCCACTGTATCCCACAGAGAACGTCCACATTGAGTTCCGCTTCTTTGTTTGGTTTAAACAAAACAGTATAATTTTTCCCCAAATTATATTAAAAAGCTTCGGAGTCCGGACGGAGGACTCTTGAGGTCTGGATCCAGACCGGAGTCCACCAGTTGGTGACCCCTACGATAGAATATAAACTACACAACTATACGCAATTACTAAAACTGTTCTAATGATGACTGAACAACTCCCATTCCCCAAAGTACAAGATACACTATTATGAATATACTGGAAGTCATAGAAGATCACACAAATAAGCCTGACAAACAAACTGGTTCTTAAACAGTCGTTAATATTGGATGTCCCATTCATTTTCAATAATTCTGTAATTAATATTCACACAATCAAATAAATCTTAGTGTTCAGTCCCTTTTATATTTGTTAAAGTCTAACATGTGTAATTGCCTACATATAGGCTACACCTCTTTTTTGTATTCCACTTTGAAACACAGCCTCCATTTGGGCCTGTAAAGCCTAATTGGGCTACCTGTTTTCAGACAAGAATACTTGCTTTCTACGGGCATGCACTAGTAAGATAATAAGATCAGAGTTGGTTAGCCAAAGCAATAACTAAACATACATTCAGTGGGGAAAATAAATAAGCTTTGACTGGGCCACTCCAGAATTCTCCATTTATTTCATTCAGGGATGAGAATGGGGTTTTCGAAAAAAAGAGGAAACTAAGCCGGGGGTCTTGGTGGACGCAGGCCCCCAAGCCGGATCCAAGACAGAGCCTTGGTGGGGGGTACTAAAACTAACTAAATCTGGTGTTTTAGAATGCTCAAATGTGGTCTTATATTTAAAGTTAGAAGTAAGTACAAACGCATTTATCGTCGGCCTCCGTCGGTCTATGATGACCATGGAAGAGAATCCGAAACGTTTACTCTGCTGGAACAGCACCGCCTGTGGCTGAACAGGCCGATGCGCGAATGGCAGTCCCTGTCACACAGGTCACACTTGTGGGTGGTCTCCGTGCTGCTGGGTCTGTGGCAGTTCTTCCTGCGGGTCCTTTTTTCATCTGCTGCAGCAGTCAGTCTCTCTTCACCCGCCTTGAGCTGTCTGGTCAGGGTGCCTCTCCATTTGGAGCGGTCCGTTGCAAGGTCCTCCCAGCGCTCTGTGTTGATCTCCAGGGCCTTCATGTCTCTCTTGCAAACGTCTCTAAAGCGCAGCTGTGGTCGGCCAACTTCTCTCCTGCCAGTCGCCAGTTCTCCTTAGAGGATGTCTTTGGGGATTCTGCCATCCTCCATACGGTGAACGTGGCCTAGCCAGCGGAGCCTGTGCTACCTGAGTAGAGTGAACATGGAGGGAAGGCCGGCGCGGGACAGAACTTCTGTGTTGGGCACTTTGTCCTGCCAGGATATGTCCAGGATGTGCCGAATGCAGCGCAAGTGGAAGGAGTTCAGTCTCTTTTCCTGCCGGGCGTATGTTGTCCACGTCTCACTCCCATAGAGCAGTGTGCGGATGACGCAGGCGTTGTACACTGCCATCTTTGTCTTGACAGAGAGTTTGGGATTCTCCCACACTCGTGTGGTGAGGCGAGCGAGTGTGAAGGCTGATTTTCCAATCCTCTTGTCGATCTCTGTATCAAGGGAGAGGTTGTTGCTGATCGTGGACCCCAGGTACGTGAACTGATTCATGACCTCCAGCTCGTAGTCGTCGATGGTGATGGTTGGTGGTGCTTCCGTGCCTTGCGCCAAGACGTTAGTCTTCTTCAGGCTGATGGTAAGCCCGAAGTCCTTGCATGCCTGGGAGAAGCGGTCCATCAGGGTCTGAAGCTCCTGCTGTGTGTGGGTTGAGACTGCAGTGTCGTCTGCGAACAGCATGTCTCTGATTAGAGCCTCGCGTACTTTGGTTCTGGCTTTCAGGCGGGCGAGGTTGAAAAGCCTGCCGTCAGATCTTGCGTGCAGGTAGATTCCCTCTGTTGCTGTGCTGAAGGCATGCCTCAGCAGCATAGCAAAGAAAATCCCAAAGAGGGTTGGCGCAAGTACACAGCCCTGTTTCACTCCGCTGCGTATGTTGAATGGCTCTGAGACGTTACCGTCGTGCTGCACTATCCCCTGCATGTTGGTGTGAAACGATTCGATGAGGCTTTGCAACTTTGGTGGGCATCCTATCTTTGGCAGGATCTTGAAAAGGCCCTCTCTGCTGACCAGATCGAACGCTTTGGTGAGGTCGATGAAGGCGACGTACAGGGGCATGTTCTGTTCTCCGCATTTCTCCTGGAGTTGGCGGATGGAGAATATCATGTCTACCGTTGATCGCTCAGCACGGAAGCCACACTGAGACTCGGGGTAGACACGTTCAGCAAGCTTCTGTAGACGAACGAGAACAACTCGTGCGTAGACTTTGCCAACAACGCTGAGGAAGGAGATGCCCCTGTAGTTGTTGCAGTCGCTTCTCTCCCCTTTGTTTTTGTAGAGGGTGATGATCTTGGCGTCCCTCATGTCCTGTGGTACAGCACCTTCCTTCCAGCACTGGCAGAGGACGTCATGCAATGGCAGCAGTAGGGCGGTCTTGCAGTGCTTGATCAGGTCGGGGGGTATGCCGTCATTGCTGGGTGCCTTGCCAGCGGCCAAGCTACCAATGGCCTTGCTGAGTTTGTCGATGGTTGGCTCGGCATCAGGTTCGTCCATGGATGGCAGGCAGTCGATGGCATCAAGGGCTGACGGTATCACGGTGTTCTGTCTGGAGTAGAGGTCGGAGTAGTGTTCCACCCATCTCTCCATTTGCTTGTTCTTTTCTGTGATCATCTCCCCAGTGGAGGATTTGAGGGGGGCCGTCTTGCTCTGAGCCGGACCAAGTGCTTTCTTGATGCCATCGTACATACCACGGATGTTCCCTGTTATGGCAGCGGTTTGAATGTCTTGGCTGAGCTGAGTCCAGTACTCGTTGGCACAGCGCCGAGCAGTCTGCTGAACTTTGCTTCTCGCAGCCCTGAGAATCTGGAGATTCTTCTCGTTTGGGTACTTCTTGTACTCAGCAAGTGCTGAGTGCTTGGCTTCAATGACGGGGGTCATCTCGGTCAACTTGGCATCAAACCAGTCCTGTGACTTTGAGGTCTTCCTCCCAAAGGTAGCCAAGGCTGTGCGGTGGATGGTGTTTTGCAGCTCTTCCCACTTCTGCTTTGCAGATTCTCCTTCTTGTGGTACACCAAGTTCCTTCTCAAAGGTGGAGGCAAACTGCTCAACAAGTTCTGGTTGGGTCATCTTGCTGGTGTCAATCCGTGCCTTTCCAGGCTGTCTAGCATGATGGAATTTCTTCAGCTGCAGCTTGACCTTGCAACACACCAATGAATGGTCTGTGTCGCAATCTGCACTCTGGAACGAACGGGTGATTAGCACGTTCTTCAGTGAGGTGCGCCTGGTCAGGATCAAGTCCAGCTGGTGCCAGTGCTTTGAGCGCGGATGTTGCCAGGAAACCTTGTGTTGGGGCTTGGTCTTGAAGAATGAGTTTGTGATGAACAGATCGTGATATGTGCAGAACTCGAGCAGCCGCTGTCCGTTGTCGTTCATTCTGCCCATGCCAAATGGTCCAAGACAGGAGGGCCAGGAGTCGTGGTCAGCACCCACTCTGGCATTGAAGTCTCCAAGGAGAATGAGTTGTTCAGAGTTGGGGATGATCCTGACAGTTGTTGCAAGATTCTCGTAGAACTCGTCTTTTGCCTCTGGTGTGGCTGTCAGTGTTGGGGCATACACATTGACGAGGGTGACTGGGCCTTGAGTGGTGTTCAGGCAGAGGGTGAGGAGTCGTGCAGAGCCATTGCTGCCCGGTTCCACCATCTTCAACAAGGTGTTCTTCACTGCGAAGCCCACTCCGTGTTCCCTGTGTTCGTCACTGCCCTTTCCCTGCCAGTAGAACGTGTAGTCCTTCTCTCTCAGTGTGCCTGCGTCAGCCAACTGTGTTTCCTGGAGAGTGGCGATATCCACTTCCAGTCTCTTCAGCTCATTATTGATGATGGCAGTCTTCCTGGTGTCGTTGATGTCCTTGAGGTTAGCAGCGAGTCCTGTCATCATAGTGCGGACGTTCCAAGTTCCCAGTTTTAGAGTTGGTCTCTTTTGTTTTTTTGTCTTGCCTGGTGCGAAGGTTCTCAGCCTGCCGTTCGGACTTCTCCTCATCCCCATGCACCCAATGAGGAAAGCAAGCTGTGGCGGGACAACACCTTATTGGCTGGGGGCTGCCCAGCTTGAGGTGGGCAGTAGCTGTCCAGTGAGATCCGATGATCCCTCCCACCGTCGGGAACAACCCCTGGCGCCGCGCTCTACGCCAATTGAGTGGTGGCTTATAACCGGTAACTGTCATTCCCCGTGTTTTGTCTACGCCAAAGGCGAAGCTGGAGTGTCCTCTCCAGTGATCCGGTGTTCTACCTTCCAGCGTTGGGCGTTGGTAGGATTCAAGCCTGGGCAGGAAGATATGGAGGACAAGATGTTGCCCATGCAGCATGTCCCCCCTCTCCACGTCACTGATGAATCCAAAGGAACAGCAGGGCTGCTACAGTTTGGCACCAGCGCCATTGCAGGAGCTGCCAGAACGATGTTGAGCACAACAGAGAACTGCCATTTATATAAATGGCAGAACTGCCATTTATAGAAATGCATTTATAGTTTACCTTTTTAATCTGCTGCTGCATCACGTGTACATTTATGATATTTGAATGGTATGTTGATGTAATAATACTAAATTATATTTTACTACTATTTAATGTTTAGAACCGACACAGAATTACATTTACATAGTTCTAGAACAGACAAAATAATTTAACCAAGTAAAATAAATTATAAATATTAACAAAATTCCATCACCAAGTCCATCATCCATTTATTAAAATATACTGACATTCTGCAAACATTTTGATTTATTAATGTGTGCATTTGTTAGTGTTACTAGGAATATAAAAAAGTTGCATATTAGTATATTTTAATATTTGAAAGATAATCTAAGAAAGTAAGTAAAACCGAAAAGATGTTTAATATTTTTATGCAATGACCATAAAGAAATTATGTTTACTAATAAAAGCAAAGATATCTTAGGAAAGGCAACCAATCACCACCCATGACAAAAAACTTACAGATGCATTATGTAACTCTTCCTAGTGAAAAAAAAAAGATAAATTATATTCAAAATTCTTAGATTGCATTTCAAATTGTGAGAAAATATGTAATAACATTTATCTATTAACAATCGATAATCAGCATTCAAATGCAATTAGTGTTTCAAAACAGGCATGACATCACAACTTACACATGCTATTTCATAACAAATTCATTACGCGAAAATTCTCAAGTACATTACTTGTAACGAGAAAAAAATTGTACCTCGGAATGTGTCTTCCGATCACTAATTGCTGTAATCGGGGCTGATTGTGATGAACTTTGATTGACTGGCATTGCGACCCGAAAAAGGATTAAGCGGAAGAAGATGGATGGATGGATGGATGGATGAATTTGACCGTGTCCATCTATCGTTTTGAATGCAGCACTGAGTGAGTAGTTCGATCTCCTTGTAGCCACAATTTTGAGATGTTTCTGTTTTGAACAGTGTTCAACTACGGCAACACAACTACAAGATCCATAACTCAAGAAATCGTTGCAATAAACACACTGGGCTTTCCCTGGTACTTCGCATTTCGCTATGAAGTCGGCCATTTTTTCAACCACAACTTCGGTATTTTTACCGATCTTTACAGTCATTGACAACAGTTTTTTTGAGCCATTCCCAACGAAACTTGTTCCTTATCCCTTTGGCGATTTCTAAAATTCTTGCTTTGTTGTCTTTTGTGAGTTTTAGGGTTCACCATTTTCACGAAATCGGGAAAACTTGGTTGATTGAACTGTCCGCCATTTGCATTTCGCTCCACGTGTTGGATATGACAAAGGAAATCTAACAAAATCGCTGATTGGTTGCTTCAATAAGTATCAGCCAATCAGTGGCCTTGTTACATTACTGATCTCGCTGGGTAGCGCGTTCTGCGCGGTGGATTTTAGCATCCGATCGAAAATATGACTCGCCGCTCATAACATACCTCACCCCCCCCTCAAATTTTCTCCTTGAATTTAGACGATTCACGAGAATGACCCTAGACATGATCAAATCCGCGGAATTCCGCAGATCCGCAGAGGATTCTCATCCCTGTTCATTTGAGTCATTCCTTTGTGGAAAAGAAGGAATATCAAATACTGATATGTTGATATTTCTTTTAAAAAGAACTAAATATTAAATTGGGTTCAAGATTAAACATATGACATTCATATTCCAGTATATCAAACAAAAAAGTTCATATACAATTTCATTCATGTCATTTAATGTGTGTGTGTGTGTGTGTGGTAGAGTAACTATAAAAACATGATTGCTAATATACAAAAGCAGACACAACATTAAGTCAGCCAGTTCAAGAAATTTTCTGACTTAGGTTCCATATGTATCTTCACAGACGATTGAAAAGTCATTAAAAATTAACAATATTTTAGTGTACATTATGAAATACTAAAATATTTTATCATACAGTACTGCACATTATATAAAGGATAATATTTTAGAAACTTGCACCTTAAAAAAACTTGAATATTGTAAAGTTATTTTTCTGAATAATTCAATTTCAAAAGTTACATTCATATTTTCTGTATCACATGAAGTGGGCTATTTCAAACCTTGTTGTTTTAAATGTTGTTGTTTATGACTAACTTCTTTGAATAAAATTAGTGAATGATTAAATACAATCTTTTTGAGGTGCATTAATAGGATTACTGAGAGGACACTGACAATTTCTGAAAAACATTGATGGGACATACAGGTATACATCTTAAAAAATTAGAATATCATGAAAAAGTTCAATATTTTTTGTCACTCATTTCAGAAAGTGAAACCCAAATATTATATATATTCATTACACAGAGAATGAAATATTTCAAGTGTTTATTTCTTTTAATTTTGATGATTATGGCTTACAGCCCATAAAACCCTCAAATTCAGTTTCTCCAAAAATTAGGATATTACATAAGATTAATTTTAAAAAAATAGTTTTAATCTTAATACAAATATGGACCGACTGAAAAGTATGTCCATGTACACACTCAATACTTGGTCAGGGCTCCTTTTTACTGTATCAGTGTGGCGTGGCATGGAGGTGATCAGCCTGTGGCACTGCTGAGGTGTTATGAAGGTCCAGGTTGCTTTGATAGTGACCTTCAGCTCGTCTGCATTGTTGGGTCTGGTGTCTCTCATCTTCCGCTTGACAATACGCCATAGATTCTCTATGGAGTTTAGGTCAGGAGAGTTTGCTGGCCAATCAAACACAGTAACGCCATGGTCATTAAACCAGGTTTTGATACTTTTGGCAGTGTGTGTGTGTGTGTGTGTGGGGGGGGGGTGCCAAGTCCTGCTGGAAAATGAAGTCAGCTTCTCCAAAAAGCTTGCCAGCAGAGGGAAGCATGAAGTGTTAAATTTCCTGGAAGACGACTGCGCTGACTTAGTTAGGTCTTGATAAAACACAGTGGACAAACACCAACAGATGACCTCTGTTCAGATAAAAGTAAGTTTTGCATTTCATTTGGGAATGAAAGTCCCAGAGTCTGGAGAAAGAGTGGAGAGGCACAGAATCCAAGTTGCTTGAGGTTTAGTGTGGCGTTTCCACAGTCAGTGATGATTTGAGGAACCATGTCATCTGCTGGTGTTGGTCCACTGCGTTTTATCAAGACCAAAGTCAGCACAGTCATCTACCAGGAAATTTTAAGAGCACTTCATGCTTCCCTCTGCTGACAAGCTTTATAGAGAAGCAATTTCATTTTCCAGCAGGACTTGGTACCCCCTCACACCGCCAAGAGTATCAAAACCTGGTTTAATGGCCATGTGTATCACTGTGTTTGATTGGCCAGCAAACTCTCCTGAACTAAACTCCATAGAGAATCTATGGCGTATTGTCAAGCGGAAGATGAGAGACACCAGACCCAACAATGCAGACGAGCTGAAGGTCACTATCAAAGCAACCTGGACCTTCATAACACCTCAGCAGTGCCACAGGTTGATCCCCTCCATGCCACGCCACATTGATACAGTAATTAATCAAAAAGGCGCCCCGACCAAGTATTGAGTGTGTATATGTGTAACCCTTGCCTTACGTTAATTAGGTAAGGGAAATTATTAAGTGTAGACCAGTTGCTAGGTTCGTAAGGATTACAATAGGGAATTAAAATGAGTGTGGAATGAAATAACTGGAGGCAAGAAATGAGCAATTCATGGCTGTTATTGTTAAAGATAAAGAGAACAAAATATACAAACAATTTACAAATATACAAATATAACAATGGCCGGCATGAAATAAAACCCCCAAAAATGTCTTACTGAGCTCAGTGTTTGTTTGTCTTCTTGTTTTAGTCGTTTGACCAGTCAAGATATCTTGTGTTTCCAAGTTCAGGTTTCTTTTCCTCTTTTAAAGCGGCAGCTTGAGTTGTTACCACTTTGAATTTTGTGCACTGGAGAGAGGAAGGATGTTCTTCAATCGAGATCTTGGTTCAGATCTCGGTTCAGTCTCGGTTCAGGTCTCGGGTCAGGCTCGCCATCTCCATTCAGAGAGAATCCAGGATCCAGAAGGTTCTTAATCGGCAACCAAAAAAACCTAGCCTGCACAACAATAATGGTATTATTGTTTACAGCTAGAGTAATTCATTTTCCAATCTCTTCTCATATAACACTATAGCTTAGTGTTTAAATTCTTCTCTCATATTACTATTGTTACAATCCAGTAATATAGTAATATCTTACATTTCACATCTTACATGCATGTTTTCTTTTCTCAAAATCTCTCTGGTAGTACATGAAATACTTTTTTTCTCATGTAACCAAATAAATAAATTTCTCTTTTTATCTCTACCTCATCTAACCCTCAAGCGACCAAGCTATTTTACGGACTGAAATGACCAAGTGGGGTCATTTATGACCCCATTGTGCTCTGTACAGGGATCCTTATTATAAATGGCTGGTTGGAGGTTTATCATACCAAAACTACTCCCTGTATTTAAGACAGGTATTTTACAATGATCTAATGTGAAATGTGTTTGCTAATAATACTTTTATTGCAAGAAATAACCAAAACGCAGACTGTAAGAACAACATTACATTTATTTAGACAGTCCTTGTCAGTTCACTCTTGGAACATCATCATCATCATCATCATCATCATCATAGTCATCATATCATCATCACGATGATGATGATACCTATTATTGTAGTTACGATGATGATCATGATACCTATTATGGCATTTTGTGTAATGGCGGTTTTCTTGTGGACGGTGATCCGGATCACCACCAAAATCTAATCATCTGTAGGATACCCCATTTCTGACAATCTGTGAAAATTTCATGAAAATCCGTCCATAACTTTTTGAGTTATCTTGCTAAGAAACAGACAAACAAACAGACAAACAAACAGACAAATCCAGACAAACACACAAATGTAAATCTTGCTATCTTAGGTCTGTTAGCCATGGTTCACTGCAATACAATATAAAGTACTGATTAGAAGTGGAAACCGGAGTGGTGGCTCAGTTGGTAGAGCATCCGCCCCACACCCGGGAGGCAGGGGTTCAAATCCCGGCCGGGTCATACCAAAGACCATATAAAAATGGTGCTTTCTGCCTTCTAGCGTGGTGCTCCGCATAATGGAATGGGGAAAGTAAAGTTACACACAGAGCTACCAGAGGACTGACCCCCCGCTGTAGCTTTCACTACTTACAGTAGCTGTGTGGCCTAGGGTCAGAGAAACGGAGATAGGCGCCGCCCATATACACCTTCAGGTGTGAAGGGATTAACTAACTAACTATTAGAAGTGGAACATTTGAATAAAATTTATAAAACCAATGTTTAAAAACCAGTGCTTCTCTTCGGGGTCATAAATGACCCCACAAGAGTTTGCGATGTCTACGCCACACCAATTGGTTGATCCCTGCAAAAAACTATGAAAGTGTGTAGGATTAGTAGACTGACAAATTCATGCTAGGAAAGAAAATTTGGATAAAAAATAAAGAGACGGCACATTAAATTATATGGCTGGGGTCGTAAATGACCCCACTCGGTCGCTTGAGGGTTAACCATGAAATTATGATTAATCTTTTTAACCTTTTCTTTGTAAATCATGAAATGAAATACAATTAATTTATCACATAACCAGGGAATATACTATCCCATTACTTCCAATATTCCCTTTTAAAATCAGTAAAACCCTGTCTGAGCTACTGGGTTTAGCATAACCTATGAATTTACTTAGGAAACCAACAAAATGTGCTTTTAGCATCAAACTACACATTACATTCGACAGAAATAGTGCAAAAGAACTAAAAGTACTTCAGCATACTATTGGGAACTGAAATCATATTTAGGAAAACCATACAGACACAAAAATAGACTTTTCCATTGCTTTTAAACAGGAAAAAATCCACTCACGAATAGCATTAGCATAATGCTAACATTAGCATGGCGCTAGTATGCTTCTCTTTATCACACACTTGGTTTCCACTCACCAAGATGAGATATCAGCGTGAACACAGTAAAGGACACATCCACTATGCCTCTCAAGCTCATGCTCCCGTCAACTTAGGATAATAAAGGTTTCAAATTAGCGTTTGGACAGTGTTTAGATCCATTTATAGCACCTTTCAGTAGTAACTCACCAAGAAGACCCACAGGCCTCCACACAGATCGTCCACAGCCTCTCTTGTCCGCTCTCAGATCGCAAAAGACCGAAAAACCGAGTGCGCGCCTCGGCACTCTGCTCGGAAGGCGGGGCTAATATTGCTCTTAACGAATGAAAAGACCAAGATTGCCCAACGTGACCATGAAACGGGAATTTAAAAGTTGGATAACGAGGATCACACTTCCTCTTCCCAAAATAATCGTTTTTCAAAATAAAATCACACAATTGCATTAATACAAATAAAATCTGAGAAAAAGGGTCATTTTCTCAGCTGGGTTACACCCTCCCATGCTAAATATCATGCACGTCCCATTGCATGTGTAACCAAGACTGTCCATCGTCAGTATTGATTCCGCCAGTGTTACGTAGTGTCCGTAGAATTGACCAAGTGCATTCTGGGTAGGGTAGGAACCGTTAGTTCGCTGAGATCACGTCAACGTTGGAGACATCGTCACAAAGCAGCTGTGTTTTAAACTGTAATAGTCATTCTCACAATCGCCGTGGAGAAAAGGTAAACCATGGAATAGGCTTTTATCGTTTTCCAGCATGGAAGAAGAACAGCACAGCTCACGTTTCGGATGTAACTAAGAGGCAACGCCTGGCCTGGACTGCGGCAGTCAGAAGACCCAACATAACTTTCAAACACGCACCTGTATCGATGGTGGTGTGCTCAAAGCATTTTCATAAAGGTACGTTGATTTATTGTGTATGTCTGTTGTTAAAACTTTCTTGTGTTGTGGTTAAGACTTGCGTGGTCATAGCTTTTACCCTACGTCAGCAGTGCTAAGCTAAACAGAGCTAAGCTAAAGAAAGACTCCGATATCCGAGTAGCTAAAAAAGTTACCACTCACACACCTGTGGAAGCGGGTTTAATTTGTTCTACACCAAAGTATTTTCTTGCCGTTTCCTTTGCTTTAACAGCAGACCAGCTTATGAAATGCTAGACTGTGATCCTGACTGGGCACCTTCTCTAAACCTTGGGCATGCAGAGCTTCCAGCTGCCACTCCTGACAGGTTTAACCGCTTATGCAGACGGGCGAGATTATGGCAAAAAGAATCAGCAGGGCATGCAAGAGACCCCCCAACACAGACCCCCAACATCACTGGCCCCGTGACTGAGATGGATAATGTAGCTCCTTCAGGTTGTCATTTTTTTTACCTATGTTTTTCTTTCTAAAATGTGTCTTGGGATTCCTTTTGATTACAAAATATATTAACTACAGCTGTTTATTGTCCTGATCACCAACAGATGACATCACACCTCTGGCTGAGATGGCGGAGACAACATCTGATGAAGCAGCACACATCTGTCAGGCTGATGATGCTCCAGAGGAAAATGCGCAAGAACTACAGAACTGCAGCATGTGTCACCTTAGGCTTAAAGAAATTTTACTCTTGCAAGAGGAGAATAGAAAGTTAAAGGGAGACCTCTCCAGAAAGACCCTGGATGAGAATTTCCTCAAAGATAATGACTCAAAGGTGAAATACTACACTGGGCTTCCATCTTTCAGTTTAATGGCTCTGCTGATGCAATTTTTTCCCAGCCTACCAAAGACAGAAAAATTTCCCATTTTCAAATTCTCCTTTTAACTATGATGCGTTTGCGGCTTAATTTGCCTCTTCAACATATTGCACACCTTTGACATAAGCAGACAAACCGCATCCATCCTGTTCTGCGACACCATAAATGTGCTCCATGCACACCTCAGCCCTTTGGTGTACTGGCCAAAGAGACATTGTTTGCAGGCTAGCATGCCACATCAGTACGTTGAAATGTTTGGCAGTCAGGTCACAGTTTTTAAGAAAAGATAAGATAAGCCTTTATTAGTCCCACAATGGGGAAATTCCAGGATTGCAACAGCACAGGGATAGCAACACTCAGAGCAACAATCAGAAGGCAAGAAAAAAAAAAGCAAGAGCAGCTAATATACACTACCGTTCAAAAGTTTGGGGTCACCCAGACAATTATTTTGTGTTTTCCATGAAAAGATAAGATAAGATAAGCCTTTAATAGTCCCACAACGGGGAAATTCCAGGATTGCAACAGCACAGGGATAGCAACACTCAGAGCAACAATCAGAAGGCAAGAAAAAAAAACAAGCAAGCAAGAGCAGCTAATAAACATATGTACGTATTACTATAAAATATATATATATACACACACACACAGACACACAGTGCAGAGCATTGTAGCTAGATGGAATAAATATGTAAATATATAAACACCCACAGTACGGAGCATTGCAGCTAGGTCACACTTATTTACCACCATGAGTTGTAAAATGAATAGAAAATATAGTCAAGACATTGACAAGGTTAGAAATAATGATTTGTATTTGAAATAATAATTTTTTCCTTCAAACTTTGCTTTCTTCAAAGAATCCTCCATTTGCAGCAATTACAGCATTGCAGACCTAACATGATTGCACAAGGGTTTTCTAATCATCCATTAGCCTTCTGACGCAATGAGCAAACACATTGTACCATTAGAACACTGGAGTGATAGTTGCTGGAAATGGGCCTCTATACACCTATGTAGATATTGCACCAAAAACCAGACATTTGCAGCTAGAATAGTCATTTACCACATTAGCAATGTATAGAGTGTATTTCTGATTAGTTTAAAGTTATCTTCATTGAAAAAAAGTGCTTTTCTTTCAAAAATAAGGAAATTTCTAAGTGACCCCAAACTTTTGAACGGTAGTGTACATATGTACATATTACTATAAATATATATACTGTATATATACACACAGACACACAGTGCAGAGCATTGTAGCTGGATGGAATAAATATATGAGTATATAAACACACAGTGCGGAGCATTGTAGCTAGATGGAATAAATATGTAGATATATAAACACCCACAGTACGGAGCATTGCAGCTAGGTGGAATAAATATGTAAATATATAAACACACACAGTGCGGAGCATTGTTGCTAGATGGGATGAAACAGCACAACGGTCTACTTAGTTATCCTACATGGTATGATTATGTGCCCATTTTATTGACTGCTTTGAACTTTTTAGTTTTAGAATGTAGGCCATGACATGTTTTTGGTGTGGTTTAGCCCTTTTGACATCATGTCTTTAACTGTGTCAATAATATTGAAGCAGTTAAAGCAGCACTTCTTCAATTTTTCTTATTGCTCAAACATTTTGCTTTCTTTCCTCTTTTTATATATGTAAATCACACTGAGTTGCCCTTGTGTATGAAATGTGCTATATAAATACACTTGCTTTGTAACAATTTTTGGAATAAAGTACACAATGGCTTACAAACTGCAGCTCTTTATTTCAAAGATGCAAAACTGTAACCATAACCATGACAATACAAGAATATAAATTGACATGCATGATCGACATGTATCATTGTTCACACAACGTTGTAGCGCATAACTGTCTCATGTTACAGCACTACTCTAATGTGCACATTGCAAAACCACGGCTGCTGTGGGGTTGGTGCTTCAGAGTCCCACACATCCTAAATGGAACCACTGAATTTCACAGTTTTGGTTATCACAGGCAACCATGTCATCCAGCTCTTCTGGCTGCCTGCAAGTCCACCACACTTCTGCTGTGTTATGTGCCTGTCTTTTGGGATTGTGTGTGGGACCTGGCTGTAATGCAGTTAGACGTCGTCTTTTGGGCTTCTGGGTGGGTTTATCAGCTGCAGCTTTCCTCATGTGTTGTGGGGTCAGAGTCAGTAAAGTGACAGGCAACAAGCTCAGGTAGGAAAACTTTATAAAAAAAAAGTTCTGGGCCACTGGTAAAAGTGTTTGCTCCCACAGGTCAGAATCTGGTGTGACGCGTACAACACAACTTTTTGTGGTCCACACAACAAAGTCACAGAAATGTGAGCCTGTCACAAAAATTTGCATTTGTACCTGCTTGTAGTACTTGTGACTGCTTGAGTTCTAGTCTCCCATCAGACAGTTTCAGGTAAAAATCCTTGTCTGCACAGGCCTGCAGGATGTTGTTGCGGTGCTTATATGGGATTTTATTTCCACACAGCCTTTTTCACAACAGGTGCAGGACACAAGTGCATCAGGGGTTGCACCAACTTCAGGAAAGGAGGGGTTGATTATAAAATATTATAAGCACACTTTCACATGTATATTGGGTGCATAATTCAATTTATGGCATGCACTTATTTTATTTAGTAAATAAATACTTGTAATCAAGACAAGAAATTTAAAAAAGCACCTTTGTGAGCACAATTGTCTTCAAGTCTACCTTGTACATCTACAAGTCATGCACCCATCCGTCTGTGAACTGCACTTTCACTTGTTTCAAAGACCTAAAGTTACTAAAAACTTCATGCGTGTATGGACTTATGCTTACAGTCATATAATTATAAATGAAGGCATGGTCGAAGTTTGGCAGAATGTTTACATCCGAACTCCATGTGATATGTTGGTAGGGATCTAGTCCATTAACCCCTTCAAGCTTCGCCAAATAGCGTGCCTTTGCAGTCCCATTCAATTTGGCGGAGTATGGTCCCTTTAAATTTTCCTTCACGGTCCATTTTGTGATTTTTTTTTTTTTTTCCGTTCATTCACAAGAAATGCTGAGACACTGTGTGTTTGCAGTCCGTTTACGATCGCTGTTCCTACCCCGCCCAGAATGCATTGCGCGTTTGTCACGTGGGCTGGCGAGGTTAATTTAGAAACTCTGAAAAGGCTGTATTCAAACCTTGAAAAAGGGACTTAACAACAGTCACTAGAGGATTTCCTAATTCAGGATACTCTAGTCTTTTTGGAAGTTGTCTGATTCTTTCAGATCGTCATATTGGTTGAATTGTAATGTGATCATTTTTGTCCACTTCATCAGGTAAATCATTTGATTGGTGTTCTTGTCCCTCGACTGAATTGTCAGAAGGTTCTTCTAGTATTGCTGCTGTTTCATTTTCCACAAGTTTGTCATTCTCAGTATTGTCTCCATCCGGTATCATGTCCACAGGTGAATTATAGGAAAGTTCAATCTCATTTTCATTATGCTCCCTATCCGGTTCTGCATTGGCAGTGGTTTCAGGTAAGTCACAATCAGGTGGGTTTGTCATTTCCGGTGTTTGCAAAGGTTTTGGATAATCATGCACAGTAGTAAATCTGGTTATCTCCTCACGTGGGGAATCCTCAACCCATGGAATCAAAAATTCATTTTCAATTTCAGTTAATTCTTCGTGATCATTGTTCTCTGCAACAGTTGTCTGGCGTGTCTTAGGACGGTGAATAGGCTCTGGCTCAGGTGTTTCTGCTGTGGCAACAGGGAGGAAACTGCAGGGAAGCAAAAGATCTCTGTGTTAAGTTCTTGAGGGACCTTGCTTTGACTCGGGTTTAATCGTGTAAACGGGTAAATTACCTGCACGTTTGACTACCACATGAATGTCGGCCTCCCATTTATCAGCAAGCTTATTTTTTCCACGCAGTCTCACATTTCTAACTAAAACCCTATCCCCAGGTTCAAGTTCAGAAACAGTGATTTTGTGGTCAAACCTGGCCTTGTTCTTGTCTGCAATCTTCTGTGCATTTTGTGAAGCTAACTTGTAGCTTTCTTTCGAGCCTTTTCTTGAGATTTTCAACGTATTGCAAGTGAGTAACTTTCTGATCTTTGTTGAGAGGAAGTCCGAACGCTAGATCAACTGCCAATATGGGTTTTCTACCAAACATTAATTCGTAGGGAGTAAACCCGGTTACATCACTGCGTGTGCAGTTGTATGCATGTACTAACGGCATAACATAGTCTTTCCAGTGGGACTTTTGTTTGGACTCAAGCGTTCCTAACATACTCAGTAGCGTTCGGTTGAATCTTTCAGTGGGGTTACCCCTGGGGTGGTATGGGGTTGTTCTTATTTTCTTTATGCCTGAGATCTCACAAAGGTCTTTTATTAGTTTTGCCTCAAAATCAGGACCCTGATCACTGTGCAGGCGCTCAGGTATACCGTAGTGACCGATGAATTGATCCCACAGGCACCTGGCAACCGTTTTGGACCTTTGATTTGGGGCAGGCAACGCAAGGGCAAATTTAGTAAAATGATCAGTTATTACGAGAATATTGCTGGTATTGCTACTGTCTGGTTCCAGACTGAGAAAGTCCATGCAGACTAGCTCTAAAGGTCGTGTGATGGTTATGTTGACCAGGCTAGCCGCTTTTTCAGGAGGACTCTTCCTTCGCATGCACCGATCACATGTTTTTACCTTTTGCTCAACATCTGTTGCCATACGTGGCCAATAGAATCGTGTTCTGACCAGATCAAGGGTTCTGTCAATACCTAAGTGGCCCATATCATTGTGCAGACTTTGGAGTACAGGAGCTCTGAGCTCCTCGGGAAGAACGAGCTGGTGGATCACTTGGTCTCCATTTTGTCTTTTTCTGTACAACACTTCATTGTACATCTCCAATTTATGGAGTTCTCAGAGTAAAAGAGGGAGATCTGGGAGTTCTTCTCTAGCAGTCGGTGGGGGTGTTTGGCCATGTTCGATTTGTTCAATAACTTGTCTGATTGTCGAGTCCGCTCTTTGTTTGTCTTTGATTTCTGTTTGAGACAAGACAGGAATAGTTGGTAAGCCATTGTCTTGCTCCAAAACATACAAGTCTGGGACTGCGTCAGCTGAGATGGTAAGTGACTCTACAAGTATAACACCACTATCCTGATTGTTATCACGGATTTTAACAAGGTGGTTTTGACAGATGGCTTGGACAGCTTCATCATTTACAATCTGTGGTGTCACTGTCCGCTAGGTGACGCTCTACAAAGCGGCTTACACGCTCCTGCTCTTTCCTGGACTGGACACTGTTAATGAGTTCACCATGAGGACGTCTAGACAACCCATCTGCGTCTAGGTTTTGCTTGCCTGCTCTATACTGCAACTTAAAGTTGTAGTTAGACAAAGCTGCAAGCCACCTGTAGCTTGTGGCATCTAATTTAGCAGAGGTCAATATGTATGTGAGTGGGTTACTATCTGTAACTACCGTGAACTGACCACCATACAAATAATTGTGAAACTTTTCAGTTACTGACCATTTTAGAGCTAAAAACTCTAACTTGTGAGCTGGATAACGTGCTTCACTCCTTGATAACCCGCGACTGGCAAAAGCTATGGCCCTAAGCTGACCGTCCTGCTCCTGATAGAGTGCTGCACCTAAGCCAGTGGTACTAGCATCGGTATGGAGTACGTAAGGCAGCTTCGGGTCTGCAAAGCCTAAGACAGGAACTGATGTTAACTTTTCGATGATGGAGTCGAAAGCTTTTTGACAGTCTGTGGTCCATCGACTCTCAAATGGCAGTTTGGGATCAAAGTAGGTTTGGTCAGTGACTTTGGATTTTGACTTTTTGTTGAGTGGCGGGTAACCGCGTGTGAGGTCATTAAGAGGGCGTACTATAGACGAGTACCCTTCAATGAAGCATCTGCAGTACCCTGAGAACCCTAAAAAGGATCTCAGTTCCTTGAGATTCTTAGGCGGTGGCCAGGTCTTAAGGGCCTGAATCTTTTCGGGATCTGTCTCAACACCACTTTTGGAGACTACATGACCTAGGTACCGGACTGTTGTTTGAAAAAATTTACATTTTTCCGGCGATAACTTTAGCCCGTACTCTTTAAGACGATGGAGTACCCGCATGAGTCGCCGTTCATGTTCTTCCAAGCTATTTGAAAAGATGATGAGATTATTGTTAGGATGAAAAACTCAGTAGAAAACCATCTAAGTCTACTCTTCAAAGCTTGTCTATGTGTGTAGATGGTTTACCCAGATTCGTTTTTCAAGGAAGAGATTAGTTTACTTGGAACACGTATTCATTTAAGCAAGCAAGTTGAATATAGTAGGTTACAGCGCTGGGTCAAACATTCTCTCCCTGACAGCAACAGATCATGTCAGTTCATGAAATCTGACTGACTATGCTGGCCCTGACCCAGAATATTTATACAAAAATGAACAAAGAAGAAAGCATGCCTTATCTAAATAACAGTCCAGGTGCTAGCCCAGGGAGGATCTGAAGGGTCTGCTCCTGGCTCCGGGTGTATCCAGATGAAGGCCATTTCCCATCCCTTATCACAACGGTGTTTCCTCCTCATAAACACCAGGCGTTTTATTGCCCTCTGTGCTGAGACAGAGGTCCACTCCATTTGCAGGTAATAAACCTCCATTTGCTCCATTTGCAGGTAATAAACCACACATCTGCCAATATATACATTCCATTATGGTATATTGGTCATAGTACCTAAGTATAAGCAGAATACAAACATTTTGAGTCACACAAATAACTATTATATGGTTATATTGATCACACACATATTTTGAATCACACAAATAACTGTTATGTGGTTATATTGATCACTTTATCCCATCATCATCTAGAAAGACTAGCACCTCATTTAAGTTCATGTCACCGACGCAGCGCTCCATGAGCCGCTGAAAAGTGCTTGGGGCGTTGGTTATGCCCTGCGGCATGCGGTTGAACTCCCAGAATCCAAGGGGTGTTACAAAAGCGGTCTTTTCTTTGTCTGCTTCTTCTACCTCAATCTGGTAATATCCAGACTTAAGATCGAGGATTGTAAACCACTTAGACCCTGTGAGCTCCGAGAACGTCTCCTCTAGATTTGGGAGAGCGTAAGAGTCTTTTCTTGTTTGCAAATTGAGTTTGCGAAAGTCTATACATAGACGCACATCATTGTTTCGCTTCCTCACCACGACAATGGGGGACGAGTAGGGAGACTGGGACTCTCTTATCACACCTGCAGCGAGCAGCTCTTGAAGGTGTTTACGCACTGCCTCAAGGTCTTGAGGGTGTATAGGGCATGCACGGTGCTTAAAGGGAGTCGGATTGTGAAGATTGATGGAGTGTTTCACTTTGCTCGTACACCCAAAGTCCAAATCATGGAAAGCGAATACTTCCGGGATTGTTGCAATTTGGACATAGCAGGATCAGTCAAGATTAATTCTACACTGGAGCGCCAAGTATCATAATCTAGCTCATAAGTTGGTCGGAGGTCTTTGCCAGAAAAAGCTCCAAGCTTTTGTGAAAACAGCTACACGGAAAAATCTTCCCTTTTTACAATGTGCTCAACTACCACACGTTGCACTTCTGGGGGATTTAAATCATGTGCAGAAATGGTGGGCATACTTCGAGCTGGGGTGCTCGCAGTGTGATTTGGCTGGTTAGTTGGTTGTGCACCTTGAATACTGGACTCAGCTGCAGAAGGCTGAGGTTGAGGTTCATCCAAGAAAGCTTCAGGTAAGTTATCAGGTAACTTAACTTGCTCTGACTGATCATTTTCAGATTCTTTGATTGACTGCCTTCTATCATTTGCGTAATATTGCCAAGATTAGGAGCATCTTGTCTCAGAGTGATGCTGAGAAACTGATCCACGCTTTTGTTAGCTCGAGATTAGATTATTGTAATTCTTTATTATCAGGCTGTCCTAAAACATCTTTAAAAAGTCTTCAGCTGATCCAAAATGCTGCAGCAAGAGTTTTAACAGGTACTAGAAAGAGAGATCATATCTCTCCGGTTCTGGCCTCCCTTCATTGGCTTCCCATAGAGTTTAGAATTAAGTTTAAAATCCTTCTTCTTACTTACAAAGCTCTAAACAATCAGGCTCCTTTTTATTTAAAAGATCTGATACTACCGTATTATCCTAACAGAGCACTACACTCCCAAAATGCAGGATTACTTGTAATACCTAGAATCTCCAAAAGTACAATGGGAGGCAGAGCCTTCAGTTATCAAGCTCCTCTCCTGTGGAATCAGCTGCCAATCTGGATTCGGGAGTCAGACTCGATCTCTGTTTTTAAGAATAGGGCTAAAACCTACCTTTTTGATATAGCCTACAATTAGGGAGGGATCATGTGTTTCTGAACCCTCCCTTAGTTATGCTGCTAATAGGTTTAGTCAGCCGGGGGACCTCCAGTAATGCACTGGGCCTCACTCCTTTTCTCACTCTCAATGAAATATTTTTTTTTGCTGGTCATTAACATTTGTTTGTTCTCTCCCATAGATTGAGTCCCCATCGTGCTGTTTGCTCTCTACATGTCTGTTCTTTTCTTCTTCTCTATCCCCTCACCCCCCAGCCAGTCGCAGCAGATGACTGCCCCTCCCTGAGCCTGGTTCTACTGGAGGTTTCTTCCTGTTAAAAGGGAGTTTTTCCTCTCCACCGTCGCCAAGTGCTTGCTCACAGGGGATCGCCTGATTGCTGGGGTCTTTCTGCAACTGTGGGGGTTCCCCCTACAGTTGATAGTGCTATGAGATGACTGTTGTTGTGAAATGGCGCTATATAAATAAAGTTGAATTGAATTGAATTGAACTCAGAAATCTGTGACATCTGCAAAATCTCTGGCACTCATCTTCGCTAGGTTTTTAATGTTAGTGAGATATGACTTGGCCCTATCGTTCCCTACACGGTGCGTGTCAACACTGGCAAGAGATTGTATCATATAGCTGGCTCCACTATCAGATACATGAGTACATGGCAATGGGTCAAGAGCTTCAAAAGCAATACCCGAGTGATACTCAAAAATAGCACTCTGGGAAAACTCAGACTTACTATCTGCTACTTTTATGACTCTTGAAATCGATCCATACCGTTTCAAAAACTCAGTCACTTCATCAAGTTGCTCATCTCCAGCGATTTCACTCACTATCACTGCATTTGGAATTTTCACAGATTCACGTTCAACAATATCCATTTTGGGTACGTTATAGGCTTGAAATAACGTAAGGGAAAGAAGAAAAAGGCTCCTGGCTGGGCTCGCCACTTCTTATTGTAACCCTTGCCTTACGTTAATTAGGTAGGGAAATTATTAAGTGTAGACCAGTTGCTAGGCTCGTAAGGATTACAATAGGGAATTAAAATGAGTGTGGAATGAAATAACTGGAGGCAAGAAATGAGCAATTCATGGCTGTTATTGTTAAAGATAAAGAGAACAAAATATACAATTTACAAATATACAAATATAACAACGGCCGGCATGAAATAAAACCACAAAAAATGTCTTACTGAGCTCAGTGTTTGTTTGTCTTCTTGTTTTAGTCGTTTGACCAGTCAAGATATCTTGTGTTTCCAAGTTCAGATTTCTTTCCCTCTTTTAAAGCGGCGGTTTGAGTTGTTACCACTTTGAATTTTGTGCACTGGAGAGAGGAAGGATGTTCTTCAATCGAGATCTTGGTTCAAATCTCGGTTCAGTCTCAGTTCAGGCTCGCCATCTCCATTCAGAGAGAATCCAGGATCCAGAAGGTTCTTAATCGGCAACCAAAAAAGCCTAGCCTGCACAACAATAATGGTATTATTGTTTACAGCTAGAGTATCTCTTCTCATATAACACTATAGCTTAGTGTTTAAATTCTTCTCTCATATTACTATTGTTACAATCCAGTAATATAGTAATATCTTACATTTCACATCTTACATCTTACAAGCATGTTTTCTTTTCTCAAAATCTCTCTGGTAGTACATGAAATACTTTTTTTCTCATGTAACTAAATAAATGAATTTCTCTTTTTATCTCTACCTCATTTAACCATGAAATTATGATTAATCTTTTTAACCTTTTCTTTGTAAATCATGAAATGAAATACAATTAATTTATCACATAACCAGAGAATATACTATCCCATTACTTCCAATATTCCCTTTTAAAATCAGTAAAACCCTGTCTGAGCTACTGGGTTTAGCATAACCTATGAATTTACATAGGAAACCAACAAAATGTGCTTTTAGCATCAAACTACACATTACATTTGACAGAAATAGTGCAAAAGAACTAATAAGTACTTCAGCATACTGTTGGGAACTGAAATCACATTTAGGAAAACCATACAGACACAAAAATAGACTTTTCCATTGCTTTTAAACAGGAAAAAAATCCACTCGCGATTAGCATTAGCATAATGCTAACATTAGCATGGTGCTAGCATGCTTCTCTATCACACACTTGGTTTCCACTCACCAAGATGAGATATCAGTGTGAACACAGCAAAGGACACATCCACCATGCCTCTCAAGCTCGTGCTCCCGTCAACTTAGGATAATAAAGGTTTCAAATTAGCGTTTGGACAGTGTTTAGATCCATTTATAGCACCTTTCAGTAGTAACTCACAAAGAAGACCCACAGGCCTCCACACAGATCGTCCACAGCCTCTCTTGTCCGCTCTCAGATCGCAAAAGACCGAAAAACCGGGTGCGCGCCTTGGCACTCTGCTCGGAAGGCGGAGCTAATATCGCTCTTAACGAATGAAAAGACCAAGATCGCCCAATGTGACCATGAAACGGGAATTTAAAAGTTGGATAACGAGGATCACACTTCCTCTTCCCAAAATAATCGTTTTTCAAAATAAAATCACACAATTGTATTAATACAAATGAAATCTGAGAAAAAGGGTCATTTTCTCAGCTGGGTTACACATGGACATACTTTTCAGTCAGTCCACATTTGTATTAAAAAACTATTTTTTAAAATTAATTTTATGTAATATTCTAATTTTTGGAGAAACTGAATTTGGGGTTTTCATGGGCTGTAAGCCATAATCATCAAAATTAAAAGAAATAAACACTTGAAATATTTCCCTCTCTGTGTAATGAATCTATATAATATATGGGTTTCACTTTCTGGAAAGAGTGACAAAAAATATTGAATTTTTTCATGATATTCTAATTTTTTGAGATGTACCTGTAGATGTTCTATAGCAAAACAGACATTATGTTAATGAAAGCTTACATTTCACAGTCTTTGTGCTTAACTCAAATGTTTTGTTTGTGGTTATAAAATCTGTATACAATGGTGTGAAAAAATGTGTGCCCCCTTCCCGATTTCTCTTTTTTTTTTGGATGTTAGTCACACTTAATTGTTTTAAATCATCAAACAAATTTAAATATGAGACAAAGATAACACATGCAAACACAAAATGCAGTTTTTAAATGAAGGTGGTTATTATTAAGGCGAAAAAAAAATTCAAACCTACACGGCCCTGTGTGAGAAAGTGATTGCCCCCTAAACCTAATAACTGGTTGGGCCACCCTTAGCAGCAACAACTGCAATCAAGCATTTGCGATAACTCGCAATGAGTCTTTTACACAGTGCTGTGGAGGAATTTTGGCCCACTCATCTTTGCACAATGGTTGTAATCCAGCCACATTGGAGGGTTTTTGAGCATGAACTGTCTTTTTAAGATCATGCCACAGCATCTCAACCGGGTTCAGGTTAAGACTTTGACTAGGCCACTCCAAAGTCTTCATTTTGTTTTTTCTGAAGCCATTAAGAGGTGGACTTGCTGGTGTGTTTTGGATCATTGTCTTGCTGCAGAACCAAAGTGCACCTCAGCTTGAAGTCACGAACAGATTCCTGGACATTCTCCTGCAGGATTTTTTAGTAGACAGAAGAATTCATGGTTCCATTTACCATAGCAAGTCTTCCAGGTCCTAAAGCAGCAAAACAGCCCCAGACCATCACACGACCACCACCGTATTTTACGCTTGGCATGGTGTTCCTTTTCCGAAATGCTGTTACTTTTACGCCGGATGTAATGGGACACACACCTTCCAAAAAGCTCAACTTTTGTCTCGTCAGTCCACAGAATATTTTCCCAAAAGTCTTGGGGATTTATTTATTTAGCGAATGCAAAGTCCTCAAGCCAAGCAGTTGCCTCCTGGTTTGCTGTATGGAGGGTGTGTAATCCTCCTTCCAGTCTTTGGAGCGGGCAAGCCTCTATGATGTGTTCCATTGTTTGCTCCTCTCCACATGCGCACAGTGGGCTAGGACTACTGCCCCATCTGTGAAGGCTGGCCAAGCAGGGGCCATGTCCAGTCCTGAAGTGATTGAGTGTAGACCACTGTTTCCTTGGGAGATTGGTGCCCAGGACCTGTTGGTTGGGGTTTGTCACCAGGTGTTTGCTTGGGACCTCCTTGGTGTCCCATTCCTCTTGCCAAGCTGTCTGGATGGTGAAGTCAGCTGGGGGAGGGTTCTTCCAAATCGTCCATCTGGAAGGAAGTCGGGCAGTGGGTGGAGTGTAGATATCTGCATGGATTGGTAAGTGAGGAAAATCTTTGGCTTTTTGAAGCATCCTTTGTGTTAGTGCTGCTCGCCGGATGTGTGGGGGGGCTATGTCTTGGGGATGATCAAGACGTTTTCTTGCAAAACTGAGATAAGCATTTATGTTCTTTTTGCTCAGCAGTGGTTTCTGTCTTGGAACTGGCATATTTTCCAGTGTATATAACAGCAGATCTTATTATGATGAGCAGTGTAGTGTCCATCGGCCATTAGGATCTCAAAGCCGGAGAGTAGGTGGCTTGCACTCTCCACCGCTGCATGACAGAATCGACATTTGTCACTCTGTGACGGTCCTGCCATTTTTTTCTTTTTAAAGCTATTAGTCATAAGTCTCTGGTCTTGTGCTCCAACCACTAGTCTTTCCTCGTCGTACCACAGATCTTTGTTCCTGATCCAGCGTAATGTCTCTTCCCTATCAATATCATCCCTATTGAGTTCCTCCTGAAAGCACCCTGCTCGCTTATGCTTTTTCCATCTTTCTTTACTTTTCTCCTGTGTCCGTTTGTTGTATTTCTACTGTGTCTTTCTAGCTATTTTTGTTGCTGGGTTTTGTTAACTAGCTTTTATGTTGTCTAATAAGTTTCCTGCAAAGGTGTCGGCTTATTTAGTTATGGATGTGAAATAACTACGGGTTTCATGGTGCTGGGTGACTTTTTCCAATGTCTCGTGTCTTCTCACTTGTATGAGTTTTTATGTGGCTAGTTAGATTACTATTAGTCGTAAAACTTTTCCCACAGATTTTACAAGAAAATGGCTTCTCACCCGTATGGATTCTTATATGAGTAGCTAATATTCCACAAGTTGTGAAACTTTTGCCACATGTTTTACAAGAATAGGGCTTCTCACCTGTGTGAGTTCTCATGTGACAAGTCAAATCATAACGCTTAATGAAACATTTTCCACATGTTTCACAAGAAAAAGGTTTCTCCCCTGTGTGTATTTTCATGTGAGTAGTTCGCGTACCATTATTTGCAAAACTTTTCCCACATGTTTTACAAGAAAATGGCTTCTCACCTGTATGGATTTTTATGTGAGTAGTTAATGTTCCACTAGTTGCGAAACTTTTCCCACATATTTTACAAGAATAGGGCTTCTCACCTGTGTGAGTTCTCATATGTTTAATCAAACTACTACTCCAAAGAAAAGATTTCCCACATGTTTCACAAGAAAAAAGCTTCTCACCAGTGTGCGTTTTTATGTGGGTAGCTAGATTACTATTAGTCGTAAAACTTTTCCCACAGGTTTTACAAGAAAATGGCTTCTCACCTGTATGGATTTTTGTGTGAGTAGCCAATAGTCCCATCGTTGTGAAACTTTTCCCACATGTTTTACAACAGTAGGGTTTCTCGCCTGTGTGAATTCTCATATGTCCATTCAAAACACTACTCCAAAAGAAGGATTTCCCACATGTTTTACAAGAGTGTGGCTTGTCCCCTGTGTGATATTTCATGTGGCGACTCAACCGAGAAGGATACATAAAATGCTTTCCACATGTAGGACAAGAATAAGGCTTCTTACTTGTGTGAGTTTTCATGTGTTCATTTAACACATGACTAAATATGTAACTTTTTCCACATATTTCACAATGGTAGGGCTTCTCGCCTGCATGCATTCTCATATGGTCAGTCAAAAACTTACTTCGACTGAAACTTTTCCCACATATTTTACAAGAATAAGGCTTCTCTCCTGTGTGGCTTCGTATGTGGAAAACTAAAACCTGTTTATATGTGAAACTTTTCCCACATGTTTCACAAATGTAAGTCTTCTCCCCTGTATGGATTTTCATGTGTGTCACTAATACACTCCTAGATGTAAAACACTTCCCACATGTTTTACAACAGTACGTATTGTCTCCTGTGTGAATTCTCATATGATCGTTTAAAATTCTAATCTGACAGAAACCTTTTCCACATATTCTACAAGAATATTTCTTGTTGCCTATGTGAATTTTCATGTGGCTGGAAAGAGAAGTATTTCGGGTGAAACATTTCCCACATATTTCACAGCAATACAGCTCATTTGTGTTACTTTTCATGTGAATTTTCTTGTGCATTTTCAAATGCTCACTTTGAGCAAAATGTTTTCCACATGTAGCACAAGTATATGGCCTCTCATTTGTATGAATTTTCATGTGAGCTTTCAAACGATTACTTAGAGCAAAATGTTTTCCACATGTTATACAGGTATATGGCATGGCACCTGTGTGCATTCTCATGTGGATCGACAAATTTCTTCTGTTGACTGATTTTCCACAAATGCTGCAACTTGGAAAATCTGGATTCACCACTGTATGGATTGCATGAGGTTTCTTCATTTGGGAATCATTCCTGAAATTATCAGTCTCCTGCTTCTCTTCTAGCTGGTCTTCCTCTTTAACCTGTGCAGCATCTTGTTCATTTTGCTCCAGAACCGAGTTCTTCTCCTGGTTACAGAGCTGCTGGATAGTAAGAACTACCTCCTCCTTACAGTCACGTAGCTTTGGGTTTTTGTCACAAGTGTCACAAAAATACGGTTTCTCACCTGTTTCAGCCTTCAAGCGACCAATGAAATGTTTCCCACATGCTACACAACAATATGTCTTCTCACCTTGGTGAATTCTCACATGCCGATTAAAATTAGAACGAAAAGCAAAATACTTCCCACATGTTTCACAAAAATGTGCTTTCTCACCAGTGTGAACTTGCATGTGCATCTTTAAATGGCCCTTTTGAGAGAAATATTTCCCACATGTAGTGCATGAAAATGGCTTGTCACCTGTGTGGCTTCTCAAATGGATCTCTAATTTTCTCCTTTCAAATTTTTTACCACAGATGTTGCAAGCACGTAACTCTGGGCATTTGTCACAAGTTTGACACAATTGCAGCCTCTCATGAGTTTTCAAATGACCAATGAAATGTTTGCCACATGATTCACAAGAGTATTGCTTGTCATCTTTGTGACGTTTCGTGTGCCTAGCAAGATATTGACTTAGACTGAAACTTTTCCCACATAGTTCACAGGAATGCAGCTTCTCAGTGGTGTGTGTTTTCACATGATTTGTCAAATGATCACTTCGAGAGAAACATTTCCCACATGTAGTGCATGAATATGGCTTCTCACCTGTGTGGATTCTCATATGACTCTGTAATCTTTCAAAATTTTTCCCACAAATGCTGCAGGCATTTGACTTTGCTATTGTTGGGATTTTGTGATGGTTCTTCATTTTTTGCTTCATTAAATTGCTATCAGTATATTTTATCGATGTATCAGTCTCCTGCTTCAGTTCAAGCTGCTCTTTGACTTGACTGGCGTGTTCTTCCTGCTTTAGATTGGAGCTTGTCTCTTGATTGCAGCTTTGCTGGACAGTGAGAACCTCCTCCTCCTTACAATTATGTAGCTGTGGGGCACCTGAAGGTACAAAGATACATGAGAAGAATACTTCTAATAAAAACTTCATAAAATTCTCCAGTTAATCCAAAATGCTGAAGCGAGACTACTAACAGGCATTAAAAAGAGGGATCACATTTCCTCCATATTTGCCTCCCTCCATTTGCTCCCTGTAAAAGTCAGAATTTAATTTAAGCTACTTTAATGCTCTATTATCTTTAAAACCTGATTGTCACATATTATCCTAACAGAATATGTTCATGGAATGCAGGACTTTTAGGATGCAGTCCGTGCTGACTGAGGTTTGACTCCTAAAGCCTGGAATGTTTTACAAGTGTGATCGCTTCCTCCTGTTCTGCAGAACAGAACATTTACTCATTTTTTGAACTTTGGAGGTTTACTCGTTCTATAGTAGTATTGGAAAGGGAATAGACACAGGTCAGGGTCTAAGTCCTCCAAAATTTGTCTTTGATACAATGATTTTGATTTGAAAAACCTACACCATTTCTTCTTTCTGTAGTTCCCACATTTACAAGTTATGGAATAAACGAAGTGGAAAACGAAATTCAAACTCGTCCGAGATTTCTATTAGATAAAACTATGGTATTGATTTGAAAAGCCTGCGTCATTTCTTTCTTGAGTTGGGAAGGAAGGAAGGAGTTGATATAGGGTCTGGGTGGTAGGGAAGAATTACCAGATGACTGGGAAAGTACAGCAAAAGTATTGAGGGAAATGGATAGAAGGGTATGTGGTGTATCCAGTGGACAGAGGAAGGAAGACAAGACTGTGGTGGAAGAAGGAGGTACAGGAAAGTATTCAAAGAAAGAGGTTAGTAAAGGAAAAGTGGGATAGTCAGGGAGATGAAGAAAGTAGACCAGAGTATTTCTAATCTTGGCGCATGGCAAAGAGAGAGGTGGCAAAGGAAAAGGCAAATAGTGAGTTGTATGAGAGGCTAAATGCTAAGGAAGGAGAAAAGGACTTGTATCGACTGACTAGACAGAGATTGAGCTGGAAAGGATGTGCAGCAGGTTAGGCTGATTCAGGACAGAAATGGTAATGTACCAACAAATTGACCAGTGTGTGTTGAGAAGGAGGAAGGAGTACTTTGAAGAGCTGATGAATAAAGAAAATGAGAGAGAGAGGAGGATGGATGGATGAAGGAAAGATGGTAAACGAGGATGTCCCGAGGATTAGCAAGGCAGAAGTGAGGGCAGCTTTGAAGAGGATGAAGAATGGAAAGGCAGTTGGTCCAGATGACATACCTGTGGAGGTATGGAGATGTTTAAGAGAGATGGCAATGGACTTTTTAACCAGAATGTTTAACACAATCGTGGAAAGTGAGAAGTGTTTTGGTACCAGTCTTCAAGAACAAAGGCGATGCTCAGAGCTATAGTAACAACAGAGGCATAAAGTTGATCAGCCACACTATGAAGATATGGGAAAGAGTTGTTGAAGCCAGGTTAAGAGGAGAGGTCACAAACCGGAGTGGTGGCCTTAAGGTAGAGCATCCGCCCTAAAACCGGGAGGTCGGGGTTCAAGTACCGGCCGGCTCATGCCAAAGACCATATATTTGTATTTGTATACTTTAATCTCAGAGGGAAATTCAGGGCATCCACCTGGATGGATGAGGCAGCCACAGCACGGTGCCAATCCCTTCACCATTCACACACACATTCACACCTAGGGCCACTTTAGAGTCTTCAGTTAACCTAACTTGCATGTTTTTGGCCTCTGGGAGGAAACCAGAGTACCCGGGGTAAACCCACACCAACACAGGGAGAACATGCAAACTCAACACAGAAGGGTCACGATGGTCAGGGTGTGGAATCGAACCGATGATAGTCAGGGGTGGAATCGATCCCGTGACGTTCTTACAGTGCTGCCACAGTGCTAACCACTGTGCCACCGAGCTGCCCATAAAAAAATGGAACTTCCTGCCGTCCAGCTTGGTGCTCAGCAAAAATGGAAGGGAGAAGGGACATGGGGCCGGCAGTGGCTCAGGAGGTAGAGCAGGTCATCCAATAACCAGAGGGCTGGTGATTCAAATCCCGCTCTCCCCAGCCATCCTGCCGTTGTGTCCCTGGGCAAGACACTTCACCCACCTTGCCTCCAGTGTTGATGACACTGGGTATGAATGTGTATAAATGTTTGGTAGTGGTCAAAGAGGCCACTGGTACAGCTTGGCAGCCACTGTCTGTCTGGAGTGAATGAATAATGGACTCACTGTAAGCACTTTTGAGATGTCATTTAACATGTAACACGCCATATAAATCTAATCCATCATTATTATTATTATAATCAGTGAGCAGCAGTACAGTTTTATGCCAAGAAAGAGTACTACGGATGCAATGTTTGCTTTAAGAGTGTTGATAGAGAAGAACAGAGAAGGTCAGAAGGAGTTGCACTGTGTCTTTGTGGATCTAGAGAAAGTATATGATAGGGTGCAAAGACAGGAAGTGTGGTACCGTGTGAGAAAGTCAGGAGTGGCAGAGAAGTTTGTGCAGGACATGTAAGAGGACAGCAAGACAATGGTGAGGTGTGCTGTGGGAGTGAGAGATGGGTTCAAGGTGGGGGTGGGGTTACATCAGGGTTCAACTCTGAGCCCCTTCTTGTTTGCTATGGTGATGGACAGACTGATGGATGAGGTCACGCAGGAATCGCTGTGGACTATGATGTTTGCAGACAACATTGTGATCTGGAGTGAGAGTAGGGAGGTATGCTCTGGAGAGAAGAGGAATGAAAGTCAGTAGAAGCAAGACAGAATACATGAGTGTGAATGAGAGGGAGGCAGGTGTAATGGTGAAGATGGAAGGAGTAGAGGTAGTGAAAGTAGATGAGTTTAAACACCTGGGGTCAACCATCCAAAGCAATGGGAAATGTGCAAGGGGGTGAAGAAGTGAGTGCAGGCAGGGTTGAGGGGGTGGAGACGAGTGTCAGGGTGATTTGTGACAAGGGTAGCAGCAAGAGAGAAACGGAAGATTTACAAGACGATCATGAGACCTGCTATGATGCATGGTTTGCCACCGCTTCCTCTTGTCTTTTTGTCAGCACCACTGTCTCCAGAGTTGAAGATAAGATTTTCATTGGGGGGAACGAGGAGGGACAATTTTAGTAATGAGTATGTCAGAGGGACAGCTCAGGTTGAGCGGTTTGCAGACAAAGTAAGAGATGCAAGGCTGAGATGGTTTGGACATGTGCAAAAGAGGGATAGTGGATATATTGGAACAAAGGATGTTGAAGATTTAGCTGCCAGGCAGGAGGAAAAGAGGAAGACCACAGAGAAGATTTATGGATATAAAGAAGGAGAACATGGAGAGGGTTGGTGTCACAGAGGAAGATGCAAGGGATAGGGTGAGGTGGAGGCAGATGATCTGCTCTGGAGACCACTAAAGGAAGTAGCCAAAAGAAGAATAATTCTTTCTTGAGTTATTGCGTTGTAGCATCATCGTCTCCTCAAACCAAGACAGAAGATCACTTCTCTCCATTTTACAGGAATTTCACTTTGTTCCTTCTACAGGAAAACCACTTTTCTGCATTCTACAGGAATATCACTGGCTTTCATATCGACTCATCCAGCACTCATCCAGGCCTGACCCAAAGATGTTTTCCCAGGACCCCAATGTAAACAGTTGCCTCTTGCAGAGATTGTAAGGATCAGAATTTGCTTTTAAAGGCTCAAAGGAACATACAACTCAGGAGACCAGACCTCCAACATGAACACTGCATTTGGATAACATCCTCCTTTACAGGAAACCAATGCTCTTTAAAGGGTCATAAACGGCTTAATCAGACAGGTTTATAACCTCCGATGTTTTCCAGATTATCTCTTTCAGATACCATGGACCTAAAAGAAATCATCTACAGCTCAACAGTACCTCCTAGCGGATACCTACGAAATGTGTTTCAGTGTGTAGGATGACTTTTTAATTTGTTCTAAACATTAAGTTTCTTTCAGCTTATCCTCTTCTCCCCTGGATCCTAAGGACACTGAGAATCATCCTTTTTATCACTAACCATAGTTTGCTGTCCTACCTTAAGCTTTGATCTAAATATGAATGCATGTATTATAATTATGTATAAGAAATGTTATGTTCATGAGTGTTATTCAAATAAATGTAATATTAGAGTAATGGTATAAATGCATGATCACCAAATATTAGCCAAGTCATTTAATTTAGTTGGATTTTATTCGTTGTCGGCCTCCGTCGGTCTATGATGACCATGGAAGAGAATCCTAAACGTTTACTCTGCTGGAACAGCACCGCCTGTGGCTGAACAGGCCGATGCGCACCGGTGTTCTACCTTCCAGCGTTGGGCATTGGTAGGATTCAAGCCTGGGCAGGAAGATATGGAGGACAAGACGTTACCCATTCAGCATGTCCCCCCTCTCCACGTCACTGATGAATCCAAAGGAACAGCAGGGCTGCTATAGTTTGGCACCAGCGCCATCGCAGGAGCTGCCAGAACGATGTTGAGCACAACAGAGAACTGCCTTAGGGGCTCCGACTCCGGATTTTTCTTCAGGGTTGACTCCCGAAGCCTTTCCCGTGACCGGGTGTGCCGCAAGGCAGCGGAGGTTTGAAATCAGGGTTTACCTTCCCCTAGATGGGCTACCTTACCAGGTTGACGAGCCACCATCTACCCGAAGCATCTGGTTTTAAGGTGCCAGAGATCCACCCTCGCCCCTTCTCCTATTAGTAAAAGCAGTTCCGCCGGGCTTAGAGACTAAACCACACGGGCAGGCTAGGAGTTGGACTTAGTTGTCAGAGGCTTTTCAAGACGCAAGCCGTAAGGAGCATTTTATGAGCACTGGGAGCTTAACCCCAGTGCCACTCCTGGCTATGGCAACCTTGGATTTTATATTGAGCACCTAATTTCATAAGAACTGACTGAGTGTTGATTTTTCTCTGCAATTTCATGGGATGGTGTCTTCGTGATTGGCTGCTCTCAAACAAAGAAATGTTCTCACATTGGATGGCAGCCATTTCAAACTGCTTTTGATAAAGTCGATTGGTCAGTCTTGCGATCGCCATCACCAGTTTATGACCAGGCGGGGTCAAGTAGTAGAAGCTGCTCTGCATGGGTAAGATTCAGAAAAAAACACACAGAACTAAAGAATTAGAACAAGACAAGCAGAAAGAAAAAGAAACGCACAGAAAGAAGTAAATGTTAAGTTAAAATGTAGGTTAGAGAGCAAGGGAAACACACAGGTTACACAGAGACAAGTTATGCAGTTAAGTTAAAGTTAGAGAAGAAAAAGCAGACAAGAAAGAGACAGAATGAGCTTAGATAAGTCTGGGAAGATTTTGTTCCACCGTTTCAAGGTCCTGTGTAGTTTTATTTTATCTAAATTGTTCTGTGTGAAGTTTGTCAAATCCTGCGTTAGTTTTTCTGATTACTGAGGAGAAATCACCTTTTTCTTTAGAGCTCGCTTTCTCCGAGAATCAAATTCTCAAACTTTTTCCTTCACCTCAGAAGCCATTCTTGTCCTAGTAAATGTTTTTCTCAACTTTTTTTTAATGACTTTTCACGCCGTTAAAGTGGACCTTTAATTTTCCTAGTTTAAAGTGAACAGAGACTGTGTTTTTTTGGACTCTCTTTCCGGCCTCATACCCGCCTGATTGAGAAGTTTCTCCTTCAGTTTTTTTGGTCTATCCCGCTACAAGAGACCTCAAATTCGGACTCTTCAAGGACTTGTCACGCCGTTTGGTGACAGACCACCCACTGCTGGCATTGTCTGGAGAGCCCCCAGCTGAGTTTGCACTTCCACGGCTGTGAGGAAGCATCGCAGCAGCCGCTTCCTCTGACGTCCTAACTCCCAACTCGGCCGGTATCGACCCGCTGAAACGTGCACCTACAGCTGTTTTCGTAAGTGAAACTCCTACTTCTCCTATCTGCTGGGTTAAAACGTGATGTCCGAACAATTAAATTACAATTAAATATAGCCCGTATTTCAGGGCTCAATTAGTCTCTTAGCCAGAGGATAAAGCTATAAACTGAAGGAAGACTCAGTCATTTTTAAGTAACTGCCCTTAATTTTTGTAGATTAATTCAGAAGTCATTTTTAGATAATCAGCTTATGAATTTTCCCCATAAAATTGCGTTGTTTTGTTAGACATTTCAGCCTTCATTTACCGTTGAAACATAAGTCTGGTTCCTCCTTGGTTCTACAGAGGTGTAACGCTGGATTTTATGTTTTTGGCTGCACGGTGGCGCAGTGGTTAGCACTGCGGCAGCACAGTTTACCCTTGGCCGGGGGATTGTGGGGATCGTGGGTTCGATCCCAGCCCCCGACCAACAGTGATCTGTGTGGAGTTTGCATGTTCTCCCCGTGTTGCGTGGGTTTACTCCGGGATTTCTCCGGTTTCCTCCCACATGCCAAAAACATGCATGTTAGGTTAATTGGCTGTTCTAAATTGTCCCTAGATATCTGTTTCCTATAGGCCCTTAGAATAGAGGGTTAGTATTAATGAAAGCGCTTTGAGTGGTCTTTGTGACTAGAAAAGCGCTATATAAGTGCAGGTTAGTTAGTTAGTTCAGGAATCCAATAACAGTTGATGTGATATCGTACATTTGAATCCGTTTATCCATCATTTGAATGCCATTCCGTGTAACCTGAATGAGTTTAATAAAAGGGTGAATGAGAGAAGTTGAAGCATTTTCCTTTCGCATGTATCTGTTTCCTAATCATGGCAGAAGAACTCACTTAAAATTTTGAGACTGATTCATTAAGTAATTGAAGGTGGAATGAGGGAGCGGATCCGGAAGTTGATGCTGTGATCGCGAGAGACAATTGCGCAATAATTTGAACGGCGACTGCTGTCACCAAGATTGAAACAAACTTCTCCACAGGTAGTTTTTTTTTTTGTAATTAATTCATTAATTAATTGTCTGTGTCCTTCTTTTTTTTTACGGAGCTGGAGGATTTAGAACGTTATATCGACGCATTTTACGACCGTTTTTGTGTCATGGAGCAGGCGAGTGTGTGTTCTGCTGCTGCCTCTGCCGCTGCTTCTCAGTCTAAGCGACCGAGACCCGCAGATTCACCCAAAATAACGCCCGAGAAATCACAGCAGGGCACCGAGGTTAGCGATATCCTTCTCTCTATTGAGAATAAACTCACCGGCATGGATGGTAGACTGGCGCTGGTTGAACTTCTTCACAAAGAGTTCCAAAATTTGCGGGAGAGCCTTGAGTTTAGTCAGGCACAGCTCGTCTCTCTCGTGGAGGAAAATAACAGCCTGAAAAAGTCAGTCACCACACTAACCGCACGGCTTGGCGTTGTTGAGGGAGAAAATCGGAAAATGAAGGAGACAGTTCTCAGTTTGCAGTCACGCAGCATGAGAGATAACCTCGTTTTTTCTGGAATTATTGAAAAAAATAATGAAAATCCAGAACAGCTGGTCCGAGAATTTATGTCATCACAACTAAAACTATCCCCCAAAGTCACAAACTCAATTACCTTCCACCGAGTCCACCGAATAGGGCAAAAAAATTCCCAGAATAAACATCCCAGACCTATTGTTGCCAAATTTGAACATTTTAAGCAAAAAATTTTGGTACAGAGGCAGGGCAAGCAGCTTAAAAACACCAATTATGGTCTAAATGATCAATTTCCACAAGAAATCTTGGAAAGGAGAAGGAAGCTTTTTCCCATTAGGAAGCAATACATCCAAGAAGGTAAACGTGCTATTGTTTCTGTGGATAGATTGTATATAGATGGCAAGCTGTTTATGGATGAAACTATAACTCCTTGGTTATTCTAGAGTCCATTTTTTTTTTCATTTTTTTTTTAAGCTACAGGTGGAAAAGAGTGGGATTGTGCGCAGGTCTCTTACTCGATTTCAGTTTAATATGTTAACATTTGTCAAAATGTTTCTTTGTTGTTGAGGTTGTTGTTTGTCTGTTGTAGGTTTTTTTTGGAGTTTTTAGGTCATGTTGTATGTTGTCTGCATTTTTCCACCACTTACTAACCTTCATGTCTGTTTTTTCCCTCATACTTCTGGTTTATAGGAATTAACTTGAAATACATGTACCCCATTTGCTAGCAATTGCAGGCAAATGGCACAGAGACATCATGCGCGCACACCCAATTATATATACATAGGTGTATACACACAACATATATATACATATATATGTATACATTACAGACATATCACATAGGCACATATAGTTTACACATTTAGTTAGTCTTTAGTACACAACCAGTTAGTGAAAACATGTCTTCATTTAAGTTTGTCACGTGGAACGTACGTAGAATTGGAAACGGGGAGAAGAGACTAAAAGTTTTAATTGATTGAATGATCTACAGGCAGACTTTGTTTTATTGCAGGAGACACATGTCTCTAAGTCGTCTGTAGATGCGCTCATCTCACCAGAATTCCCCCATATGTACTCAGCCGGCTTTAATTCTAAGCAAAGGGGGGTAGCTATACTGGTAAATAGAAGAATACACTTTGTTATGAATAGCACCATCATAGATCCAGAAGGTAGATTTATAATACTAAAAATTTCAGTCCAAAATTTGGATCTATGTATTGCAAGCGTTTATGGCCCAAATGTTGACGACCCATCCTTTTTTCACACTTTTTTCACTTCTCTTTCTGAGCACTTGGACACCACACTTATAATAGGAGGGGACTTCAACTTGGTATTAAACCCTGCAGTTGACAGGCTCAGTACATCGGGGGTTTACCGAAAATGGCTGGCTACTGACACTCTCAAACAGTACATGAATGATTTTGGTCTTTGCGATGAATGGCGATCTCTTCACCCAACTCTTCGGGAATATACCTTTTTTTCATCAGTTCATAGTTCATATTTGCATCTAGATTTCTTCTTAGCCAGTAACTCTATTGTGAGGGACATCATAGACACTGAAATATGTTCAAATCAAGCTATTAGCGATCATCATCCAGTTTCTCTTACACTAGTAAATAGGGAAGCTACAAGGGAAACTAAGAGCTGGAGATTTAATATATCACTACTGAAAGATGAAGACTCTATTAATTATTTTAATAAAGAGTGGGAATCATAACTGGAATATAATGATGTGCCAGGAATATCCCCAGGTGTTCTTTGGGAAGCAGCAAAAGTGGTCATGCGAGGTAAAATAATCTCTTACTGTTCATACAAGAATGAAAAAGAAAAAGCACTGATACTGGATTTAGAACAGAAGATTAAATCACTGGAGACAACTTGTGCCATTTCCCCACAGGAACAGGCACTTAACGATTTGAGAAAATTAAAGCTGGAATTAAAAGAAATTACAAACAAAAGAGCACAGTTTTTAATACAAAGACTGCGTCTTGAGAATTTTGAACACAGTAATAAATCGGGGCGATATCTTGCAAACCAGCTTAGATTGAATAAAGAAAAAACAACTATCCATTCTATCAAGGATATGACTGGAAATATTACCCATGTGCCTGAAGAAATAACTCCTTCAGAAAGTTTTATGAAAATCTCTACTCATCACAGGTTAACCCATCGGACTCAGAGATAAATACATTTTTGGACAATATTAACCTACCACAATTAAATAATGAACAGATTGCGGCTCTGGATGCACTTCTTCAGGTGTTTGAACTCCAGGAGGCACTTAAGCACATCCCAAACAACAAAAGCCCCAGGCCCAGATGGTTTTCCAGTAGAATTTTATAAAGAATTTTGGCCCTTGATGGCACCTACTTTTTTTAAAATGGTGAACCAAATCAAAGAAGATAATGTAATTCCTCCGAATATGAATTTGGCTAGTATTATCCTTCTCCTTAAACCTGGAAAAGAACCCACGCTTCCATCCAGCTACCGTCCCATCTCGCTTATGAATGTCGATCTCAAAATAATTTGCAAAGCTCTCGCCAAAAGACTGGAAAGGATAATTCCGTTTATTATACACCCAGATCAAACAGGTTTTATCAAGGGTAGGCACTCGGCTGATAATACACGCAGGCTATTTAATAGACTACTGCAAGATCAATAATGTAGAAACTACAATCTTGTCCCTGGATGCAGAGAAAGCCTTTGACCGGGTTAACTGGAAATTTCTTTTTATGGTGTTAAACAAGTTTGGGTTTGGTTCATCTTTCATAAACTGGGTTAAAACACTATATAGATGTCCAGTTGCATCTGTCCGAACAAATGATCAGACTTCCCGAAGCTTTAATCTTCAGAGAGGTACTAGGCAGGGGTGTCCACTCTCTCCCTCACTTTTTACCATCTTTATTGAACCATCAGCAGCAGCCATATGACAAAATGTTGATATCAGAGGTATTCAAACTGGAGAAAAGGAACATAAGTCTTTATGCTGATGATGTATTGATTTTCCTTGAAAACTCAGAAAGATCTCTTCTTCAGACAGTTGCGCTCATTGATAAATTTTCATCATTATCAGACTACTCTATTAACTGGGTAAAATCAATAGCTTTACCCATAAATTGCAATTTCCCAAATACATCTACTATTCCGATACAATCAGGGAATGTTAAATATTTAGGAATAGATATTTCTCCCAGGCTCTCAGAGTTATTGCGACTAAATCATATCCCCATTTTAAAAAAGATACAAGATGATCTTACGCGCTGGAGGACACTACCTTTATCATTAATGGGAAGAGTCGCAACCATTAAAATGATGGTCCTTCCTAAAATTAACTATTTGTTCTCAATGATCCCTACCCAACCATCAATGGCCTGGTTTAAGTCTCTAGACTCAAATATAAGTAAATTTTTATGGAAGGATAAACCATCACGGATTAGTTTAAAAACCCTCCAAAAAGCGAAAGAGTGCGGAGGCTTAGATTTACCAAATGTTTTTAATTACTTTTTAGCCAATAGATTGCAGTTCGTTTCAAAATGGACAAAATCAACCCCATTAGGGAACCCATGGTTAGATGCTGAACAGGCTCTCTGTGGGTCGCTAAATATCTCTGTTACCTTTTATAAGTCCCTCTATTAAACGCCATGAGTGTTTTAAAAGTATTAATATTAGTTCCTCTCTGACGGCTTGGTGGAAATTTTTAAAAATAACAGGGTCTTCACTTGTCCCCTGTAAACTCACGCCCATTTGGAATAATCCTGATATCCTGCAACAAAAGAGGACATTAAAATTTCCACTATGGCAAGAGAAGGGAATAAACAACTTAGAACATCTTATTCAAGGTGGAAATTTTATCCAATTTCAGGATCTAGTGTCACAACACGAAATCAGTGATAAAAAGTATTTTGAATACCAACAGCTTAAATCCATAATAAAAGCAAGATTTAATCTTAATCAGACAGATTTAGAAGTACCAGTTAAGGTGGCAGAGTTTCTAAATCTCCGTTCCCCAAAATTGATATTGAAAATATATAGACTATTATCAAAGTTGGATGAGTCCATATCTCTTCCAATATCAAAATGGGAGACAGACTTATCGATTAATAAGGAGGAAAGTTTCTGGACACAAATATGTTTAAACACTTTTAAGATGACTAAAAACTCTAACTTACAACTTATACAATATAAAGGTTCTACATAGAATTCATTATACAGGACAAAAGATGTTCAAAATGGGCCTGAGTCACACAAATATCTGCCCTCACTGTACTAGCAATGTCCCGGATAGCTATATGCATGCTATGTGGTCCTGTGCACCGGTTCAAAAGTTCTGGCAGAAGACATGTGAAGACCTGTCGGCATGGCTTGGGTATAGTGTCCCACCCTCACCTACACTTTGCATATTAGGTGATTTAAGTGAAATAAATATAGATGCAAGGATGTCACACATGGTTCTCACTGCCTTATGCATCGCAAAGAAAGCTATCCTCATGAACTGGAAAACAAGAAATAACTTATGCACAACTTACTATAATAACTTACTATTGGATTATATTAGCCTGGAAAGAATGTCAGCCTCCTCAAATAATCAATTGGCGGAATTCAATTCTCTCTGGTCCCCGCTTATTAATTCTATAATCTGAGGGGTGGCGGGCAGTGACTCACTCTCCTTGGCACCTCTGGCGGCTGGCTGCGCCCCAACCGCAGGTGTCCGGGGGGCCTGCTCCGGGGTGGCCGTCTGTCTGGCCCTGGGGGGGGGGGGGGGGGGGGGGCTGTGGGGTGGTCACTGAATAAACCGTTGGGGAAGTAGCGCTACTAAAAACTATACCCGGAATTAAAGGGGTAACATTATTTGTGAAAGTTGGAGATTAAACTCCCATTTTGAAGAGCAAGGCGTGGCGTTGTCGATAAGACTCGGCGCCTGCATCACGTGTCACGTGAACACGCACAGTCGCACGCGTGACCGAAAGGCGTGTACGAAAAACTGCGCATGAGCAGAGTAAGCGTGTAAACGCCATTTTGAAGGCGCTAAGAGGGAGTCACCCTAGCCGCCATTTTGAGTGAGACCGGTAGACCCGCCCAGAGTGACGTCACCAGTGTCTCCTCCTCCTGGGAGGGCAGAGATAACTGCCTCCATCGTGTGGTCAACTATAGGAGTTGCATTTCTTGCATGAATGCACACTCGGATTAAAGCAGAGCAAATCTATTAAGCTGATTTATAATCAAACAGAGCTTCCAAATTAACTTTAAATCAATCCAAATTATCCAGAACAACCTAAATTTAAACCCAAATCAAAGTTTTATCCCAAGAACAAAAAGGAAAAAGAAACTTGTGGGTTTGAAGTTTGTTCTCATTGGTGGAAGAGCTTTTGACTGCATATATACACAGTGAAAGAACATAAAGCATGGACTTTGTATTTACTCACGTATGCTAACCACATATTTTAATCTTTTTAGTTAAAAGTATATATTTACACATCTTACGCTAAAAGTCTGCAAACTTTTGAAGCTATATATATGTGTTTTGTTTTAAAGATCACTTTGTGCAATTTCTTTCACAGGAAGCCATTCAACTTAGGGACTCAAATAAATGACAATGTTCATTTAGACTCAAGTTAATGTTAATCCTGTGCATGTTGGTAAAGGATTTAGTGATTTACTAAACATTTAACCAAAAATTTTCCAAAATTAGGAAACCACATTCAGCAATTAACACTTGAAAGCTTTAGCTTATTTACAGTCAGTGTGTTGTTTTGATTCATGTTTCCTCCCTAGGAGAAGGAAAACATTTAACCAACTCACTATTTCTCACCAGGATTTGAAATAAGTCAAAAGGTAAAAACTTTGACTAGTCTGTAAAACATTTTTTTTCTTCTTTTTAAATAATCGTTAACTTTAATCCTAAGGAAGCCTTAGAGACAATACGCAAAGACAATTCATTTGTTTCCTAAATTGTAAATATTAAAACATTTAAAGGCTTTAAATGAAGATAAGCTTTAACAAATAAAACAAAGCCAATTTTAACTTTAAAACAAAGTGAAGACTTATACTGTAACTCTAAAGCCTTAAAGCATTTAACCTTTTCTATTTTTGTTGCTTTCTTTTGTAAATAAAATCATTACTTTCAAGTGAGATTCAACAAAAATTCACAACCTAGTTGAGGACTATTCCAAAACTATACTTTGATAACTGAACTGAAAGAAGTCAATCCACACAAAAGTTTTTGTTGTTGTTTTTGTCTTGTGAAATACAAATCAAAATACAGTGTCAACAAATAAATTAACACATATTCCACATTTCTAAAGAATTTCCAAAATATTTGCTTTCCTTCTTACAAGCCTGGAAGTTGAAACAAATTCCAAAAAAAAAAGGAAACTTGTAATTACCCTCACTACCAGATGACACTCAAGGTTAACTCTTGACTCACAACTTTAGCTATAATCAATGAATTGATTTCAAGCTAAGCGTTACACAAACGGTCAAACATGTCGAGTCCACTTGACGAATTAAATGACCTTCAAGTAACATTGGAAGAGTTGGCTTCCAACCTTATACCCGGTTTCTCCAAACAAGTTCAGGATACTCCACCCAAAGATTTGAAGCAAATCACGAAAAAGCTTTTAGATGAATGCAAAACTAACCCACCGAAAGCAAAGGAAATCCCCAGTGTGTTAGGAAAGTTTGCTCTAGCATTAGTTGCAAGGCTAAAACGAGCTGAAACCCAAGTACTCTACGCTGAAAAGGAACTGGTGAAACAACAAACAACCATCCTTTCTCTTGAGGAAGAGAACAAATCTCTTGTGAAAAAGCAGGAACAAGCTCGCATAGAGTAAGAAGACACCCAAGCTACGCTTGATCAGACATTGCTAAATCTGGAACAAGCAGAGGAAGAAAAGCAATGACTAGAAAACGACAATACCTCACTCCAGCAAGAAAACGAGGAATTGAGAACCGCCCTGCTCAACAAAGAGAATCAACTCAAGGAAGTTGAAGGTCAATTGGACGAAACAAGCTCCGATTATGGGAAATGTAAACTGCTCCTACGAGAAGCACAACAAGGTCTTCAGGACGTCAAAGAAGAGCTGGAAGACCACCGGAAACAAAGGGATCTGAGACCAAAAGCCATGAACAGACCGGTTTCCTTGACAAAGGGGGGTATCCCCTCATGGGATGGGGACTCCCCCGGCTCACACTCACCTGACCCGTTCAGACCCGAACGGCAACGCAAAAGACATTTGCAAATTCCATCTGATGGAGATCTCGATAAAATCGCTCGCCACATCACAAGATTTGACCCCTCAACCAGTGGGTCACCTGATACCAGGGCTTATTTGCAAGACATTGACTACTACTTGCGTAAATACCCTGATGCTATGGTTGACGATCGCATTTATTTGATCAAGTTGACATCAGTTGGGCTGTACGGTGGCGCAGTGGTTTAGCACTGTGGCAGCACAGTTTTACCCTCGGCCGGGGGATCGCGGGGATCGTGGGTTCGATCCCAGCCCCCGACCAACAGTGAGCTGTGTGGAGTTTGCATGTTCTCCCCGTGTTGCGCAGGTTTACTCCGGGATTTCTCCGGTTTCCTCCCGCATACCAAAAACATGTAGGTTTAGGGCGCTCGCGCACGCAGCGACCAGCAGCCAGTGGCTTGTCACCAGACTGCAAACCAAGTCTACCTACGGGTACAAATAAGTAACAAAAAAATAAAAATAAAAAAAAAATCCAACAGGTTGGTATCAAAATTTATAGATCGGCAACCATTTGACATCAAGATGAGCCACCGGAAACTCTATGAAGCCATCGAAAAGGAGTTCTCCAACGACTGCTTACAGTCAGGGCTAGCGACAGCCCTAGCTGTGAAACGGACGCTTAGAGCCCCCACAGGCATACTACCAGCGACTCCTGCGTGCATATTTCGGATCTCAAAACACGCCTGAGATGGAAGAAGACCACAATTTCAAGGCTCTTTTCATTCAGAATCTCCATCCCACGATTGGACACCACCTTGGAGTCATGGCTAACCCAAGGTCAAACTCAATAAACCAGCTAAGAGAGTTCGCACATTATGCATTCCAGAAACAGCGACAAAGCAATCAGAAGCATACTGAGCCTACCGCGGTGTTAGCTGTCAACACCACATCAGACACCCTGGACCTAGAGGGCGCCCCAAGGCCAGCCCCTGTTCCAGCACCTCAGTCACAAATAACACGACGACAGTCCTCTAGTCAAGATAAGTCAAGTCATGACCCGGAAAAATTTTTTGACACCAAGTTCCAAGCCGACATCACCAAAACCTGACTACCGTCGGAGGCTAAGCCCACCAGGTAAGTCACGAGAATATGGTACGGATACCCGGGATGACAGATATCGATTTCGAGACTTGCATAACCGCGGGAGATGGTCACCTCCCTCGTACCAATGAAAAAACTTCGACAGGGAAGCAAGACCTGCCCCTGGTAAGTTTAGCTCCAAACCCTGGGAGAAGAAAGAAAAGCCCATTTTCAGCCGAGAAGACCTGGAAACTCTCCAACGTATACTTGACGAACTGAAGAGGGGAAAGAGGACAACAAACCAGATGTCCTAGCCATAAATATTGTGACCACCCCAAACGATCCTTTAGGTTTGCCACAAGTCAACCCTGAGGAATCTCCTACTACAAAGGGGAAGGATACCGAAGACACAACCAAGCATCCTCCACCCAAAACTCAGGAGGAGCTCCAAAGTGCAATGCCACCCAGTGCCATTTTGGTAGTCCAGCTACCTGGGAAACCTCACTCGCCCGAAACTGGCGACTCTTTAATCTGCGTTGAACCACCAGTCCAAGAATTTCTGTGTGATTTGACCGAGAGGGGGGTTGCACGAAAATTTTTCCTCTCACTGACCCTGGAAGATGTGATGACGCACAAAGCCCTACTGGATACCGCAGCAGACATCACACTCATGTCACGTGACCTTTTTGAACACCTACATGTCGCTGCTAACCTTGCGCACAAAGACTTGAAACTAAGACCTTGCTCCTTAGCTATTCAACCTTATGCATCCTCAAACACGACTGTGTCACACATGTCATTGATAAAAATCTCCATTGGGCCCATGACCTTGATCCATCCAGTCTATGTGTCCAATCTCAACTCAATTCCATTGCTGATAGGCAAGGATCTACTTAATCGCTTTGAACCTCTGATAGACTTCAAGAATCTCAAGCTATGGGCTCAAGTTCGACAACCTCTTCCAACCACTCTACCTGAAGCAACCGGATCACAGTGCTACGCTCTTGACACCTTGGATGTTCCAGGAGTCAACCCACTCGCACTGCTGACCCAACAAAGTTTGACCGAAGGTGACCTTGGGGACCAGGCTGAAACAGGCACCCCTTCCCATGTCACCACATCTGACAACCCAACCTTAAATGAACACAGTTCATTCCTTTGCACCCTAAAATCAGGGGCAGCCAACAAAGAGTACTGCCCCCAAGTAGTCAAAGGACTAGTTATCCAAAGCTCCCACGTAGAAGACGTGGTACTGGCTCTCTGGGCTGATAAATCCGCAATCAGCCAGACACTTTGACTCTCTACATGAGAAATACCCTGACCTTATGGTCACTAACAAGTCTTTTCGTTTTCCTGCTGGGACCAAATCAAACAAAACATTAATTGCCACAAGTATCTGCACCCTCCACCTTCAGTGGAACCACAGACTGCTAATGCATCCCTTCTTGGTCGTTCCCGACCTGCCACATGCAGTCTACATCGGCAGTGATCTTCTTGTGAGACTTGGAACCCAAGTTGATACCATAAACAATGTCTTATGGTCTCTCACCCCAGTTCGAGAAACTCACTCTAAACCAGATCTTGCCACTCTAAAGTCAGGCCAGACCATCCCTGAGGCCTGCCAGGTACTGGACACTCAACACTGTCTCATACCTGCTAATGTCACGTGCTACCCGGTCCAACTATGCATTCAGACCGGACAGAAACTTATGCATTCACAAGCATTTTTCCAACCGGCTCCTTTGCTTGACGATCTAGGCTTAACTCTGGAGGCCACGCCCCTTCTAAGCCTAGACTACAGAACCACCACATTGCCGGTAAACAACCCCACGGCAGAGACCATCGTCCTGCCCAAGGCCACGCCTCTCGGCTGGCTTGTCACCACAGATTTCTACGATTTTGAACTGACTGTTCCTGTGCTAGGCGGCCTCCCTGATTCTCTTTGGGCCGACTCTCTTGAACCTACACTCATTTACACTAAGTCTTCTAGGGCCATCACTCTTGTGTCAATGCCAACCCCTGACAAAGAGTCAGTGGGATGAATCGACTTGATCAACAATGACCAAATGCTTGTCCAAGCCATTGAACTCCTTCCATCGGAGTCCGATCAGCAAACCAATGACAATCCCAGCGATGCTCCACCAAAACCAGTCTTCAGTATCGCTGAAGAGATTGCACAGGTGGTAGCTGATGCCCTAACCTCTGACGAAGAACGTGAAAAACTTCACCAAGTTCTTCTTAAATACGAACAATCCTTCTCCAAAGACTCCTTGGACTGTGGACTGACCGCAATCCACTCTGTACGCATTCCTACACCACCTGATGCTCCTCCCACCTACGTCAGGCAGTACAAGATTCCCTTGGCCTCATACGGCCCAGTACAAGAAATAATTGATGACTTACTGGACCATGGCATAACCAGGCCATGCAACAGTACCTACTCGGCCCCCTTATGGCCTGTCCTAAAGCCCAATGGTAAGTGGAGACTCACCATTGATTACAGGAAATTGAACACTCAAGTTCCTCTCTCTAGGTGGCCTATGACTCAACTGGAGCAAGAACTCCCTAGAGTAAAAGATGCCAAATACTTCTCAACACTGGACATTGCTTCTGGTTTTGGACTATTCCTGTCCAAGCTGAAGACCAACACAAACTGGCCTTCACGTTCGCGAATCGCCAATACAGATTCACCCGATGCCCTTTCAGTTATGCCACCTCTCCTGCAGAGTTCAACATTTTCTTGAACAAAGCATGTCCAGACGCCCGAGACAGAGGTAACCTCATCTATGTTGACGACATTCTCATTTGGAGTCCAACTCTGGACACCCACCTCACTGAAATCGACCATGTCCTTGGCCAGCTCACGCGAGCAGGAGCCAAAATTTCTCTCTCCAAATGCCAATGGTGCAAAACCAAAGTCAACTATGTTGGTCTCTTGGTAGAATCCAAAGGGGTCCTACCACAAACGGCACGAGTTCAAGGTGTGCTAAACATTAAAGCCCCTACCAACATCTCCGAACTCCGGAGCTTCCTAGGGGTATGCAACTACTCACGTCAGTTTATTGAGGATTATGCAGACTTGGCAAAACCCCTTACAGACCTCCTATGAAAGGACAACCCTTTCATTTGGTCTGAGGCTCAAGAACAGGCTATGCTAGCGTTGAAGCAAAAGTTATGCACAACACCATGTTTGGCCTATCCCAACTGCGACCAGCCATTCTTCCTACAAGTGGGGTTCTCTGCCAACTGCTTAAGCGCTGGATTATACCAAATCTACGACCACGACAAATGAGTCGTGGCCTATGCCAGCAAAACCGTCTCTGGTCCGGAACTGAAATACTCGGACTGCGAAAAAGCCCTTCTGGCCACTGTACGGGCAGTCAAACATTTCTCCAACTATGTGGGAGGCCAGAGAATCACAGTTGAGACTCACCACCAACCAGTGGTCTTCCTTAACAGTCAACGCATCAGAGAAGGCATTGTAACAAATGCCAGAATAGCCTTCTGGTTGATGGCTCTACAAAGCTTTGATGTGGAGGTCCGCTACGCACAAAAGTTGAGAAGCCCTCTCGGCACAGACTTGGCTGCCTGCCAACGGTGCTCTGAGGACACTCCAGGACCATCCATTCGTGCAGAGCCACCTACAGTCACTGAAGACCCAAACCATCACTACTTTGACTAGAAAATCTGTCAAGATATGGTCACCGCCTATGTCAATGGTTGTTCTTTTCACCATGAAACTCACATTCGTGCTGGTGTGGGTGTGGCATGGCTGAACAATCAGCCTTGTGAACCCCACAACTATCAACTGGGTTCCCAATCATCTCAGTATGCGGAAATCACAGGTGTGCTCATTACACTGCAACTTGCCGTAGACCATGGCATTCACACATTGGTCATCTGCACTGACTCCAACTATGCACGCCTCAGTTTCACTTGTCATTTAGCACTCTGGAAGGCCAAAGGTTTCGTAACCTCCAACCGCATACTGGTTAAACATCAAGACCTTTTCAAGGCATGTGATCACCTGGTCACCTCCAACAACCTCCAGGTGTACTGGAAAAAGGCCAGAGGTCACTCGCGCACACCAGGTCAGGACAAAGAATGGAATGACCTTGTGGACTCACTTGCAAAACAAGGAGCCATACAAGGCACACCCTGGTCCTTTGATTCTGCTCAGGTGCCGACTTCACAGTCCCACCCACCCACCCCCACAGTCTGTGCAGTCACTAGGGCCCAGACAAACAGGGCCCAAGACACGACACAAACCACAGGTCCCCTCGCGGTTGACCCTGTTTTCACTGACGCTGACCTTATCTCTCTTCAAACCCTTGACCCTGTGATCCATAAAATCATACAATATCTCTCGGATCCTGCACTTAATGCACCATCCGACTCGGATCTCGCTGACACTCCAGACTTGAAACCACTTTTTGCCGCACGATCGTCCTTGCAGCTGCGAAATGGCATTCTAGTTCATGTTTCCGATGAACTCCCTGCGCCTGCGCTTGTGGTCCCTCGTAACCAGAGGGGGGTGATGATTGTTCATGCCCACGATCTCCCAACTGCAGGACACAAAGGCGTCAAAGCAACGTACAGCGCGCTCAAACAAGTGGCATATTGGCCATACATGCGAAAGGATGTAGCGAACTATATCAAGGGATGTCTCGTATGTTGCCAGTTTCAACCAACCAGCCCAATTCATCAAGCACCCCTACAGAAAAGAGGCATTTCATTCCCATGGTCTGACCTCCAAATTGACTGGGTAGGTCCCCTTCCACGGTCAGCCAGAGGAAACAAATACTTCCTCACACTCACATGTACTTTCACCAAATGGGTCAAGTGCCTGCCTGCTCCTAATGACACGGCAGAAACCACGGCCTACTTGTTGATGAACCATGTATTCTCTAGATTTGGTCTGCCAAGCCGAATCAACTCTGACCGTGGCACTCATTTCACCGCCAAAGTCATGCGACAACTGTGGGAAACCTTGGGAGTTAAAGCTAACTTCCATATTAGCCACCACCCACAATCCTCCGGACAGGTTGAAAGAACCCACCGAATTGTGATCAACATACTGAAGAAGTATGTTTCACCACACCAAAAAGACTGGGATGTAAAACTCCCGCTGGTCTTAATGGCCATCCGAGCCACACCCCATGAAGCTACGGGGGTGTCACCTTTTGAAATGATGACAGGCCGGCAAATGACTTTGCCCCTGCATTTACTCTACCAACCTGGAGAAGCCAGTATTGCTACAGCTTACACTACTCACCAGTACATGACTGACCTGACCAAACATCTCCAACAGACTTTTGCCTTTGCCCAAAAATATTTGGACCGATCAGCTGAAGGACGCAAAGCCTACTACCATCAGAAAGTCTCACATGACGAACTCCAAGTGGGAGACAAGGTTTTCTATTACGCTTTCATTCCTCAGACAGGACAGACCAACGCACGAGCAGGAAAACTCGCTTGGAAGTTCCTCCCCAGGTGGACAGGTCCATACACTATCACAGAAACTCTCTCCGGTCGTTTACCAAATCAAAATAAGCAAAGGTCGCCAGGGTCCCATCTCCAAATGGGTCCATCGTAATCAAATCAAAGCTTACAAAAACCCCATGGGACTCGTCGGGGACAACACTGTTCCATTAAGTCAGTAAACAAACCTAAAATCTTGTTTGCGCCCGATAGATAACTGTTAGCTGACTATCAGCCTCAGGCACGCTCGGTCGCATTTCTCTTCCTTCAATCAGGTAACTGCATTAAACCTTCAAACAGGAAAGTTAACACAAACTAACTGACTTCCTTAAAATCTAACTTTAAAAGACCCTGCAAAATTTCATTCGGTGTCAAGTTACTATTTCAAATTAGTACACACAAACCTCCAATATCACTAGCTTAAGTCAATAATCACAAAACCCTCTAAAGGTGATAAACACTAATAGCCTAGAGCTCAGTCTCTAACAAAGTTGTTCCACCTCTAAGAATAACTTTCACCTACCACTCAGGTACCTCAAGAAAAGGAAAACCGACAAGAAGCTAAAGATTAAAATGACTCACTTCTATTCGTTTGCCAGGACGATGGCCCTCCCGTTTTTCAGTTTAGCCCTCTACCTAGCACTGTCACCTACTTTCGCCCAGTTAGAACTGGACAGAGCCTAGACAAGAAGTCAACAATCCTTAGGTAGATTCTCAACCACAGCTTCATCATTAGGGCCCCTTGCTAGCCTCAGCATGTCTACTGTTAAATCAGTCAACACCGCTACACTGAAATGCCAGATAGTTGAACCACCAACCGTTACCAAAACTTTGCAAGATACTGTGTTGGTTTTGAATGTTTGCTCCAAAGCCTCGTTCAAACTCAACAAGGTCTTGGACTTGTCACTCTTCATGTTAGAGGGTGACCATGCTCACCCACATCTAATGCCTGTGTTTCTTCGAAAGGTAGCTAGAAATATTAGATTTTCAGTTAACACTTCGACAATGAGCCTGCCTTCACCGCTTCTTGCCCCTGTTTCAGATGTCACAAAGTTATTCCTCATTGCCACTCAAAGAACAATGACGACTTTCCATGTTCGCTCAGTCTTCCAGAACAAAGGTCTCAAACACCCTCTGAGTCAGACCTCTGTGGAACCATGGTTTAGTCCAGCTAAACCAATTCAATTCGAACCTCCTTGAATTACCTCAATATTGCTTAACCTAAACATCTACCTCAAATAAGCAATAAATTTTTGTTTTGCATTCTTTGTTTTGATTTTTATTTTTCTTTTTAGAATTTTTGAAGTTATATGCATGCTTATATACAAACATATATTTATATAGGGCTCTTGCAGTCCATTTTGATTTTTGTGCCCAATTCAAACTATTTTTGAACAATTATGATAGCTATTTCATCGTAAACCAAAACACCTACCTCAGGTATGTAAGAATACGCACTTTGTATCTTCTTACTTTTGTAACCAGAATTTTTGAGTCATTTCAAGACATATGCCTTAGCTTACTACTCCAAGTCAATTTTATAATCTACATTTGTCCATATTCAAATTATTTTTGGAAATTCATGGAAGTCCTTCCAGTAAACCGAAGTCAAAGATCTCTACTTAGTAAAAGATACTGTTTGCATGCTAGTGTGTATGGACATCACAAAAACCTTTAAACCCAGTATTTAGGTCAAGTGTTGCCAAGGAGACGAAGCTGCCATGGGTGTGTATCAACGCTGACCGATGCTCACCATTGCTACAAAGGGGGAAATCTGTAGCATCATCATCTCCTCAAAAAAAGACAGATCACTTCTCTTCATTTTACAGGAATTTCACTTTATTCCTTCTACAGGAAAACCACTTTTCTGCATTCTACAGGAATATCACTGGCTTTCATATCGACTCATCCAGGACTCATCCAGGCCTGACCCAAAGATGTTTTCCCAGGACCCCAATGTAAACAGTTGCCTCTTGCAGAGATTGTAAGGATCAGAATTTGCTTTTAAAGGCTCAAAGGAACATAAAACTCGGGAGACCAGACCTCCAATGTGAACACTGCATTTGGATAACATCCTCCTTTACAGGAAACCAATGCTCTTAAAAGGGTCATAAACGGCTTAATCAGACAGGTTTATAACCTCCGATGTTTTCCAGATTATCTCTTCCAGATACCATGGACCTAAAAGAAATCATCTACAGCTCAACAGTACCTCCTAGCGGATACCTACGAAATGTGTTTCAATGTGTAGGATGACTTTTTAATTTGTTCTAAACATTAAGTTTCTTTCATCTTATCCTCTTCTCCCCTGGATCCTAAGGACACTGAGAATCATCCTTTTTATCACTAACCATAGTTTGCTGTACTACCTTAAGCTTTGATCTAAATATGAATGCATGTATCATAATTATGTATAAGAAATGTTATGTTCATGAGTGTTATTCAAATAAATGTAATATTAGAGTAATGGTATAAATGCATGCTCACCAAATATTAGCCAAGTCATTTAATTTAGTTGGATTGGATTTTATATTGAGCACCTAATTTCATAAGAACTGAGTGTTGATTTTTCTCTGCAATTTCATGGGATGGTGTCTTCGTTTGATTGGCTGCTCTCAAACAAAGAAATGTTCTCACATTGGATGGCAGCCATTTCAAACTGCTTTTGATAAAGTCGATTGGTCAGTCTTGCGATCGACATCACCAGTTTATGACCAGGCGGGGTCATTTAAATGTAGTAGAAGCTGCTCTGCATGGGTAAGATTCAGAAAAAAACACACAGAACTGAAGAATTAGAACAAGACAAGCAGAAAGAAAAAGAAACGCACAGAAGTAAATGTTAAGTTAAAATGTAGGTTAGAGAGCAAGGGAAACACACAGGTTACACAGAGACAAGTTATGCAGTTAAGTTGAAGTTAGAGAAGAAAAAGCAGACAAGAAAGAGACAGAATGAGATTAGATAAGTCTGGGAAGATTTTGTTCCACCGTTTCAAGGTCCTGTGTAGTTTTATTTTATCTAAATTGTTCTGTGTGAAGTTTGTCAAATCCTGCGTTAGTTTTTCTGGTTATTGAGGAGAAATCACCTTTTTCCTTAGAGCTCGCTTTCTCCGAGAATCAAATTCTCAAACTTTTCCCTTCACCTCAGAAGCCATTTTTGTCCTAGTAAATGTTTTTCTCAACTTTTTTTTTTTATGACTTTTCACACCGTTAAAGTGGACCTTTAATTTTCCTAGTTTAAAGTGAACAGAGACTGTTTTTTTTGGACTCTCTTTCCGGCCTCATACCCGCCTGATTGAGAAGTTTCTCCTTCAGTTTTTTTGGTCTATCCCGCTACAAGAGACCTCAAATTCGGACTCTTTTCAAGGACTTGTCATGCCGCTCGGTGACAGACCACCCACTGCTGCCACCCACTGCTCTCTTGTCTGGAGAGCCCCCAGCTGAGTTTGCACTTCCACGGCTGTGAGGAAGCATTGCAGCAGCCGCTTCCTCCGACGTCCTAACTCCCAACTCGGCCGGTATCGACCCACTGAAACGTGGACCTACAGCTGTTTTCGTAAGTGAAACTCCTACTTCTCCTATCTGCTGGGTTAAAACGTGATGTCCGAACAATTAAATTACAATTAAATATAGCCCGTATTTCAGGGCTCAGTTAGTCTCTTAGCCACAGGATAAAGCTATAAACTGAAGGAAGACTCAGTCATTTTTAAGTAACTGCCCTTAATTTTTGTAGATTAATTCAGAAGTCATTTTTAGATAATTAGCTTATGAATTTTTACATAAGCTAATTATCTAAAATTCTTACCTTCTTCTTCCGGCTTTCAGAGAGAGCAGATGCATTTCTCCCCTCTTCCCACTCCTCTCCCCTCTTCACTATCCCAGCTTGCTGTGTCCTGTCTATGTTCGCTCTTCTTCTGGCTGAATCTTGATCCAAATGGAAAATTATGTAACTGATGAGCGGGCTTTAATACTATTGACATCATTTTACAAAAATTCGGGCCAGGGGGAGCCCCAAAGGAGAGACTCATGGATTGGAACTCATGTGTCTGCGTGATTCGACTGAAGATGTGGAAGACATCTACCTGTTTTGGCTTCATGATCACAGGATTTTCTGCTGATTGGCTCTGGAGTTTTCCTGGTGTAACGGAAATTTAACTGGAAGAGCTAATCAAAATGCGGACCCTGCGTAGCTGCTCCTTCAACAATTCGACCAGCTGGGGAAAGCACTGATAGCGGCAAATGACTGTGGAAGGGGAAACATCTGGAGTCGCTTGGTGCTCTCCAAGGAATGATTTTAAAGCCTATGTAATTGTAATTGTGATGCTCAGAATCGCATGAGAGGAAATTTCTGCTCTAAGTGAACTGTGCTCATTTGGCCTTGATTCAGCGCCCTTGCACTCATTCCTCCAGGAGAGAGAGAAGGCAGAAGAGAGTTGGCTTTGCTTAACCCAAACAACTGCTGCTGTACAATAATCAGAACTCTCCGAGGACAGCGTTGTCATGGACTAACATGGAATTTTACTATCTGGCATGAAGAGAGATAAACTCTGGGACATGTCTATCTGTGTTTACAATACATGAATATAACATCTAGCCATTGCCTAGGAGACGATTTTTGTTGTACTCCAGTAACTGATACACTCACACTGCACCCACACTGATATCACAAACTGATATACACACACTGGTCTCTCTCTGCTTTGTTTTTGTGTGGATTTGTTTTGTCTGCTCTGTGCAATAGAGAGGTTTTTTTCTATGTAATCACAATCCTGCTTATACAACGAGCTATATTTTGATAACGATGTTTTTTTTCTCTCTGCCCAATGTGTCATTCCCTCCCTCTTCCCCTCTTATTCCCCACTGTTTTGATGAGGCGCCTTGTTATGGCTGCCATGTCATTGTGATGCGCTTACATTAGCGCGCCAATGTCAAGTCAAATTCCTTGTATGTTTCTAACATGCTTGGCAATAAAGCTTTTCTGATTCTGAATTTTCCCCATAAAATTGCGTTGTTTTGTTAGACATTTCAGCCTTCATTTACCGTTGAAACATAAGTCTGGTTCCTCCTTGGTTCTACAGAGGTGTAACGCTGGATTTTATGTTCAGGAATCCAATAACAGTTGATGTGATATCGTACATTTGCATCTGTTCATCCATCATTTGAATGCCATGCCATGTAACCTGAATGAGTTTAATAAAAGGGTGAATGAGAGAAGTTGAAGCGTTTTCCTTTCGCATATACACTACCGTTCAAAAGTTTGGGGTCACCCAGATAATTATTTTGTGTTTTCCATGAAAAGTCACACTTATTTACCACCATGAGTTGTAAAATGAATAGAAAATATAGTCAAGACATTGACAAGGTTAGAAATAATGATTTGTATTTGAAATAATTTTTTCCTTCAAACTTTGCTTTCATCAAAGAATCCTCCATTTGCAGCAATTACAGCATTGCAGACCTAACATGATTGCACAAGGGTTTTCTAATCATCCATTAGCCTTCTGACGCAATGAGCAAACACAGTGTACCATTAGAACACTGGAGTGATAGTTGCTGGAAATGGGCCTCTATACACCTATGTAGATATTGCACCAAAAACCAGACATTTTGCAGCTAGAATAGTCATTTACCACATTAACAATGTATAGAGTGTATTTCTGATTAGTTTAAAGTTATCTTCATTGAAAAAAAGTGCTTTTCTTTCAAAAATAAGGAAATTTCTAAGTGACCCCAAACTTTTGAACGGTAGTGTATCTGTTTCCTAATCACGGCAGGAGAAGAACTCACTTAAAATTTTGAGACTGATTCATTAAGTAATTGAAGGTACAAAATTAATTAAAATTAAAGTTAATATTGTCCATTGTGACTGGTGCCCCCTTTAACGAGTGCTTTTATTTAATTTAGCGGGTGTAGAAGTGATGGTTTAACTCCGCCCCCTTTCACACCCACTATTAAATAAAAAATAATTCCTGTACCTTATGACAAATATTTTATTATACAATCCCATTACAGCGTTCACAAGGTTGGTGTTGATGCCATTGCTGCCCATCTGCCTGGCAGGGTGACAACAATATCCCTTCAGCCTTTTAGAGGCTGAGGGGTAAAAATGTGGTTAAATTACAGTTAACAAACACACCATGTTTGAGTGAATGGAACCTTAAAGCAGGACAACTTGGGATCTGGATCAACCCATTCCACGTGCTTCACAACAATACAGATCGCTACCGGTCCATCATTTTAAGACCATTTCTTAAAGACTCACACAGAACATTTAACATTTTTACCAGTTTCAGTCTCCCCAAGAGTCTTTGACATCAGGGAGTTGTCATCACTTGATCCAGAGTCCACATGCTGGCTTCCTTCTTCATCTTTGTTCTCAGTATAAGCAGAGTAGTCACTGAGGAGCTGTTCACCATTTGCTTTGACTTCATTGTGGTCCATTTCTTCACTTTTAGGAGTCACTGTGAAGGTATCGGCCTCCAGCTTAATTACCAACAGCTCTCCCTCATGACTGGCGCACACGTCCTCCTCTTCCTCTTTAATCTGTGTAGGCTCCAACTCCTCTTCTTCCTGTATGATCTGTTGAGGATCTGGTTCCTCCTCTTCCACTTTTATCTGTGGATCTGTTTTTTCACGGTCAGGAGTGGTGTTTCTCTCCTGGTTACAGAGCCCCTGGTCTGGCTGAACATCCTCCTCACTAAAGGCAGGTTGTTGAGAGAAATCTGGAGGGACAAAAAGACACAAGAAAAGAGTGTCTACAGGATTTTTTTTTTAATAATCTGACATTGAAAATGTTTGGAAAATGTTAAGAGACAATCTGAATATCTAATGTTTTTTGCTTAATTTAGTCTTTTTCTTGTCTCTCAGAGCTCCATGGTAGATAAACAAGATGATGATGAAAACCAGGCAGCAGTCAGAGGAAAAAGGATTGCAGGATTAAAGCTAACAAATCCCCAGGAGCAGATGGCTATACAGCAGAGTGGTACAAAACCTTTAAACAGCAAATATTTCCTCTCCTCCTGAAAACATTTAACTATGTCCTCCACACAGGGGAAATCCCCCCCTCCTGGAGAGAAGAGGTCATTGCAGTCATACCTAAACCTGAAAAGGATAAACTAGAATGCTCCAACTACAGATCAATCAGTGTATTAAATCAGGACTATAAGCTTTTTACCACCATCCTTGCCAAAAGGTTAGAAAATATACTGACAGACTTAATTCATTTAGACCAAACAGGTTTTATAAGACAAAGATACAAACTTTACACATAATTCATCATATATAAAAATATAACTTAAATGCAGTCATATTGGGATTAGATGCTGAAAAAGCATTCGATTCGGTTGACTGGTCTTTCCTATATAGAATCTTATCCAGTTTCAATTTTCATAACAACTTCATTAGAACTATCCAGGCATTATATAAAAAACCAACAGCTAAAATAAGGATTAACGGTAATTTATCATCATCTTTTGAGCTGGAAAGAGGATGTCGGCAGGGCTGCCCCTTGTCTCCACTGCTCTTTGCAATCTTCATAGAACCTCTGAGCCAATGAATAAGACAGAAATCAAAAAATTCAAGGTATTACACTTGGTCAGAAGGAACATAAAATAGCACTCTTTGCTGATGACATTTTAATATACCTGGGGCAGCCGGACACCTCTTTTCCAGAATTAATCTCAGTTTTTTCAGAGTACGGAGATTTATCGGGGTACGAACTAAACATGCATAAAACCCAAGTTTTAACATTCAAGTATGACCCAAATCAATATTTACTAAGCAAACTCAAAACTAACTGGGAGATGGAATCTATGAAATATCTGGGGGTCAATATCCCGAAACAACTCAACAAAATTATAACACTAAACTATGATCCACTGGTGGCAAAAATAACATCTGATCTAGCAAGATGGAATATGATACCATTCTTGGGTACTGCACAAAGAATTGAAGCAGTCAAAATGAACATACTTCCATGTCTTCTTTACCTTTTCCAAACAATACCGGTAGAACCTCACAAAAAAACATGGCAGGAACTGGACAGAAGGATCTCAAGATTCATATGGCAGGGCAAGAGACCTAGAATCAGATATAGAATCCTACAGCTAAACAAAGACAAAGGTGGGCTCGCGCTGCCAAATATCAGGGACTATTTTAAAGGCGCACAAATTAAAACTTTAGTAGAGATATGTAACCCAGTCTACACTGCACAACGGAAGGAGATGGAATGCCAAATAACAAGTGACATCCCCCTACAGGCGATAATAGGGAACAATGCCTTACCTAAACTTTTGAATAACACTAACTCGTGGATAGAGACCCCGCTAAAAATTTGGTTTAAGATAGTCAGAGAGAATCAAACTAAAGAGCCCTATTGATTTCTGCAATGGATTGCCTATGATCAAGACTTTACTCCTAATAAAACAGACACTAGATTTAAAAAGTGGAAAGAGAACGGACTTATAAAATATTATGATTTTTTAAAGGGCAAATTTTAAGAAGTTTCGAAGACTTAAAAAACAAGGTCTAATTAAACCTGCAAGCAGGTGTAAACGGGCTTCGCCCCCCCCCCCCACGCGCCCGCGGAACCCGCTGCCCGTCGTCCCTCGGTGGCTCGGAAAATGTGCCGTCATCACTGCAAGGGCTGCATGAATATTAAAGAAAACCATTTGGCGCAGATCTCCCAACTCCCACTCCCAACACCACAGCCCCCAACCTGACCCTCACTAAGACCCAGGTGAGGACGGAGCTGAGGAAGATCAAAGCGAGTAAGGCGTCGGGACCGGACAGCATCAGCGCAAAGCTCCGTCGTCAGTAATTCTTCGTCAGTAATTCTTCGTCAGTAAGTCGTCAGTAATTCTTCCTTTAATCATTAGGGGGCACTATGCATTTTGTTTATTATTTGTATATAGACGAGTTCGGGGAAGGGAGAATATTGATCGTATAAAATTTGTTGCAAATCGTACAAAGTTTGGCCATTTTACAAGGGTGTAATGTTGTTACCACTAGGAGGCACTAAAACTTTTGTTGTTTTATATAGCAGTGTTCAGGGTGGGACTATTATCCATTGTCGAAAATTTGATGAAAATCAGACAAAGTTTGTCCAAGATACAACTGTCCGAAATTTCATGGCGAGTAGTCAACCGTTGCCATGGCGACACTTCCCTGTTAGTTATGTGTTGTCCACCCATATTGTACTACATGTGACAGTGACCTCAACATATGTTGAAAAATTTAGACCTCCAAGGCCTTCCCACCCCTCCCCATAAGCTCATGGATTGAATGGCGAGGAGGGCGTGTCCATGGTAACACGTATGATGTCATACTGACATTGATGTTCAGTTATGATCATGGTTGTGTTCTGATGAATTTCAGAAAATTTCACGTCATTCTGGCCAGCCGTGCATGAGTAATAAATAAAACAGTTTTCAGCAATTCTTTTGTTAACCACTATGTGGTGCTATATCGGTTGTCAGGTATTTTGATGTCATTGCGTTCGGGGTGGGACTATTTTCCTTCATGGAAAGTTTTGTGGACATCGGCCAATTTTTGCCGGAGTTACAGGTGGTTGAAGTTGTAAGGGGAGGAGTCAAACTTCGCCATGGCGCCATGGCAACACTTCCTTGTCAGTTATGTGTTGTCCACCCATATTGGACTATATGTGACAGTAACCTAAACCTATGTTCCAAATTTCATGACTCCAGGACGTTCCCACCCCTCCCCATAAGCTCACGGATTGAATGGCGAGGAGGGCGTGTCCGTGGTAACACGTTAGATGTCATACTAATGTTGATGTTCAGTTATGATCATGGCTGTGTTCTGATGAATCTCAGAAAATTTCACATCATTCTGCCAAGCTGCGTGTGAGTAATAAATAAAACAGTTTTCAGCAATTCTTTTGTTAACCACTATGTGGCGCTATATCGGTTGTCAGGTATTTTGAGGTCATTGCGTGCGGGGTGGCATTATTTTCCTTCATGGAAAGTTTTGTGGACATCGGCCAATTTTTGCCCGAGTTACAGGTGGTTGAATTTGTAAGGAGAGGAGTCAAACTTCGCCATGGCGCCCTGGCCATGCCTTTGGAGATTTTGACTTAATTTATAAAATTTTTAATGTCCAATGCCTGTAGATGCCCCCATGTAAAAATGAGCTCAATTGGAGAAGGTCCCTAGGACAAGTGCGTTAAAATGCGAGATGTGACTTTTTTCCGAATTGGAGGTGGGGCGACTTTGAGGCAAGATGACAGCCTTCCTGTTGGCGGTGGGTATGGGCCACAATAATGTTTTTTGCATGTCTTGAGGTGATTCACACCTCACCCAAATTTTATGTGTCTACGGCAAAGTTTATGGTCTCCAGTCTCCATAGACCTTGTACGTTTGGCCCCACCCACAAAAATGAGGGATGGGGGGGCACATATGTTTTCCAGTTTATCGAATTTTTTGCTGGCTCTGAGGGGTTTGCCAAAAAAAAAAAAAAAAAAAAAAATCGCGTTTTGGTTAACGTTCAGAGGGTGAAAAATGCGATCATTTGGGGAGAAAAATAATAATAAACGAAGCAGATACAATAGGGCTTTCGCCAACTGACATTGTCAGTGGCTCAGGCCCTAATAAACCAAGACCTTTACAGGTTCTTTCAGCTTAGACACCACATAAACAATATACTTAAAAAGGAGGATTTGGAAAGGGCCCAGTCAGGTGTTCTGAAGGTCTTCTTAATGGCATATAAAGGGATCCCAGGGATCAGATACATCTCTAAAATATACCAAGGTCTTCAAGACTTAAAAGGAGACAACACATCATATATAAAAGAGAGATGGGAAAAAGAGGGGAATTTCACTTTACAACTGGAAATATGGGAAAAGCTAAATAAACAGCAATGGAAATGTGCCTCATCCCTGCAGTGGAGAGAATTTGGATGGAAAAATTTGGTAAGATTTTTCAGAACACCTGCACAAAACAAATTTACTCATAAGGGGTTGAATTGTTGGCGCTTGTGTGGTGAAGAGACTGCAAATCATTTTCATGTGTTTTGGTCATGCCCAGTTATCCATCAATATTGGACCAATGTACAGACAATATTGGGGAAAATATTCAAAATAACAGTTCCCTTTTCTTTTGCAACTTTGTATTTGGGTTTACTACCGGATTCACTGGAAAGACGAGGAGAAAAATACTTATTCACTGTTTTAATATTGGCAAGTAAAAAAGCTCTAACTAAAAAATGGATGTTGAAGGACTGTCCTACACCTGAAGATTGGATTAACGTGATTCAAGACATTTATTCGATGGAAAAGTGGACATTTGCATTGAGACAGGACATGGATGGGTTCTTGGAACTTTTGGCAACCCTGGATCGCATATGTGTCTTCCATTAGATCTAATCTTTGACAAATACCATTTCAATAATGGCACCGCTCTTTGTTCCAATGCTACTCAGATGCTCTTATTTTTATTTAATTTTTTTCTTTTGTTTGTTTTTTGTTTGTTTGTTTTTGGCTCTTTTGTTTGTTTTTTTCTGTTCTCTTTAATTTTACTTTTTTTTTCACTTAAAAAAAAAGGGGGGGTGTTGTAACAATTATTCTTCCAATGTTGTCAAATAACAAAAAATAAGGGAACGTGATGAAAACGTAAACTACGCAATGCTGTAATGACATGTATACCCTTTACAAAAACTTAAATAAAAAAAAAAGAATTACATTTTACAGAAAATTTGAAAAAAAAAGTAATTCATTTTTAATTGTTTAGTTGTATTACATGAATCTCCCAGTATTTTTAACATTGATATTAAATATCCATAGTATGTCCAAATAAGTAACAAAAAAAAACACTTGCTTATACAGGGTGTCCTAATTTTTTCACATGACTGTAACCTGTACAACCCAATTGAAAAACAAACTGAAATCTTTTTAGGGGAAAAATAAAAAATACAAAACTTACAATAACCCGTTTGCATAAATATGCACACCCTGTTATAACTGGGGATGTGGCTGTGTTCACAATTAACCAATCACATTCAAACTCATCCGAAATGGGAATCAGTACACACTTGCCACCATTTAAAGTGACTCTGATTAACCCCAAATAAAGATCAGCTGTTCTTGTAGGCTTTACCTGACATTTTTGTAGTCACATCTTACAGCACAAGCCATGGTCCGCAGAGAGCTTCCAAAGCATCAGAGGGATCTCACTGTTCAAAGGTGTCAGTCAGGAGAAGGGTACAAAAGAATTTCCAGGGCATTAAATATACCATGGAATACAGTAAAGACGGTCATCATCAAGTGGAGAAAATATGGCACAACAGTGACATTACCAAGAAGTGGACGTCCCTCCAAAATTGATGAAAAAACGAGAAGAAAACTGGTCAGGGAGGCTGCCAAGAGGCCAACAGCAACATTGAAGGAGCTGCAGGAATTTCTGGCAAGTACTGGCTGTTTAGTACATGTGACAACAATCGCCCATCTACTTCATATGCAGGGATGAGAATGGGGTTTGGGAAAAAAAGAGGAAACTAAGTCGGGGGTCTTGGGGGACGTAGGCCCCCAAGCCGGATCCAAGGCGGAGCCTTGGTGGGCGGTCTGGGGGGCAACGCCCCACAGAAGCTAACGAAATCTGGTGTTTTAGAATGCTCAAATGTGGTCTTACAGTGGGGTAAAAAAGTATTTAGTCAACCACCAACTGTGCACGTTCTCCCACTTAAAAGATGAGAGGTCTCCAATTTTCATCATAGGTATACCTCAACTATGAGAGACAAAATGAGAAAAAAAAAATCCGGAAAATCACATTGTCTGATTTTTAAAGAATTTATTTGCAAATTATGGTGGAAAATAAGTATTTGGTCAATAACAAAAGTTCATCTCAATACTTTGTTATATACCCTTTGTTGGCAATGACAGAGGTCAAACGTTTTCTCCAAGTCTTCACAAGGTTTTCACACACTGTTGCTGGTATTTTGGCCCATTCCTCCATGCAGATCTCTAGAGCAGTGATGTTTTGGGGCTGTCGCTGGGCAACACGGACTTTCAACTCCCTCCAAAGATTTTCTATGGAGTTGAGATCTGGAGACTGGCTAGGCCACTCCAGGACCTTGAAATGCTTCTTACAAAACCACTCCTTCGTTGCCCGGGCGGTGTGTTTGGGATCATTGTCATGCTGAAAGACCCAGCCACATTTCATCTTCAATGCCCTTGCTGATGGAAGGAGGTTTTCACTCAAAATCTCACGATACATGGCCCCATTCATTCTTTCCTTTACACGGATCAGTCGTCCTGGTCCCTTTGCAGAAAAAAAGCCCCAAAGTATGATGTTTCCACCCCCATGTTTCACAGTAGGTATGGTGTTCTTTGGATGCAACTCAGCATTCTTTCTCCTCCAAACACGACAAGTTGAGTTTTTACCAAAAAGTTCTATTTTGGTTTCATCTGACATTCTCCCAATCCTCTCCTGGATCATCCAAATGCTCTCTAGCAAACTTCGGACGGACCCGGACATGTACTGGCTTAAGCAGGAGGACACGTCTGGCACTGCAGGATTTGAGTCCCTGGCGGCGTAGTGTGTTACTGATGGTAGCCTTTGTTACTTTGGTCCCAGCTCTCTGCAGGTCATTCACTAGGTCCCCCCGTGTGGTTCTGGGATTTTTGCTCACCGTTCTCGTGATCATTTTGACCCCACGGGGTGAGATCTTGCATGGAGCCCCAGATTGAGGGAGATTATCAGTGGTCTTGTATGTCTTCCATTTTCTAATAATTGCTCCCACAGTTGATTTCTTCACACCAAGCTGCTTACCTATTGCAGATTCAGTCTTCCCAGCCTGGTGCAGGTCTACAATTTTGTTTCTGGTGTCCTTTAACAGCTCTTTGGTCTTGGCCATAGTAGAGTTTGGAGTCTGACTGTTTGAGGTTGTGGACAGGTGTCTTTTATACTGATAACGAGTTCAAAAAGGTGCCATTAATACAGGTAACGAGTGGAGGGCAGAGGAGCCTCTTAAAGAAGAAGTTACAGGTCTGCGAGAGCCAGAAATCTTGCTTGTTTGTAGGTAACCAAATACTTATTTTCCACCATAATTTGCAAATAAATTCTTTAAAAATCAGACAATGTGATTTTCTGGATTTTTTTTATCTCATTTTGTCCCCCATAGTTGAGGTATACCTATGATGAAAATTGGAGACCTCTCATCTTTTAAGTGGGAGAACTTGCACAATTGGTGGCTGACTAAATACTTTTTTGCCCCACTGTATATTTAAAGTTAGAAGTAAGTACAAATGCATTTATAGTTTTGTGGAGCGTGTAAATGAAGAGGCATATTTATTTCAGGCGATTTATTACACACTCACACTTGTCAAGCACAGAACAGACTGAACACTTCAGCAGAAACTCCTCTCTTAAGTTTCATGGCATTTACATCACACACAACATGACATCTGTATCACACTGCATTCAACTCCCTCATCCTTGACTCCTTCCTGCTATCTCACCAGGAATCCCCTGCTCTTTGTTCTCCCAAGCTTATCCACTGTCTCCTGTCTGAGATGCTAGACAATCTGGCTCTCCCAAGGTGTTACACGTCGCTACACATCACCCCCCCAGCATCTTAGATAGGACAATAGAATAACAGTCCACATGCTGCTTGGGCTTCCGTCTCCTCCCGTATCTGCTGTAAGTGGGGTTTACCGCCTCCGTGGCACTGCTGTGCCGGGGGGGTGGGGGGGCACTTCGGTCTGTCCGTGTGGCTGCTCTGGTGAATCGTTTCACTGGGGAGCTCTCCGTGGGGGTCTTCCACGCCGAGGGGCCTTAGCCAACACCACTTGCTCGTCCGCCACAACGAAAGCGGGTTTGAGTCCGTCTAGTCTATTGGCATAGACTCTATGCCAATTTTTTCCCTCCTACCCCCCAAGTCTAGCAAAAAATGCTTATCCCCTGTTTCCAACACTCTGAACGGTCCATCATAGGGTGGGCGCAATGGAGGGCGGTGGGCGTCGTGTCTGACAAACACGAACTCCGCGCTCTTCAAAGTTTTAGGCACGAAAACACGCGGAAAACTGTGGTGGGCAGGGCCCGGCAGTGTGCCTGTGTTTGCGCTACGCTGCAAAAGCTGAGACGGGGAGCTGCCCGGCGCGGGATTATCTGGTAGAAATTCCCCGGGTAGCCGTAGTGGCTGCGCAAAAACGAGCTCTGCCGGGGAAGCTTTCAGATCCTCTTTTGGCACGGAGCGCAACCCCAATAAAACCCATGGCAGCCTGTCTACCCAATTTGCATCCGTCAATGAAGCTCTGAGTGCCGCTTTCAGTAATCTATGAAAACGCTCGCATAACCCATTGGCCTGTGGGTTGTACGCGGTTGTGCGGTGAATTGTAACACCCAGGCTGCGGGCCATCGCGGACCAGAGTTCGGAAACAAAGTGCTGGCCCCTGTCGGACGTAATGTCCGACGGGACTCCAAAACGCGCCACCCATGCTGTTAAAAAAGCGCGCGCTACCTCCGCGGACGTGGTTGCCGCCAATGGGACCACTTCTGGCCAGCGCGTGGTGCGGTCCACCATTGTCAGGAGGTGCGTGCACCCCTATGATGGCGGGAGGGGGCCCACGAGGTCCACGTGAACATGGTCGAACCTCTTAGCCGGAATACGAAACGGCTCCAAGGGAGCCTTCGTGTGTCTGTGTACCTTGGCTCGTTGGCACGCCACGAAGGCTGCAGCCCACTCTTTCACTTGTTTGCGTAGGCTCGGCCACACAAACTTCTCTCCCACCATTTTGACCGACGCGCGCACTCCTGGGTGCACCAGAGTGTGAACCGACTCAAACATGCGGCGGCGCCACGCGGCCAGGATCACCGGACGCGGGTGACCCGTGGAGACATCGCAGATTAGGGGGGGGGGGGGCCGCCATCCTGCAGCACCCTGCTCTCCAGCCTTAACCCTGTTGGTCCAGACTGGAGCGCGCGCACGTCTGCATCGCTAATCTGCTCCGCGGCCATGGCTGCGTAATCTATCCCCACGCAGACCGGGGTCACTATGGCACGCGAGAGGCAGTCCGCCACCACATTCAGTTTACCAGACACATGCTGAATATCGGTAGTAAACTGAGATCGCGGCCAGCTGTCTCTGCTGCCGGCCCGACCACGGTTCTGAAACCTTGGCCATCGCGAATGTTAGCGGCTTGTGGTCCACGAGCGCGGTGAAGCTGCGCCCTTCCAGCCAGAACTGGAAGTGGCGTATGGCCAGGTGAAGGGCCAGCAACTCTCTGTCGAACGCGCTGTATTTACGTTCGCTGTCGCACAAAGTTCTGCTGAAAAAAAACGAGTGGCTGCCAAGCCCCGGCGACGCGCTGCTCCACGACAGCCCCTATGGCCATGTCTGAAGCGTCGGTGGTGAGCGCTATGCGGGCCATCGGGTCTGGATGCGCCAGCAGTGCGGCGTTAGCCAGGGCTGCTTTAACTTCCGAGAACGCCCACTCTCGCTCCGGGGTCCATTCGACCCTATCTGCGGGTTTCTGCTTCTTGAGCGCGGCGTATAATGGTTGCATGAGCTGCGCCGCGCGGGGAAGTAAACGGTTATAAAAGTTCACCATTCCCAAAAATTCCTGCAGCGCCCTGACCGTCTGCGGCCGGGGAAAATCCGCCACAGCGCGCACTTTGTCGGGCAGCAGGATCGCTCCTTCGGGAGAGACGCGGTGCCCCAAAAAAATCAATCTCCGTCACGCCGAACTGGCATTTCGCCGGGTTGATCATTAACCCGTGCTCCTCCAATCTCCGGAAAACCGTCGTGAGGTGGGTTTCGTGTTCGTCTTGGGACGCACTGGTTACCAGGATATCGTCCAGGTAGACGAACACGAACGGGAGATCGTGCAGCACTGCATCCATCATGCGCTGGAACGTCTGTGCCGCTCCTTTTAACCCGAATGGCATGCGCAGGAACTCAAACAGACCGAAAGGAGTTATTGCCGCTGTTTTGGGTATGTCCTAAGCATGCACTAGGACTTGGTGGTAACCGCGGACCAGGTCTATTTTGGAAAAAAATGCGCGCTCCGGCAAGGTGAACGGAAAAATCCTGTATGTGGGGAATTGGGTAGCGGTCGTACGCTGTGGCGTTGTTCAACCTGCGGAAATCCCCGCACGGTCGCCACGAACCCTCAGCCTTAGGGACCATGTGTAGCGGGGAAGCCCATGGGCTGTTCGTGCGCCTGATGATGCCCAACCTTTCCAGGTTGGCGAACTCCTCGCGCGCTATGGCCAGTTTAGCTGCGTCCAAGCGCCGAGGTCTTGCAAAGACGGGCGGGCCGGCCCGGTGGTGGTGATCAAGTGCTCCACCCTGTGTTTAGCGATGGCCGCCGAAAACGTCGGGACCGTGAGTGCTGGGAACTGAGTGAGCAGTGTGTGGAACTTACCGCCTGTAGTTGTGACGTTGGCTTGTGCTGTTGGCTGGGTCACTTGAGCTATACAGGGGAGAGAGTCAAAAGACAGTGCATTAACCAGGCGCCTGTTAGCAACATCAAAAAGTAAACCATGTGCACACAGAAAATCAGCCCCCAGTATATGGTAATTCAGTGCTGCTACGACAAAAGTCCACTCATATGTACGGCCGTGTAGAGATAAGTGCAGAGTCCTCTCACCAAAGGTCTTAATATCCGAGCCGTTTGCTGCCAACATCTCGGGGCTGCTAGGTCCTGCCAGCCGGTCAGCGTAGGTCGGCCGGATGAAGCTCTTCTGGGCTCCGGTGTCCACGAGGAAACGCCTCCCCGAGCGTGCGTCCGTCAAGCAGAGCAGCTTGTTCTCTTCACCAAGGGTCGCAGCTGCTACCGACCCCCGGCCTTTGCGTTTCCCGAGCACTTGAATTGGCACGGGAGCGCATATCTGCGTGCCTTCTCTCCGAAGCAGCGGTGGTAGAAACAGAGCGTGTCTCTCTCGTGCTCCTTGGCCCCCGCTGCTGCTACCGTCGGTGGTTCCTCGCCTCCTCTGGTCGTCTCACTGGGCTCCGCTGCTGCCGCGTTGACTGTGATCGCCCTGGTGGTGATGATGATCCGGTCTGCCTCCTGGGCTAGCGCACGGTAGTCCCGCGCGGCCAGCAACGGCGAATTGGCCAGGGCCGCTCTCGTCGCTGTCGGAAGGTTCCGGAGGAAGAGGTGGGCAAACAAAGTGCCCGTAGTCCGTGCCCATTAACGCCAGCATCTTCTCCATCAGGTCTACGGCCGAACCATCTCCTAACTCGGTCCGCGTCAGGAGCCTCTCTGCTCTCTCACAGTCCCAGAGCGTGCAGTGCTGGATGAGCGCATCCTTGAGCGCCTCGTATCTGTTGCCGGCTGGTGGCTGATCAAGCAGGCTCGCTACCTGTTGAGCTGTGCGGGCGTTGAGCGCTGTGACCACATGGTAGAATTTGGTGTCATCTGCCGTTACTCCCCGGAGGGCGAACTGAGCCTCGGTGAGGTGGAACCAAGAGCGCGGGTTGTGCTGCCAGAAATCCGGTAGCTTGACTGAAACCGCACATGCGTGGCTGGGGGTTCCATTCCGGGCTGTCTGTGGGATGGCTGCCGCCTCGCTGTAGCTTCCTGACCGGGCCGGCTCCGGGGATTTTGCCTCGTGTTCCATAATACGTCTTGGGTCACCAGTGTGGAGCGTGTAAATGAAGAGGCAGACTTATTTCAGGCGATTTATTACACACTCACACTTGTCAAGCACAGAACAGACTGAACACTTCAGCAGAAACTCCTCTCTTAAGTTTCATGGCATTTACGTCACACACAACATGACATCTGCATCACACTGCATTCAACTCCCTCATCCTTGACTCCTTCCTGCTATCTCACCAGGAATCCCCTGCTCTTTGTTCTCCCAAGCTTATCCACTGTCTCCTGTCTGAGATGCTAGACAATCTGGCTCTCCCAAGGTGTTACACATCGCTACAGTTTACCTTTTAAATCTGCTGCTGCATCACATGTGTAAATTTATGATATCTGAACGGTATGTTGATGTAATAATACTAAATTATATTTTACTACTATTTAATATGTTTAGAACTGACACAGAATTACATTTACATAGTTCTAGGGCAGACAAAATAATTTAACCAAGTAAAATAAATTATAAATTTTAACAAAATTCCATCACCAAGTCCATCACCCATTTATTAAAATATACTGACATTCTGCAAACATTTTGATTTATTAATGTGTGCATTTGTTAGTGTTACTAGGAATATAAAAAAAGTTGCATATTAGTATATTTTAATATTTGAAAGATAATCTAAGAAAGTAAGTAAAACCTAAAAGATGTTTAATATTTTTATGCAATGACCATAAAGAAATTGTTTATTAATAAAAGCAAAGATATCTTAGGAAAGGCAACCCATCACCACCGATGACAAAAAAACTTACACATGCATTATGTAGCTCCTCCTAGTGAAACAAAAAATGATAAATTATATTGAAAATTCTTAGATTGCATTTCAAATTGTGAGAAAATATGTAATAACATTTATCTATTAGCAATCGATAATCAGCATTCAAATGCAATTAGTGTTTCAAAACAGGCATGACGTCACAACTTATACATGCTATTTCATAACAAATTCATTACGCGAAAATTCTCAAGTACATTACTTATAACGAGAAAAAAAAATTACCTCGGAATGTGTCTTCCGATCACTAATTGCTGTAATCGGGGCCGAATGTGATGAACTTTGATTGACTGACATCTGAATTTGACCGTGTCCATCGATCGTTTTGAATGCAGCACGAGCGAATAGTTCGATCTCCTTGTAGCCACAATTTTGAGATGTTTCTGTTTTGAACAGTGTTCAACTAAGGCAACACAACCATGAGATCCATAACTCAAGAAATCGTTGCAATAAACACACTGGGCTTTCCCTGTTACTTCGCATTTCGCTATGAAGTCGGCCATTTTTTCAACCACAACTTCGGTATTTTTACCGATCTTTACAGTCATTGACAGTTTTTTCGAGCCATTCCCAACGAAACTTGTTCCTTATCCCTTTGTCGATTTCTAAAATTCTTGCTTTGTTGTCTTTCGTGAGTTTTAGGTTCACCATTTTCACGAAATCGGGAAAACTCAGTTGATTGAACTGTCCGCCATTTGCATTTCGCTCCGCGTGTTGGATATGACAAAGGAATAACAAAATCGCTGATTGGTTGCTTCAATGAGTATCAGCCAATCAGTGACCTTGTTACATTACATTACTGATCTCGCTGGGTAGCACGTTCTGCGCGGTGGATTTTAGCAGCCGATCGAAAATACGACTCGCCACTCATAACAGACCCCCCCCCCCTAAAATTTTCTCCTCGAATTTAGACGATTCACGAGAATGACCCTAGACATGATCAAATCCGAGGAATTCCGCGGATCCGCGGAGGATTCTCATCCCTGCATATGTCTGGGCTATGGGGTTGGGTGGCAAGACGGAAGCCTCATCTTACGAAGAAAGACATCAAAGCCCGGCTACATTTTGCAAAAACACATTTGAAATGTCCCAAACACGTGGGAAAATGTGTTATGGTTCGATGAAACCAAGGTTGAACTTTTTGGCCATCATTCCAAAAAGTATATTTGGCACAAACAACACTGCTCATCACCAAAAGAACACCATACCTACACCATACCTACAGGGCTGTTTTTCTTCAGCTGAAACTGGGGCCTCAGTCAAAGCGGAGGGAATTATGAACAGTTCCAAATACTAGCCAGTGTTGGCACAAAACCTTCAAGCTTCTGCTACAAAGCTGAAGAGGAACTTCATCTTTCAGCACGACAATGACCCCAAGGACACATCCAAATCAACAAAAGAATGGCTTCACCAGAAGAAGATTAAGGTTTTGGAATGGCCCAGCAAGAGTCCAGACCTGAATCCGATTGAACATCTGTGGGCTGATCCGACGAGGGCTGTGCACAGGAGATGTCCTCACAATCTGACAGATTTGGAGTGTTTTTGCAAAGAAGAGTGGGCAAATATTGCCACATCAAGATGTGCCATGCTGATAGACTCCTACCCAAAAAGACTGAGTGCTGTAATAAAAGCCAAAGGTGCTGCAACAAGGTATTAGTTTTAGGGTGTGCATATTTATGCAACCAGATTATTGTAAGTTTTTTATTTTTCCCCTTCAAAGATTTCAGTTTGTTTTTCATTTGGGTTGTACAGGTTATAGGTCACATTAATGGTGGAAAAAGTTTTGAAATGATTTATCTTGGTCTGATTTTTTTACATCACACAAACCTGACATTTGAACAGGGGTGTGTAGACTTTTTATATCCACTGTGTGTGTGTGTGTGTGTGTGTGTGTGTGTGTGTGTGTGTGTGTAGACTTTTTATATCCACTGTGTGTGTGTGTGTGTGTCCTTATGTATGTCCCCATACAGTATATCCATGGGAATATTCTCCCTCATAATATATTGTAAAGTGATATAACTTAAGTATTCTCCCTCTGAAATTCCATATTCCGTGATTAATTCATTAAAGGTTTTAAAATGACCATTAGAGGTTATGTGGCAAAGCTTAGTAATTCCACAATTTTCTTCCATTTGGTCCAATTATTAATTTTTTTTTATTCATAGATATACTAGGGTTCTGCCATATTGGCTGATTTGTTGAATTAGCTGTGCTAGCTGCAAGCATTTTAGTGCTTAATTTTTAAATATTAAATATTGCTTCAACTGGGTTTTGTGTAATTTCTTTTGGTAGTTTTTTTTTTTTTTTTTTTTAAAGTGTTGACCATTTTTATCAATATTAAAGCTTTAAAACATAATTTCTTCAATACATTTCCAGTCTTTACATATATTAGAATCAAATAATTCATTTACTTCCTGACAACCAAAATATAAATAATGGAAAAATTAGGCAGCTGCAGTCCACCTTTCATATAAGAACCAGACAATCTTGAATATGAACATCTTGCTTTTTTGCCATGCCATACAAATCTAGAAATTATTTTATGCAGCTCTTCCAACCAAGCTTTTTTATTATAACTGGCAGCATCCTTGGAATGTAATTAACAGACAGAAGCATATTCTTTACTGTGTTTACTCGTTCCAACAAAGACATGGTAAGACTCAACCATCACTCAATATTTGACTTTATTTTATTCAATAATTGTGTCAAATTTAAATGCCGTGCTTGATAACAATTTGTTGTATTTTTTAAACCTAAGTATTATATTTCTGTTTGTTTCTATTTATCTTCAGTATTTTGTATGCAAGTGGTATTACAATGTGTATTTAAAGGTAGCAACTCACACTTTTCTCAACTGACTTTATAGCCAGAGAGTAGTCCATATTGCTTAATGGCCTGATTAATATAATAGAGTGAAGAACGTACTTCTGTTAAATAAAGAATTATAAATCACAGTAAAGAGACAATTTGTATGTACGATCACCAATGTACGATCTTGTACCTTTAATATTGTTATCAGCTCTTATTTTCTCAGCCAGCAGCTCAATGATTAAATTGAATAGGAGAGCAGAGACTTTGCGTCCTTGCTGTGCACCATGATGCAATATGAAAGGCTCTGAAATGATATCACTAGTTTTTATAGATGCCATGGGTTTAAGGTATATCATCTTGATCCACTGCATGAAATTCTTACCAAACCCATATTTTTCTAAGGTGTGGAACATAAAATGGCATTTGATGCGATCAAAGGCTTTCGCAGCATCGACAGTCTGCTGAAAGTGGGAGCCTCTTCGCATACTGAATAATGTTAAAAAACTTCCTTACATTATCAGATGACTGATGATTTTTATATATCCAGTTTGGTCAGTATGTATCAATTTTCTAATTGTTTTGCTTGATCTTGTTGAAAGAATTTGGGCCAAGAGTTTACTGTCTAAATTCGCTAAGGATATTGGTCGATAGCTGCTACAACTCAAGGGATCTTTATTTTTTTAATGAATTAAAGTAATGTGACAATAATTAAACGTAGGTGAAAGACTTCCTTTTTCAAAAGATGCCAAATATGCCTGTAATAAAAGCGGGGATAATTCATCTCTAAAGACTTGATAGAATTCTGCATTGAATCCATCAGGCCCAGGAGACTTGTTTTTATCAAAGGAGTCAATAGCTTTGTTTACTTTACCACAGTTATGGGCTGTTCTAATGCATTTACTTCTTCCTCTGACAAGCAGGGGAGATTAATATTATATAAGAATTCTTGAATTAAATCAGGATTTTCATCACATCTGACAATGAACTTTGCAACGCCTTAATTTCTGTTAGTTTATTTTCTTACTGACGCTGCTTTTTGATCCTATAACTGCCAATCTTGATTAATTCTCCTCTGAGACAACATTTTAGAGTTCCCCATATGGTTGGGAAGTTGGAAATGGAATCCTTGTTACTGTCCATAAAAGTGTGAATATAATCACTTATTTGTTTCTGTATTTCTGGATCTTCAAACAGAGAACTGTTGACCTTCCAGTGTTTGAATCATGGCGGTGCAGCTTTCAAGCTAAAATTGACCTGAAAAGGGTTGTGATCTGATGTAACTATTGGATGTATAAGACTTTGCGTCACATTTTTAACAGCATCTTGTGATACTAGAAACAGATCTATTCTAGAAAAGATGACGTCTATTTGACGTCTAGTAGAGCAATATTACTTTAGTAAACATATATGCACCATTTAACTATTTGACGTCTATTCTCTGTGTCGTTTTTGTCATGGAATGTTTGTGGACTGTATAGCGAAGAGCTCCCTGGTTCCATCAATATGGATTTACTCCCCATTTTTGCACTGCTGCTTCTTTCCCACCGGCTCTGTGTCTATGAGGTAAACACGATTGTGATCATGCCGGGGAGAATACAATATTCCAGGGACATGCTGCTGCATTTAAACATGGATGATGCAGCGTCTGTGATTGAGTCTATGCCGCAACTGCCGGACTTTATTTTGAGAGACGTTCACGGACACAGCGATGAAAAGAGAGACAAGAGAAGGAGGCGCGGAAAGCGTGGAGGCGTGAAACTACGCCTGAGGAGACGTCAGTTTGGTAACATTCCTCTTCCTTCCATGATTTTGGGGAACGTACAATCTCTGAGGAACAAGGTGGATGAAATTCAAGGGAATGTACGCCACCAGGAGGACTTCAAGAACTGCTGTGTCATGGCCTACACGGAGACTTGGCTTAATGCGCATGACCGGGACGCGGACCTGTGGATTGACTGCTTTGGAGCCCCACTCCGCTCGGATCGGCAGGAAGAGGTAATGGGGAAACGTCAGGGGGGGTGGCGTAAGTTTATACATTAATAAACAGTACTGCACATCTGTCACAGTCAGAGAGCGCATCTGTACACCCGATGTGGAGCTGCTGTCCGTATCGCTACGCCCCTTTCATCTGCCTTGCGAGTTCCCAACTTTTCATCACAACTGTGTACATTCACCCGAGGGGAGATGCTGGCTCCGCCTCCAGCACCGTCTTTGATGTGGTACAGCGGCTGCAGTCAATATCCCCAGAGGCGCCAAACTTTATTCTTGGGGATTTTAACCCTGTTTCTTTAAAGAAGACACTTAAAAACTTTTATTAGTATGTCTCCTGCCCAACCAGGCGAAAAAAAGACATTGGACCTGTGCTATGGATCCATTGAGAGGGCCTATAAATCACTCCCCCTTCACCTTTAGGATCCTCAGATCACAACTGTGTACATTTGCTGCCCACATATAAAACTGCTCTCAGAAGAGGCAAGGTGGAGACCAGAGACATAGATGTGTGGACAGAGGATTCAGTGCACTGCCTCCAGGAATGCTTTAACTGTACGGACTGGGAGGTTTTCACACTGTCCTGCGGGGATGATTTGGCCTCTTTGGTGGACGTCACATGCTCATACATGGCTTTCTGTAAAAATATGATCGTTCCACGTAAACGTGTCAAAATATATCCCAACAACAAGCCATGGGTTACAAAATCAGTTAAATCCTGCTTACAGAGGAAAGCACTTGCCTTTAAACAGGGGTCTGTTTCTGAGCTACAGGTTGCCACAAAAGAGCTGAAGTCCGAAATTTTAAGAGCAAAACAGAATTATAAATCAGAATTGGAAAGCAAGATGGCAACAAAGAAACTTGGTTCAGCCTGGGCCAGTATGAAAACTATTGCAGGCCTTCAGAGCACAGTAATCGTGTGTTTTTAGATGGTTTAATTCAGACACAGAGTTGGCTAATGCTCTTAATTGTTTTTATGGTCGTTTTGACTCCTTTGATTTCAGCACTGAAACCCAAGATTTGAAACAGAAACTCAAAGACAATCGGCACTTTAGTATTGAGGTGCAGGATATTAAAAGGGAGTTCTGCGCTGTAAAAGTGAACAAAAGTCAGGGCCCTGATAATATATGTGGGCGCTTGGTAAAGTCTTGTGCACATGAACTGAGTCCTGTATTTCATTACATTTTCAATAAGTCCTTACAGACACAACATGTGCCCAAGATCTGGAAAGATGCCATGGTTGTTCCCGTTCCAAAATCCAGCTGTCCTAAAACGGTAAACGACTTTAGACCAGTCGCTTTGACTTCAATTTTAATGAAAATTTTTGAAAAACTGGTCAGATGTGAGGTCCTAAAGCAGACTGAACATGCATTGGATCCTCTGCAATTTGCCTACAGGCCTCACAAAGGAGTGGAAGACACCACTGTCACTCTGTTCAACATGCTCTTTAACCTCTTGCACTCCGGGATACCACGGGTGGTCACGTCTCTGCGTCCTAGTGCGCACAAAAAAAAACAAAAAAAAAAAAACAACTGCATTTCCGTTCTTCCAATACAGACACAGCCGCGCACAGAAAGCCAAAGGAGTGCTTTGATTGGTTTAGATTTGATTGACCTCTCATTCGACTAATAAGAGCCTTGAATTGGGTTTCTGAAACCTTGAAGAACCAATGACTGAAAACCTAGCTAGAAGGACCCGCCTACCAACGGCTGCGAATACAATGAGCCAATTGAAGCAGAGAAGTTCCGACGATTGAAAGCGTGCGTCCCGTGCGTAAAATCTGTTTTGTGTAAGCCGCTGTGTGTAATGGTAGCGTTCGCCAGTCTTTTTTAATTACTACTGTTCTCATTTGTTCTGAAAAATCATTCGCCAAAACCGCAATAATGGAAGCGCAAAACCGCAATAATGGAATCATGGTTTGACCAGGTTGCGTGACCAGAACCACGAGTCGTAACAAGCGGACCAGCGTCATGTTCGTCTGACGATGAGGAACAGATGTTCGCCAGCGACACTGCTGTTGTGGACAGGTAAGTGTTATAAGCTAAATTATTCTTTATCACTGAAAATAGTAATCAAAATGACTTTTGACCGATCAATTACAACTGTGCGTCATCGCCACATGACGGACCGCGATGGTGGTGGGGGAGTTGTTATCCTCTACATTGCAGATATTTTAGTATAATTTTTATTGCACTGTAGGTTCTTTTTTCTTGTTAAAAAAAAAAAAGGCCACACATTTTTTACGTTGCATGCTTCTTTGTGTGTGGGGGGCTTGTTTGTTCATTCATTCATTCATTCATGAATGAATAAACAACCCACACACACACAAACACACACAGCCCTGAGTGTCACCTTTCATTAGAGCCCAAGATCAAGTTTCTATATTGAATTATTCAAAAGTTATAGACATTTTTCCAAACTGTGCCATTTGGCACAATTTGGCACAGTTCAAAAACGCCTGGGAACAACCTGAGGAAAAAGCTGTGTAATATATTCATTTTTGGTGGTATTGTTACAAAATTTTGACCTCAGCTGGATAACACTTGATTCTACATTTCTGTTGCATTTTCCATCCCGTATCTGACAGCTGTGTGTTATTTGCAAGCATTTGTATCCAAAAAAAACACCCAGGCGAACTTTATTTTCTTCAAGTTCAGTATGTTTAGATGACTGTTACTCAGTGGCAGGAGCACTTAGAGAGATTATGACTGTTTTGCCAAAAAATTCAAAGTGTTTTCTTTTAAATGAGACCAACCCCATGAAGATGCTGCAAAGGGTTGAAGAACAGCTTTTGATTTACTTTGGGTATTTTTAGGCGTTTTTAGGGAAATTGACCAGAGTGCAAGGGGTTAAACATCTGGATTTTAATGGGACACACACCAGGCTTTTATTTGTGGACTTTTCCTCTGCCTTTAAGATAAGATAAGATAAGATAAGCCTTTATTAGTCCCACAACGGGGAAATTCCAGGATTGCAACAGCACAGGGATAGCAACACTCAGAGCAACAATCAGAAGGCAAGAAAAAAAACAAGCAAGCAAGAGCAGCTAATATACATACATATGTACATATTACTATAAAATATATATATATACACACACACACACACACACAGTGCAGAGCATTGTAGCTGGATGGAATAAATATATGAATATATGAACACAGAGTGCAGAGCATTGTAGCTAGATGGAATAAATATGTAAATATATAAACACCCACAGTACGGAGCATTGCAGCTAGGTGGAAAATATGCAAGTATATAAACACACAATGCGGAGCAATGTAGCTAGATGGAATAATATGTAGATATATAAAAACACAGTGCGGAGCATTGTAGCTAGATGGAATAAATATATAGATATATAAATATAAACACACCCAGTGCAGAGCATTGTAGCTAGATGGAATAAATATGTAAATATACAGTATAAACACACACAGATACAATAATACAATCCAACCTCATATTTTAGTTGAAAGGCTCCTGCAACAATTTGATTTGAGCAATAATCTGGTGGGTTGGATTCTGGATTTTTTAACCAACAGGACACAGAGAGTAAGGGTCAATGGTACATTGTCTGACCTAAAGTGCTCTTCTACTGGCTCTCCTCAGGGGTGTGTGTTGTCACCACTACTCTTCATCCTGTACACAAACATGTGTCGGAGCAGACATGACAGACACAAAGTATGCTGATGATTCAGTTATTCTCAGTCTCCTCCAGGATGGTGAGTGTGGCCACGGCCCAGTAGTTGATGATTTTGTTCATTGGTGTGAGGATTCCTGCCTGCAGCTGAATACGACAAAAACTAAAGATATGATTGTTGACTTTAGGAGGAAAACTCCCAGGCACAAAGTCACCGTACTAAAAGGTCAGACCACTGAATGTGTACAATCCTACAAATATCTTGGGACGATTATTGATAGTAATTTAAACTTTGAAGAAAACTGTGAAAGGGTGTGCAAAAAGGGTCAGCAACATTTGCTTCGCTTGAGGAAACTTGCACGCTTCCAAACTGACCGAACCATAATGACAATGTTTTATCGGGCTTTTTTTTTTTTTTTTTTTTTTTTGTTACTTATTTGTACCCGTAGGTAGATTTGGTTTGCAGTCTGGTGACAAGCCACCGGCTGCTGGTCGCTGCGTGCGCGAGCGCCCTAAACCTACATGTTTTTGGTATGCGGGAGGAAACCGGAGAAATCCCGGAGTAAACCCACGCAGCACGGGGAGAACATGCAAACTCCACACAGCTCACTGTTGGTCGGGGGCTGGGATCGAACCCATGATCTCATGATCCCCGCGATCCCCCGGCCGAGGGTAAACTGTGCTGCCACAGTGCTAAACCACTGCGCCACCGTGCAGCCCACTGAATCTGTTTTATTCTTTTCTTTAGTGTCATGGTTTGGTCAGATAAAACTGAAACAGAGGAAATCCTTGGATCAGGTAGTTAGATGGTCCAGTCGTTTGCTTGGTGAGTCACAGCTGAGCCTAACATCCCTGTACACCAGACAAGTACAGAGGATGGCTACCTCCATTTTAAATGACTCCCCCCACCCTTTGCACTGCAACTTTCAGCTTCTTCCCTCAAGACGGAGGTTTACTGTCCAAAAAAGCAAAACCCAGCGCTACAAAAACAGCTTTGTTCCTGCTGCTGTCAACTAACTAACTAACTAACCTGCACTTATATAGCGCTTTTCTAGTCACAAAGACCACTCAAAGCGCTTTCATTAATACTAACCCTCTATTCTAAGGGCCTATAGGAAACAAATATCCAGGGACAATTTAGAACAGCCAATTAACCTAACATGCATGTTTTTGGCATGTGGGAGGAAACCGGAGAAATCCCGGAGTAAACCCACGCAACACGGGGAGAACATGCAAACTCCACACAGATCACTGTTGGTCGGGGGCTGGGATCGAACCCACGATCTCATGATCCCCGCGGTCCCCCGGCCGAGGGTAAAACTGTGCTGCCACAGTGGAAACCACACATCAGATAAATACAAAACAAAGTTGCAAAAATATTGCAATCATAAATAAAATTAAGACAAATCACTTTATATCTTGTATTGCTCATTGATACTTCCACACTTGACCTATTGTATAGAGGCCTGGGGAAACAATTATAAAAGTACATTTAATTCATTGCTAACATTACAAAAAGGGCTGTCCATGTTATACGTAAAGTCGGGTATCTTGAACATACTAATTTATTGTTTACACATTTAAAGTTATTGAAATTGTGGTATCTGGTTGATTATTGTATAGCACAATTAATGTTTAGAAAAAAGAAAAACGTTTTGCATAATTAATCAACTTACTAAAATAGTTGTAAAATCCATAAGTTGCATATTTTTAATAAAATTATAAAGTATAGCTTAAATTTTAGAAAAATGAAAATCTTTATAAGAGCTAAAAGCTCAATAAAGCTTAATCTGGCATTGTAACAATATATTGCACATAATTTAGGTACCTATTTATTAACTCCATTTTATATTTACTTATTTTTGTAGGATTTTATTTGGGTTCTAAATCTTTTATTGGGTTTTAGACCTTTTGAGTTTTTAACCTCTTTGACTAATCTACTTTTTAATATGACCCTTCTCTCTTATCTCTGGTTTTTCTCTCATCTCTTTGTCTTTATACCCTGATTGATGGAGCCTCGAGTATTTTTATCATGTTTATAGTCAGCTTCATGTGTGCCTGTGTTTGTGTCTATGTTGAATGTAATTGTGGCTTGTAAATATGGATATCACCAGACTGCAAAACAAATCTACCTACGGGTACAAATAAAGTAACCTGAATAAAAGGTATAGTCTCTGACATCGCGGTGTAGTGTTCTCCAGATGTCCAAAAGACCAAAAGTCTGCATGAACTCCAGAAGTGAAAAAAACAGATCTTTTAGGTTCACTTATCTTCCCAGTCTTGGCTATTTGTGGATGAAGTGTTAGATTAACATCACCTCCTAAAATGATTATTGAGCTACAAAAATCAGACAATTTATTTTCAATTACACCAAAAAAAGATGGGTCATCTTCATTTGGTGCATTTATGTTTACTAAAGTAATATTGCTCTACTCCAAGCAACCACTAACAAATATTTCTACCTGATGGGTCTCTTAAAATATTAGCTTTGAATTTCAACTTTTTATGAAATAAAACTAACACCGGACCTCTTTGATGACTGTCCAGCTCCAATAGCTTCCCCAACCCGCTGGCTTTTTAAATTATGTAAATTTTCTCTTTTAAATGTGTTTCTTGGAAAAAAGTAGTATCTGGGGAAAATGATTTCAGATGTTTTAAAATTTTACCACATTTCACTTGTTTGCACCATTTACATTCCAAGATATGATTCTTAATTTTGTATCATTCATAAACTACAGAGATTGTATTAAGCAACAAAGAATAACTTGCTCCTCATTGTCAAGCTGAAATAAATGAAAAAAAAAATAGAAATATACTACAGACACAGAGATGCTCCCATCCCTTACATCCCGTCCACAAAACATCTTCCCTCCCAGGCCTCCCATACCTTAACACAGAAATACAGTCCCTAAACAGAAAAGAAAAGTTTAAAAAAGGCCAACAAAAGAACAAAAATAGGACTGTCATAAAATTTTAAAAAAGCCCTTGATCATTCCTTTGCTGCAATATTGAATCACTGGACTAAAGTACATAAATAATAGTAATAACCATGAAAAACAGAATAGAAAAATATTATCTGGTAGCTAATTGTCTTTATACCCTGATTGATGGAGCCTCGAGTATTTTTATCATGTTTATAGTCAGCTTCATGTGTGCCTTACACACAATTACTGCAACAGTAATTTCATTGCCAGAGTCAGCTGTTTGTATGTCGTCATAACGTCACACTGATGACACCTCAACATGTGCAGTTGTTTACAGCTGAGGAAGCCGTTCACCTGTAGCTCCAGGTTTAATGCCGTCGTCCCCATCACTTAACCAGGATGTTGTCTGGGGATTTCTATACAACTTCCCATCAATAAAAAGTTTGTCTATCGACAGCTGAGTTTTTTTGGACCTTCATTGTTTCCGACATGATCGGGTAGAGCAGTCTCCGTCTCCTAAGGATCTCTGGTGGAAACTGGTCAGTTATGGAAAAATTAGATCCTCTCAGCATATATGGTACTCACTTATACAGCAATTTTCTTCTCATCTAGGATAACCAAAGCACTTTACAGATCCTGCTATTCACCCATTCACACACAGATGGCGGCAGAGCTGCCATACACACAGGCACAAACCAGGCCACTAGGAGCAACTGGGGGTTCAATGACTTGCTCAAGGGCACTTCGACAAGCGGACAGCAGACAGAGCGGGAATTGAACCCATGACCGTCCAGTCAGTAGTCGGTCACACTACACCTGTGCCACCGATAATGGTTAGCTTCATCTCGGAGTTGGTGAGTTTCGCCACAACAGGACGAGGCCACGGTCTGAGAATACAGTGTGTTGACATTTTGGGGGGGTTATATTTGTGAAAAATTACATCAACTGATTTGCAATAAAATACTGTTAAATGAAAAAAGTAGGCTTAGGTTAGTAACTGCTTTTTATTTCATGTAAACTTGTGAGTTTCAAAAATGAAATTGTACACAAGTGAAATAAATTTTGAAAATGTTCCTTTTCAGCAAATCACAATTCCTAACAGCTTTTACACAGTGTGTTGGGTTGGTCACCCTCCAGCATTCTAGAAATATAGGCTATTCATCAAAAAACAAAAGTAAATTCTATCACAAATACTTTCAACATCCATTTAATCCTTAGTGCTACCTGACTGTATGCAGCCAGTGTACAGTTACCTATACAGTAACTTAATGCAATGAACAAATTCAATAAGAACTGACTGCAATTGATGCATAAGATAAGTAACATTAATTCTAAACCTGCACAAATATAAATTAAGTATCTAAATTCTTTGGAGACTTCAAAAACCAATTAAAGTTAGAAAACAAAATAAAGTGCTGCTACAAGTTTTCGTGATTTTTTTTTTTGCCCGTTCAGAATTTTCTGGGAGTTTGTTAAAGTGGTGCAGTGCGTGTTGTTCAGCAGGAGGACTTAGAACTTTTTCCACTTCTTTCAACTCTGGGTGATTATCTGGTCATGGTCCTCTGCCTGGTGCAGCTTCTCCAGTAAAAGGTAAAATAAATGCAATAATTCAAAAACAAAAATAAACTTCCATCCAGTATAAACTTCAACTACAACTATATTTTTTCATCCATTAAAGCTAGAAATTAAACTAAAATTACCATTTATGCATTTCAGTTTTGACACCTAATTTGAGTCCAGATTTATTGTGATGATTTTATTTTTGTAGTTTTATTTTAGTCTGTTCATTATCATTCGTTTTTGTCTACTTTCAGTCAATAACAAGATTTGGTTTTTGTTCAATGAAAAGAAAACTGCTTCCATCGCTGTCAACAAATGTTAGAAAAAAAACAACTGTGGCTGTCAGGGTTGCTAGGCAATGGGGTAGCGCGTGGTCACGCAAACAAATGTCATCCAAAGACTAGACCATAAACTTGTTTTTATCATCTATGCGTTATGTCCATATCTTGGTTGACAAGGAGGCGGCTCAGGGTGCAGTTGAACGTAACCTTTATTAAAAAAAAAACAACCACAAACTCACACAGGTGCTCTGTACAGGCCAAGGGGTCGACGGCGAAAGAGACAGGGTCTCTTCAGCCCTTGCCCTTTATACCCCTGGTGATGGCAGAACCGGAAAGGCAGGCCGTCACCCCCACTACACTCAGGATGTTATGGCCGCCATATTGGTACACCACACTATGGACTAAACTCTCTCATTTTAAGATTCTTTTACATTCGTCCTTCGAAATGCGTGGCCACTGTCAGCCCATCTACAAGGCTACAACACCTGAATTTGTGCATGATCAGCCCAGTGCTGGCTCAGCCATATGTGCACAGTCAGCTACGACCAGTCAGTGTGTGGAATGACATAACGTGGGGGCGTAACTTGCTGAGGGAGCATAACTAGTTGAAGAGGTGTAACTTGACGAAGTCTTTGAGCTGCCAACAGACGTCTCGAATTTCTTGCTGCTCCATTTTTTCCTTTATTCCGACTGCTTCATCCAGCTGCTAGCTTAGTAAGCTACTCTGTGTGGTTCTTCTGCATCGGCAGCATCAATGTGTAATTGCGTATCATGAAGCAGCAATACGTGTCATATGACGGGACCCTGGCACTACCGCAAAAAAACCCCAAAAAACTTAATTTTGTGAATTGGTTCTGGATCGTGTAAAATGAGAATCTAGATTCTTAAGTGAATTGATTCCCCCCCCCCCCAACACCCCTAATGGCTGCATGTTGACTATTAACAGTTTATTAAGTAGCAACATTCAACCATCACACTTAGTGGTCAAATAGATGTCAGAATTGTCCCATTTTTGCCCTTGCCAAGAGAATCCCTGTGGTTTTGAAGAAAGAAAGAAAGATCTCTTCTGCATAAATATTTTGTCATAAGTCTTAAAATTTTCCAGAGGTGCAAAACTTTAAGAAAAAGCCACAAAATTACAAGGAAAAAAAAAAATCCATCATAAACATATATACAATAAAAGCTTCAAATTTCCTCGAATAACAAATTTACAGGGACAAATGCCCATTTATTTAAATTATGTACTAAATTCATGAGGAATAAAAATGCAAAATTATAAGAGAAAAACTTGAATTTAAAAGATAAGTTACAAATTCTTGGCAAAAGTTGCAAATTTATGAGGGAAAAAATTCACATATGTACAATTAGTCATTGTGAATGTAAACACGGGAAGCTATATGAAAGATTTATAAATTTATTAGGAAAAAGTAAATTAATAAAATCGGATCAAAAAAAAAAAAGTGGTGGTGGTGGGGACTAGCATGCTAGTGGTTAGCTTAACTTTAGCAGGCACGAAATTGTGGGATACAGGTCAAGTCGATCCCCGACCAAGTGAGCACTCCAGCCTTCCGGTTAGCAGTTTACAGTCAAATAAATGTAACGTAGACCTCTAACGATCACCCTACATGACTCATGTTGTGTTAGTTCATTCAAACCGTAACAGCTCAACATACCTGTTCTCTGTAGCTTTATTATGGGGTTCAGACTCATTTTCTTCAGTCCTCCGTGACGATCGAACTTTTCTTCATATTCTACGATCGTTTCCCCCCCCCCCCTCTTTCTCCATGTTTCTTCAACAACAGTAGTTGGTCGATCTCTGTTTAACGCCACATGATGCTGAATTGAAGACAGAACTGTCGTGTCATGTCTCTGATGAACATGAGGCTAAGGCTAACGGAACCACTACTTCCGCCAGATGTGTCACGGTAAAGTTCCGGTTGAGAAGGGGAAGCGCAAAATTAAGTTCCGCCTTGAGTCAATCTTCTTGCTTGGAAACAAAAAAACAAACAAAAGTATCATTTCTTGCTGTATTATTGACATTCTGACAAGTAAAATAAAAATAATGAATTAAAAAGGGTAGTGTAATGTCAGGGCTGTGATAAGGGGCGGTGGAATTCTCCTGGTGTGTGCCTCAGGCCTCAGGTTATTTCACACCTTAGACAGAATGAATACACATGGGAGAACAGTGGGAGTGGGGGTTGAATGAAGTGAGGTGTAGATGTCCTGCTGTTATTAGGAAGTGCCTTGAATCTTGTGAAGTGTAACTTGATGGAGAGAGAAGGATGTTTAATGTGACTAGTCAGTCTGTTCTGTGCTCGTGATGTGACGAGTCATTCTGTTCAGTGCTTGTGAGATGTGAGTGTGCAATAAATCATTTGAAATGAATCTGCCTGTGATTTTACACACTCCACACTGGTGACCCAAGACGTATTATGGAACACGAGGCAAGATCCCCGGAGCCGGCCCGGTCAGGAAGCTACAGCGAGGCGGCAGCCATCCCACAGACAGCCCGGACTGGAACCTCCAGCCACGCATGTGCGGTTGCAGTCAAGCTATTGGATTTCTGGCAGCACAACCCGCGCTCTTGGTTCCACCTCACCGAGGCTCAGTTCGCCCTCCGGGGAGTAACGGCAGATGACACCAGATTCTACCATGTGGTCGCAGCGCTCGACGCCTGCACAGCTCAACAGGTAGTGAGCCTGCTCGATCAGCCACCAGCCAGCAACAGATACGAGGCGCTCAAGGCTGTGCTCATCCAGCGCTACACACTCTCGGACTGTGAGAGAGTGGAGAGGCTCCTGACGCGGACCGAGCTAGGTGGTGGTTCGGCCGTAGACCTGATGGAGAAGATGCTGGCGTTAAGGGGCACGGATGACGAGCACTTTCTGTTTGCCCACCTCTTCCTCCAGAACCTTCCGACAGTAGCAAGAGTGGTTCTGGCCAATTCGCCGCGGCTGGCCGCGCGAGACTACCGTGCACTAGCCCAAGAGGCAGACCGGATCATCATCGCCACCAAGGCGATCACAGTCAACGCGGCAGCGACGGAGCCCAGCAAGACGACCAGAGGAGGCGAGGAGCCACCGACGGTAGCAGCAGCGGGGGCCAAGGAGCGCCAGAGGGACACGCTCTGTTCCTACCACCGCCACTTCGGAGAGAACGCACGCAGATGTGCACCACCATGCCAATTCCAGCGCTCGGGAAAACGCCAAGGCCGGGGGTCGGTAGCAGCAGCGACCCTCGGTGAAGAGAACAAGCTGCTCTACCTAACGGATGCACGCTCGGGGAGGCATTTCCTCATGGACACCGGAGCCCAGAAGAGCTTCATCCGGCCGACCTACGCTGACCGGCTGGCAGGATCTAGCGGCCCCGGGATGTTGGCAGCAAACGGCTCGGATATTAAGACCTTTGGTGAGAGGAGTCTGCTCTTATCTCTACACGGCCGTACATATGAGTGGACTTTTGTCATAGCAGCACTGAATTACCATATACTGGGGGCTGATTTTCTGTGTGCACATGGTTTACTTTTTGATGTTGCTAACAGGCGCCTGGTTAATGCACTGTCTTGACTCTCTCCCCTGTATAGCTCGAGTGACCCAGCCAACAGCACAAGCCAACGTCACAGGCAATAAGTTCCACACACTGCTCACTCAGTTCCCAGCACTCACGGTCCCGACGTTTTCGGCAGCCATCGCTAAACACGGGGTGGAGCACTTTATCACCACCACCGGGCCGCCCGTTTTCACATGACCTCGGCGCTTGGACACAGCTAAACTGGCCCTAGCGCCCGAGGAGTTTGCCAACCTGGAAAGGTTGGGCATCATCAGGCGATCGAACAGCTCATGGGCATCCCCGCTACATATGGTCCCTAAGGCCGAGGGATCGTGGCGACCGTGCGGAGATTTCCGCAGATTGAATAATGCCACAGCGCATGACCGCTACCCGATTCCCCATATTCAGGATTTTTCCGTTCACCTTGCTGGAGAACGCATTTTTTCTAAAATAGACCTGGTCCGCGGTTACCACCAGGTCCCAGTGCACGTGGAGAACATACCCAAAACAGTGGTAATAACTCCGTTTGGCTTGTTTGAGTTTTTACGCATGCCCTTCGGGTTAAAAGGAGCGGCACAGACATTCCAACGCATGATGGATGCGGTGTTGCACGATCTCCCGTTTGTGTTCGTCTACCTGGATGACATCCTGGTAGCCAGTGCATCTGAGGACGAACACATAACCCACCTCAGGACGGTTTTCCGGAGTTTGGAGGAGCACGGGTCAATAATCAACCCGGCGAAATGCCAGTTCGGCGTGACGGGGATTGATTTTCTGGGGCACCGCGTCTCACCGGAGGGAGCGATACCCTTGCCCGACAAAGTGCGCGCCGTGGCGAATTTTCCCCAGCCTCAGACGGTCAGGGCGCTGCAAGAATTTTTGGGGATGGTTAACTTTTATAACTGGTTCCTCCCCCGCGCAGCTCAACTCATGCAGTCATTGTACGCCGCACTCAAGAGATGGAAACCCGCAGACAGTCGAATGGACTCCGGAGCGAGAGCGGGCGTTCTGAGGTTAAAACAGCCCTGGCAAACGCTGCACTGTTGGCGCACCCGGACCCGGCAGCCCGGATAGCGCTCACTACCGATGCCTCGGACGTGGCCATAGGGGCCGTTGTGGAGCAACGTGTCGCCGGTTCTTGGCAGCCGCTCGCTTTTTTCAGCAGGGCTTTGCGCGACAGTGAGCGTAAATACAGCACGTTCCACAGAGTTGCTTGCTCTCCACCTGGCCATACGCCACTTCCAGTTCTGGCTGGAAGGGCGCAGCTTCACCGCGTTCGTGGACCACAAGCCGCCAACGTTCGCGATGGCCAAGGTTTCGGAATCATGGTTGGGCCGGCAGCAGAGACAGCTGGCTGCGATCTCAGAGTTTACGACCGATATTCAGCATGTGTTGGGTAAACTGAATGTGGTGGCGGACTGCCTCTCACGCACAGTAGTGGCCCCGGTCTGCGTGGGGATAGATTATACAGCCATGGCCGCAGAGCTGACATGTTACTCGGCCCAGGAAACATGCACGCAGGCTCAGGCAGATTTGAAAGCTTTATTTAACCAATAAAATGTGTTTGGATGCGTGTATGCGATATGTTAATGTGTTGTGGATGGAAGATGAAGGCAGAGAGAGCAGCACGCCATGCAGCCAGGCAACCCTATGGAAGAGAGGAGAGCAGGGGATTAGCTGGGCAAATCACACGGGAGAGTAATAAAGCAATGTGCTTACTTGCAGTAACAGAGGTGGCTGGCGTTGGCAAGATCCCAAGCCTGGGAGACAGCGCCCTGCTGTGCGTCCAACGAGGAGAGGTGTTGATGGTGGCGAAGGAGAGGATGTCCACTGCCAGGGAATCCACCTGTGCACAGGGGAAGGCTGAGAGGACAGATGAGCGAATAGACAGCTTACGTGTCGTTGCGAAGGTCAGCAGGCCTGGAGGAAGGAATCTGCTGAGGGTTTGAGCATGTAGGAAGACAGACTGCTCCAGGCCGATGCTCAGGGCGAGGTGAAATAAATAGTTGCGTGCTAATCAGGTGCAGGTGTGCGCACAGCTGAAGTGGATGCCCGAGAGCGGCGAGTGGTGACAGTACTCTCCCCCCTCCCCCCCAACAGCGCCTCCTGGCGCTGGCGTACCTGGGTGCGCCCGGTGAAACTCCGCGATGAGATCTTGATCCAGCACCCACGAAGAGCACACCCAGGACCTCCACTCCGGCCCATAACCCTCCCAATCCACCAGGTATTGTAGCCCACGACCTCGGCGTCGGGAGTAACACCCCACGCCGGATCACCGTCAATCATCATGGGAGCGGGCGGCGACCTAGGAGGAGGGCAGAGAGGATTGGAGAGAACAGGCTTAACTTTAGACATGTGGAAGGTGGGACACACACGTAGGGAGGGATGGAGGGCCAAATGCACAGCCACCGGGTTGACAATCTTGGTGATTACGAAAGGACTGAGAAACCGTGGAGCCAGCTTCCTCTTCTCGGCCTTAAGGTTGATGTCTTGAGAAGAGAGCCAAACCCGTTGACCCACCTGGTAATTAGGAGCTGGCCTCCTGTGGCAATTGGCGGTGGAGCTGTTGCGTGCTGCTGTGGTAAAAGCGCCCCTCTTGTCTTAGTCCACACACTGGCAGCGTCTCATGTGTGCCTGGACAGATGGAACAGTCAGCTCACCCTCCTGCTCGGGAAACGGGGGGGGGGTCGTACCCCAAGGACGCCTTGAAGGGAGACACACCAGTAGCCGAAGACCGCGCCGTGTTGTGGGCATACTCCACCCAGGCCAAGTAGGAGCTCCAGGAGGACAGATTAGAGGAGGTCACATAGCGCAAAGCAGCCTCCAGCTCCTGATTAGTGTGCTCACATTGTCCATTGGACTGGGGGTGGTGACCAGAGGAGAGACTAACCGTGGCCCCCAAAGCGTTACAAAAGCACCTCCATACCTGGGAGACAAACTGAGGCCCCCGATCCGATACAACATCCAATGGAATCCTGTGCAGTCTGACCACATGCTGGACGAGGAGGTCAGCCGTCTCACGTGCCGAAGGGAGACCCCAAAGAGGCACAAAATGGGCGGCCTTAGAGAACCGATCCACAATCGTCAGCACTGTGTCATAGGTGTTAGAGACCGGGAGACCAGTGACGAAGTCAAGGGCGATGTGCGACCAGGGCCTGCCCGGGACCGGCAGGGGCTGGAGCAGACCTGCAGGTGGAGAGTTTTGAGACTTGCCGGTAGCGCACTGGGGACAAGCCCGGACGTAGTTGGTGGCATCTTTCTGGAGACCCGGCCACCAGAACAAGCGTTGCAGAAGATTCACCAGTCGGGAGACGCCAGGGTGACAGGTGAGCTTGGAGGTATGGACCCAGTGAATAACCTCCCCTCGAACCACTGAAGGAACGAAGAGCCTCCCCTCTGGGCCACCGCCCGGGTCCAGTTCCATCTCCTGTGCCCTACGGATCTTGTCCCTGATGGACCAGGAAACCGCCCCCACAATACACGAGCTGGGGAGGATGGTGTGGTCCGACTCCTCTGGAACTTCAGGAGTGAACTGCCTGGACAATGCGTCGGGCAACCCATTCTTCGAGCCTGGACGGTACGTGATGGTAAACTGAAACCGAGCACAGAATAGAGACCAGCGTGCCTGGCGGGCATTCAGGCGCCGCGCTGACCTCAAATACTCAAGGTTTTTGTGGTCCGTGCAGACCACAAAAGGCTGAGCTGCCCCCTCCAGCCAGTGATGCCACTCCTGCAGCGCGAGCTTGACAGTGAGGAGTTCCCTGTCGCCGATGTCATAATTACGTTCCGCTGCAGATAACCGTCGGGAGAAGATGACGCAGGGCCGTTTGACTCCGCCCACTGGTGAGGGCTGAGAGAGCACTGCCCCCACCCCCGTGTCGGATGCATCGACCTCCACCAAGCACTGCAGCGCGGGGCCGACCTGAGTCAGGACCTGGGAGGATGAGAACTCTGCCTGGAGGGTCTTGAAGGCGGTGGCTGCCTCCTCGGACCACTGGAAGGGCACCTTCGATGAAGTGAGGCGAGTCAGGGGGGTGACAATGGCGCCGAAGTTGGGGACAAAGCGACGGTAGAAATTAGCGAAGCCAATGAACTGCTGAACCTGCTTCCTGGAGGTAGGCGTGGGCCACTTGACCACCGCTTTAACCTTAGCTGGGTCGGGGAGAATCTGATTGTGCGAGATGACGAACCCCAGGAAAGAGGTGGTCCGGGCGTAGAATTTGCACTTCTCCGCCTTGATGTAATGTCTGTTCTCCAGCAGCCATTGCAGGACCCGCCTCACATGAACCTGGTGCTCCTCCCGTGACCTGGAGAAGATGAGTATATCGTCCAAGTACACGAAGACAAAGACCCCCAGGAAATCTCGTAGGATGTCATTTATGAGCCGCTGGAAGATGGCAGGTGCATTGGTGAGCCCAAACGGCATCACGAGGTACTCGAAGTGACCGCTGGGCGTCCTGAAAGCCATCTTCCACCCATCACCCTCCCGGATCCGAACGAGATGGTAAGCACTGCGGAGATCTAGTTTCGTGAACCAGGTCGCCCCCTGGAGGGAGTGGAAGGCGGTGTCCATCAGCGGCAACGTGTAGCGATCCTTAATAGTAATGTCATTCAGCGCTCTGAAGTCAATGCAGGGGTGAAGGGACCCATCCTTCTTGGACATGAAGAAGAAGCCCGCGCCGAGCGGAGACGAGGAGGGGCGGATGATCCCAGCGCTGAGCGACTCCTTGATGTAAGCATCCATCGCCTCACGTTCGGGAGCGGAGAGGCTGTACAGGCGGCCAGATGGCAAGGGGGCCCCTGGACAGAGGTTTATGGCGCAGTCATACGGCCGGTGAGGGGGGAGAGACATCGCCTTGGACTTACTGAATGCTATTCCCAAGTCGTGGAACTCCTGCGGTACCAGGGTGAGGTCTGGAGGCTCAGAGACCGGCGCCGGCGAGGACGGAGCACAAGCCACAGACTGGAGGCAGGTGCCCAGGCAGAAGGAGCTCCAAGAAAGAACACTGTCGGATCTCCAATCGAGGACGGGGTTGTGCAAGCGCAGCCACGGATAGCCTAGGATGACACGGTCCAAAGAGGAGGGCAGGACAAACGGGGTCAGATCCTCACGGTGGTTGCTAGAGATTATAATAGGAACCGGCTTGGTGCGATGCGTCACTACCCCCAGGGGAGAGCGAGAGAGAGTGACCAGGTTAAGGGGAGTTGACAGTGGCTGACAGGATATGCCCAAACGGGTTGCCAGGCTCTTGGAAATAAAACTTTGCTCTGCCCCTGAATCCACCAGTGCATGCATGAGATGCCTGATGGAGTTATGGCAGAAACGAATGGGCAGTGTGCAACAGGATAGGGGATTTGACCGGTTAGAGTCCGCGAGGCCCCCTACAGTGACTCGTGGACCCCCCCCCCCCCCCGTTTGGCTTAACCAGGCACAGCTCCACGGTATGCTGGACGTCTCCGCAATACATGCAGAGACCCAGTTCCCGCTGGTGTTGTCTCTCCACAAGGGGGAGCCTGGTGCGTCCGATCGCCATGGCCTCTGGCTCATCGGTGGACTCTGGAGCGGGTAACGCCAGTGGGCGAGACTGAGAAGAGCGGGCGGAAACTCCGCGTGACTGACTTCTGCTCCGCGGCCCGCTCTCGCAGCCTATTGTCCAGGCTAATCGTGAGTGAGATTAGCTCTGACAGCCGCCCTGGGAGATCCCGACTGGCTAGCTCGTCCCTCAGACCCGAATTGCGGCTACGGAGGAAGATGCTGCAGAGAGATGTCTCTCCCCAGCCAACCTCCTCCGTTGCCACCCGGAAGTCAACAGCGTGATCCGCTGCTGACCGGCTTCCCTGTTGGAGACCAAGGAGCCGGTCAGCGAGGACGCTGTCATGACGCGAGTGGTCAAACACCTCTAGGAAGTCTTGCACGAACCAGTCATAGGTGAGGGTTGCATAGCTGGGCTTCGACATCACGGCGTAAGCCCAAGCTAGCGCTCGCCCCTCCAAGAGATTAGCTATGTAACCGATTTGGCTACGGTCTGAGGGGAAATCCCCGGGAACGCGCAGAAACACTGACTCACATTGCAAAATGAACCCCCGTGCTCCTCCGAGTTTCCCATTGAAGTGAGCGGGGGTCGGAATAGGTATGAGCCGGGTCGGCGTCCCCGAGCTAGATTGGCCAGCCGTGGAAGCGACTGGAGCCGAGGCGCCTTGAGGAACCGGGGGGGGGGGGGAAACGCCTGCTGGGGGTCAAGGCGGTCTAACCGGTGAGTGATTATGGTTAATAATCTCTTGTTGTTGGTGAGCAATCATATCCACCCGAGCCTCGAGAGTGGAAAAGCGGCGTGCGAGCCCGCTGTCCGCTGGGCCACGCTGCTGGAGCTGTACTGACATTACTCAGCCCAAGAAACACGCACGCAGACTCAGGCAGATTTGAAAGCTTTATTTAACCAATAAAATGTGTTTGGATGCGTGTATGCGATATGTTAATGTGTTGTGGATGGAAGACGAAGGCAGAGAGAGCAGCACGCCGTGCAGCCAGGCAACCCTATGGAAGAGAGGAGAGCAGGGGATTAGCTGGGCAAATCACACAGGAGAGTAATAAAGCAATGTGCTTACTTGCAGTAACAGAGGTGGCTGGCTTTGGCAAGATCCCAAGCCTGGGAGACAGCGCCCTGCTGTGCGTCCAACGAGGAGAGGTGTTGATGGTGGCGAAGGAGAGGATGTCCACTGCCAGGGAATCCACCTGTGCACAGGGGAAGGCTGAGAGGACAGGTGGGCAAATAGACAGCTTACGTGTCGTTGCAAAGGTCAGCAGGCCTGGAGGAAGGAATCTGCTGAGGGTTTGAGCACGTAGGAAGACAGACTGCTCCAGGCCGATGCTCAGGGCGAGGTGGAATAAATAGTTGCGCACTAATGAGGTGCAGGTGTGCGTGCAGCTGAGGTGGATGCCCGAGAGCGGCGAGTGGTGACAAGAGCAGATTGGCGATATGGACGTGTGCGCGCTCCAGTCTGGACCAACAGGGTTAAGGCTGGAGAGCAGAGTACTGCAAGACGGCAAGCCCCCCCCCCCCAATCTGCGACGTCTCCACGGGACGCCCGCGCCCGGTGGTCCCAGTCGCTTGGTGCTGCTGCGTGTTTGAGTCAGTTCACGCTCTGGCGCACCCAGGGGTGCACGTGTCAGTCAAAATGGTGGGAGCGAAGTTAGTGTGGCCAGGCCTGTGCAAACAAGTGAAAGAGTGGGCTGCAGCCTGCGTAGTGTGCCAATGAGCCAAAGTACACAGACACGCGAAGGCTCCTTTGGAGCCGTTTTGTATACCGGCGAAGAGGTTCGACCATGTTCACGTGGACCTCGTGGGCCCCCTCCCGCCATCGCAGGGGTGCGTGCACCTTCTGAGTGGTGGACCACACCACACGCTGGCCAGAAGCAATCCCGCTGGTGGCAACCATGTCCTTGGATGTGGCGCACCCTCTTTTTTGACAACATGGGTGGCACGTTTTGGAATCCCGTCGGACATCACGTCCGATAGGGGTCCTCAGTTTGTTTCCGACCTCTGGTCGGTGATGGCCCATAGCCTGGGTGTTGCAATTCATCGCACAAGTGTGTACAACCCACAGGCCAATGGGTTATGCGAGTGTTTTCATAGGTCACTGAAAGCAGTGCTCAGGGCTTCGCTGACTGATGCAAATTGGGTAAACCGGTTGCTGTGGGTTTTATTGGGGTTGCGTTCCGCACCAAAAGAGGATTTGGAGGCTTCCCCGGCAGAGCTTGGTTTTTCTCAGCCATTGCGGCTGCCCGGGGAATTTTTGCCAGATAATCCCGCGCTGGACAACTGCCCGACTCAGCATTTGCAGCATAGTGCAGACACAGGCGCGCTGCCAGGCCTGGCCCACCACTGTTTTCCACGCACTTTTGTGCCAAAAACGTTGAATAATGCGGCATTCGTGTTTGTCAGGCACGATGCCCACCGCCCTCCATTGCGCCCACCCTACGACGGCCCGTTCAGAGTGCTGGAAACAGGGGACAAACATTTTTTGTTAGATTTGGGGGGGGGGGGGGGTCGTCGGAAGAAAATATGCATAGACAGACTTAAGCCCGCCTTTGTGGTGGCGGACGAGCAAGTGCTGTTGGCTCGGGCCCCTTGGCGTGGAAGACCCCCACTGAGAATTCCCCAGGTAAACGATTCATCAGAGCAGCCACACTGGCAAGTTGAAGGTTCCCCCCCTTGCCATGGCCCACCCGCAGACAGACACACCCCCAGCAGCCCCCCGCCGGCACAGCAGCGCCACAGAGGCGGTAAACCCCTGTTACAGCAGATATGGGAGGAGACTGAAGCCAAAAGGACGTGAGGACTGAAACTCGGTCTGAGATTCGGGGGGGGGGGGGGGAGGTCGTGTAGAGACTGGGTTAGTCATCTCAGACTGGATGCAGAGGGTAAACAGAGAAGAATAGCTATGGAGATTACAGTGAGGTTGCAGGAAGAAGGAGTTGGGGGGAGAAGGGATGAATGTATTGTGATGTGAGATGTCATGCAGATGTGAGATGGGCGGTTGGTATAAAAGGAGAACCCCTGGTGTATAGAGACATGCTTTTTCTGTGTACGACTGATGTGAGAGAATAAAATCGTCTGCTGCATAAACCAGTCTCGTTATTTACACTCTCCACAGACTAATAAAAGTACTCCAGGGAGTACTGGTGTGTGGACCAATGGGCATCAAGTCAGCCCTTCAATGTATGCACTGTTGGAGCAGTCACAACATCCTCAGGTTGTCTGTTCCATATTTCAAAAACTATTAGAAAAAAAATTTCAACATCTTAAAAAAAAAAAAAAAAAAAAAAATTTAACTTCAAACTATGTCCTCTGGTGAATACGGGGCTATCATCCAGCTCCAAAAGAACAGAAATCAACCCTATAAATGCCATGAAGGTACTTGTATACTGCAATAATGTCTCCCTGAACACGTCAATACTGCAGTGTTGGAAGCTTCAACTCACGTAGCCTATCAGTATATGCTAAATGCTGAAGTCCTGGGACCAGCTTTGTCACATGTCTTTGAACACCCTCTAGAAGTTTTGCTTGCCTAGCATATAAGAAAAACAACTGTATTACAGTACTCCAGATGAGTCCTGACAAATGATTTATACAGTGTGTTAAAAATCTCTAAGAATTTGAACGATCGTCTTATCAGTTCCAGCTGCTGATTGGCTTTATTCACTTGCTTCTCTACGTCGGTATCGAATGTGAGTTGATTATCCATCCATACTCCCAGATCCTTCTCTTCCTTAGTTTCCTTTAGAGTAACTTTGCCTAATTTGTACTTGTATTTGGCATCATGCCTCCCAAGGTGCATCACTTTGCATTTAGTGGCATTAAACTTGATTTGCCACTGTTTGGCCCAAGCCTGCAGTTGTTCCAAATCATCCTGAAGTGACTGTTACTGATGGACATTGCTGACAACAGAAAAGACCTTACTATCATCAGCAAACAAAGCAATATAATTATGCACAGCTCCCGGCATGTTGTTCACAAAAAGGACAAAGAAAAGGGGGCCCAATACACTGCCCTGGGGGACTCCTGACAAGACATGAGTCCATCCAGATGCAGCCTCATTAACAATTACTCGTTTCCTTCCTGTGAGAAAACTCTACTACTCTCTACTTTCCCATAATTCCATAGCCTTTAAGTATGACCAAGAGTCTCTCATGAGGCACGCTATTGAATGCCTTTGCAAGATCCAGGTAAACAACGTCAATGGGCCAGTTATCGTCAAGCATTCTTGTCCAAATATCCAAACAACTAAGAAGCTGGGTACCGCAGGAGCGACCATTAACAAAGCCGTACTAACAATTATGTAATAGATGATTCTCATCTAAGTAAGTGACCAGATGTTCCATAACAATGACTTCCATAATCTTGCAGGTCACACATGTAAGGTTTACTGGTCTGTAATTCCCAGGGTCAGATTTTTAGGTCCTTCTTATAAATTGGCGATACATGAGCTTCTTTCCATCTCATGGGGATCACTCCCTCTTCTAATGACCTGTTGATAATGGTTGCAAGGGGGCTAGAAATTACAGCACTCAACTCTCAACACCCTAGGATGCATTCCATCAGGCCCTAGTGACTTCCCAGGGTTAAAATTGTTGAGCCTTTTCCTAGCGTCTTCAGCTGATATATGCAGATCACCCAAATGACAACCAATATCACGACTGAGCTAGAAGTCCGGTATGTTGGTAGCATCCTCCTAGGTAAAGACGCTAGTGAAAAGAAAAAAAAAACAAAAAACACTAAATGCCTCAGCCTTTTCAATGTCAGTCGTAGCTTTCCCATATACTGACTCTAAGTCTGCTATACCTGTCTTAATCTTACGCTTACCATTGACTTATTTATAGAAGGCTTTAGGGTTGCTCTTAGATTCCTTTGCCATTTTCCTCAAAATCTTGTTTTGCTTTCCTGCATTCCCACTTGGCCCGATTCCTTGCCCTTGCATACAAAAGGAAGTCTTGTCCCTCCAATGTATTTATATACCTCTTATAAGCTTCCGTTTTCATTTTAACCTTCTTCAAGGTATTGGCATTCATCCAAAGTGGTCTGCCTGGTTTATTGTAATTGGTTGTCCTGAGAGGTATAAACTCCTTAATCCCCTCATTTTTTTTTCCCCCAAAGAGAGTCCAACTATCCTTGCAGCTTAATCTATTCAAGTTGTCCTCCCATGGATACTCTGCCATCATATGTCTAAATCAAAATCACCTTTGTCATAGATGTGCTTCTTTGTGGATGATTTAATCCTCAAATAAAAACGTAATTTAAAGATAATGCATACATGGTGGCTCTTGCCGAGTGGAGCGTCCATCGTCAAATCTTCAGTCATTCCTTCCTCATTAGTAAATATTAAATCAGTCAGAGTGGGTCTCTGGTCACCTCTTCAATGTGTTAAATCACGTACATGCTGAGTAAAAAAAAAAAAAAAAAAAAAAAAAGCAGTCTCTAATACACTCATACAGTTGGAAGCCAACACTAACAATATTATCAGGTGAAGTTTCATCAATCCAATTAATAGCTGGGCAGTTAAAATCCCCGCAAATGAGTATGTGACTGTATTCCCTTCTATTGCTAATATTCCTTAAATAATTAAAGTTTAAGATTATTCACCGAATCACTATTGGGGGATCTGTAAATACAGCCAATTAAAAGTTTCATTCCCCTCCAACTCTACTTTGATCCAACAACTCTCGTCAAAGGTGTCAGCAGCACTATCTGCTCAAGAGGCCTTTATTTTGTGTGACAGATCACCCCATGCTTCCCACCTACTATATTACTATAAATGTCATCCATCCACCTGAAACTCAGATTCTTGTACTTGAAAATACAAATGCTTAGGTAAAACCTCTGACACAGACAACATCTGGTGCATAACGTACAAGTGAAGCAACAAACTCAGACCTTTTATTCAGCAGACTATCAGTGTTTGTATAAAAACAAGTAATGTTGTGGTTAACTAAATCTCTTCTTCCTCCCTTCTTTGTCATCCTTTGACCACCTTGCCCTTGCTTATCACCCACATAGTGCTGGTCTCTCCTGCATCCTGAGACTCCTTTATCCTTCTGTTCCACTCCTCCAGGAGCTTTTGTCATCCTTTGCTCTAAAGGGGTCAGGTCTCTATTAATAAATATATCCTTATACAAGGGAACCTTCTGAAGATTTGATGCAACTTTAAGAATTGTATATTGGTCTGCTTTCGAGGCTGTAGTAGTTCTTAGAGGCCGAGGAGAGTCTCCCTTACCAAGTCTCACAATTCCTGATAGAGGCACTTTAACTTTTATCTTGTCAAGCATCATCCTAATGGAATCTAGGTCATCTGTGCATCCAGGGCTGCATGGTGGTGCAGTGGTTTAGCACTGTGGCAGCACAGTTTTACCCTTGGCCGGGGGATCGTGGGGATCATGAGTTCGATCCCAGCCCCCGACCAACAGTGAGCTGTGTGGAGTTTGCATGTTCCCCCCGTGTTGCGTGGGTTTACTCCGGGATTTCTCCGGTTTCCTCCAGCATACCAAAAACATGTAGGTTTAGGGCGCTCGCGCACGCAGCGACCGGCAGCCGGTGGCTTTTCACCAGACTGCAAACCAAATCTACCTACGGGTACAAATAAGTAACCAAAAAAAAAAAAAAAATCCTTCTGTCCTCAACATCAGCCGCTTGGCTTTTGGGAAAGTTAAAGATCAAATTAAATTTCCTGTTCCCCCTCATTTCTTCCAGCAGACCTTCCACATTTGCACATCGAGTAATATCCTCATCCTGTCTAAATTTGAGGTCATTCAACTCCATCTTCAGCACTTCCAGCTGAGGTTTAACGTCACCTGCTAGGCCTAACTTATCAAAATCCTTCATACCGCTCATCTCACTGTCAATTCTACCAATCTCTTTTGAAAAAACTTCTTATCAAGGGAGGTGCATACCTCATGAATTTCTTCAGAAATCTCAGATTTGTGGCCCTTAACAGGAAGTCCGCCATCTTTCCTTGAAGCCGCCCCACCTCCAATTTGGCCAAAAACAACCCCTGGCATTTAAACAAACTCCTCCTAGGGGTCTGCTCAATTGAGCTCATTTTCACATGGCGACATCTATCCATTGTTCCTGGGGGTGCCGCTGTAGGAACGATTATGGGAGGAGCTTCCAGTTTCAGTAGTGTTAAATCAGTAAGAGTGGAGTAGCAGAGGCATTTAAAATAGCGGTTTTAAAATTTTTCAAATTCATTTTAATGTATAGTCCACATGTGTTTTGCACTCAAGTGGCAGCTAATTTCAGCACTTGTAGTTTGTCTTTTTTGAATGTTTTGGCATAGTTCTGGTATTTGTTGCTGGTGTTCGTGGTTATGCCATAGACTGTATAAACTGAAGCTTCTCACCAGCGATGTGTAGATCATGCACTGAACAAAAAAGGACTGTTGGTGTGATTGGTGGTACAGACAAGAGCACAGCAGGTATGTTTTCACTTATATAGATGTCACAGATCTGACGTTTATGTGTTATACATGTCACCAGAATGAAGGCTGCATGAAGTAAAATGAATTAAAAAAAAATAGTAACAATTTGCTTCCTAAGGCTTAATGATTTAAGAAAGCTATCAAAGAGTTTTTTGGAATTTTTTGCATTTGTCGCACTGCCTTGGAATGACATGGACTTCAGCATGCATTAATTTTTAAATTATCACAAAATATAGATCAATAAAATTCTGAACAATTGTCAGAAGTGTCTGTACGTGTTAAGTTAAATAACAAGCATTTATGGCATGACGGCAGCATGAGCATTTTAATTTCAGGGTAAAACGAATGGCTGCAGCTGTCTGTATATACCATGACCGCTAAGCACGGTGTTGTGGCGTACTTCTGCTCCAAGGTAAATTTGATTATGTCCAACATATTTTAACAAAATGCAGCCGACTTTGTCAGCACACCATCAGTGTGGGAATGTGTGTGTGAATGGGTGGATTGCAGGATCTGTAAAGCGCTTTGGTCATCAAGAGATGAGAATAAAAGCGCTATATAAGTGAATGCCATTTACCATTTTATTGTGGTGGAGGCATTGATATATCTCAGAGCTTTTATTTGTTTACAGTGTCAGTATCTTGGCAGTGGTGCCAACAAATGGAGCTACTGTCTGCAAGGCCACTTTAAGGTCATCTTCCCATCCCTTGATAGTCGTGGGAAGTGGTATGATTATATTATTGTTTTTGAGGTGCAAGAGGCCATGTTCCTGCATTTTTAATGGTGAAGTCATTGTTTAACAAGGAAAAGTGTCCCATTTCAGTGACAATCATACGTTCTAAACTAGTACCGGAAGTTGCTACCATAATTCACACAAGGCATCATGGGGGCTAGGAATAAGGTGGATAGGCATGGGCCATTAAAGCTTCCTCCTTTCACAGTAGAAAGTTCAAAGGTGTGGCCATTGTTATGTTGGTAATAGGAGCCAAGGACGAGACCGAGCGTTGAACTGGACACAACTTTGTGACTCACTCTGTCAATACAAGCGCTACCGTAAGGCAGAGAGGAGGCCAACAGAGCGCCCCTCTCCCTCACTGTCCTTTTATAGCCCAGGTGGTAGCAGAACCGGAAAGGTGGAGCCACCACCAGTGTCACAATATGTTCCCATTACAACACATCCCCCCCCTTCAAAAAAAAAAAAGGGTCCAAAACACATGCATACAATCGGAACCCCCCCCCCTCTCCCAATTTGGAACCCGAATCACGCACTAAAACTAAAACAGAACTACCTAAAGGCCTCACATTCACTCAAAATAACTGAAACTAAGGCGGGGGGGGGGGGCAAGTGGACTACCGTCCCACCCCTACATGGCAAGACTGATTATTCTGCCGTCTACCTGAGAAGAACAGTCCACTAAACAGAAAACTGCCGTGTTCCTAAAAAAAACGCAAAACAATCCCAGTCATAGACCTAATGTACATTTCGATTGTCCCCCATTTTCATCACCATGCATCATATGCACTGTCCCACCATCAGTCTGCCCCAGGAGAGGAGCCACCCACTGGAAAACTGTCGGACTGCTCCACTCAGGTGGATCTTTTCTTTGCTCCAGGGGATGACCCACGTCCAGGTCCAAACACTTCCTTCCTCTCGAGCGTGCCATAGCTCATTGGGATGCCTCCATGAGCCATGAGACAGCTGGAGTTAGGTATCCTCCCCAACAGCCACCATCTGCAGCCGCCCCTGGTCATCTTCTTGTCGGCGTTTGCCCCGAACACCTCTTGACCGGACCTCCTCTCTGGGTCAGACCATATCTGCAACCCCCAGAGGGGCCCTACTCAGCTTCCAGTGTCCCCGTTTGGCATGTCGTTATACCATGCCAGCCAGTCCTGGCCTGCTCTCCGGTCCCTTCCAGTCGAATCCTGGGCGTAGACTGGGCCCTCCACTTGGCACCACTCATCGTCACGGGCGTCCCACTGTGCCGCCCAGTTTCCTCAACTAGGGTTACTTGGGCGCTGGCACCAGGACCCTCCCGCGATGACCGAGTGGAATTGGTCCTGCTCATTGTCCAGATTACTAGGCAAAGGTTCATCCCACACAACTGTCCATCGTTCGCGGACCCAGCCAGTCCTACAAACCACAGCCCGACCACTCTTCTCCAACCAATACTGTGGGAAGAAACTCCTTACGGTTGCCCAATTTAACATGGATCTCACTGCTCCCATGTCAATCAGCAACCGTTAACCCATCCAGTTCCACCATACAGTGAGAACGGCCGTTGGTACATGGGGATACACTGCAAATTACCGTGGAAGGTGAAACTGGGAGATCCTCCTTGTATCTTGGATCCCCTTGCTCGAACCTGTAACATGGCCTGGCAAAATGATGCAAGAGTCTGCATGGGCTGCAGCGTCTTCCTCTTGCTGGACACTAACCTTATAATGGTGGTTGGTGGACTTACAACCCAAACACCTGGGTGATCCCGGGGAAGACCGCATCTTGACAGTATTAGTGGAGCCTTAGTCATCCTCCACACCATTGTCACTGTCCTGGTCCTCTGCCTGAGCTGTTGACTGTGGTTCAAAATGGCAGTGTGACACTCTCTTGCCGAGCTCCCATGATAGCTTGTCTGCCGCCTCAAACTTCTGAGCTCACTCAATGGATTTGGCTAACGTCAGCTTGCCCGAGAATGTGAGGAGCTTTGATCGCATTGCCGGACAAACAGTATGCTCTGCCCACCGGTCGTCGACCATCTCTTCCAACTCGCAGAACTGGCGGTCCTTGGCCAGCTGACTTAGGTCTGCTACATACCGCTGCACCGACTCGCCAGTCCCCTGGCAGCGCTGCTGAAACTGGATCCTCCGAACGATGTTTTCTGGGGCTCGAAAATGTTGCGCCATGAGCTCAACCACTTCTTCAAAGCCATCACCCTCGCCGAAAGTACTAAGGATATGTTGTCCTTCCATTCCTAGGTTGTGAACCAACTTTGCCCATGCCCGCAACTTCTCCAGTCTTCCAAGGTCCAATGCCACTAATAATTTTGAAAGTTGGAGAACCAACTTGCCCAAGGGACAGACAGGTGGCTCACCGGAAGCTCCAAAAATGGCCGAATCGATGTAAGCATCCATATTTTTACCCTCGTCGTCAAATGTTATGTCGGTAATAGGAGCCAAGGATGAGACTGAGCGTTGAACTGAACAACTTTATTTGTGACTCACTCTCACAATACAAGCGTGACTGTAAGGCGGAGAGGAGGCTAAGAGAGCGCCCCTCTCCCTCACAGCCCTTTTATAGCCCGGGTTGCAGCGGAACCGGAAAGGTGGAGCCACCACCCATGTCACACAATCATATGTCCCCATCACAACACAACAGCTAGGGTGTCAGGGTGAAGTTTGACTCTGCCCCTTACAACATCAAACAGCTGTAACGCGAGCAAAACTTGTCCCATGTCCACTAAAGTTACCATGATGGACAATAGTCCAGCCCCAAATGCATCCATATAAAAATAATATATCAAAAATGTAGTGCCACCGAGTGGTTAAAGGAAGAATTGCTGAAAACCGTTTTATTCATTACTCACGCGCCACTTACCAGAATGACGTAAAATTTTCTGAGGTTCATCAGACCTCATGGGTGATCATAACTGCTCATCAACTTTAGCATGGCGTCACTCTTGTTACCATGGACATGCCCTCCTAGCCATTCAATCCGTAATGTTGTTGGGAGAGATGGGAATGACCTGGAGTCATGAAATCTGCAACATAGGTTGAGGTGACTGTCATATGTAGTCCTATATGGGTGGGCAACACAACTGACAGGGAAGTGTTGCCATGGCGACGGTTGACTCCTCGCCATGCAACATTGAAAAGTTGTAACTTGGACAAACTTTGTACGATTTTCACCAAAATTTCTACAATCGATATTTGTCCTGCCCTGAAAGTGTCTATATAAAACTAACAAAAGTTACAGCACACCTAGTGATTAAAGGAAGAATTGCTGAAAACTTAATTTTTCTCTCACCAGGTGCAAAAATGAAGTGAAGGAATGACTAGGACTAACTGATGGTATACATACATAGTACAGACCCGTTTCCATGGTGACCGGCGTGCATCAATGGCTTCCTCACCATGCAAAACATGAGCGTTACAGTTCAGACAGTCCTCGTTTGATTTGGACCAAACTTTGCACAAATCATACTAATCCCACTCTGGACATGTCTGTCTGTCAATATTTACAAAAGTGTCATGGCACCACCTAGTGCTGACATGAGGTGTTGTGTGGGGATTTGGTATTTGGGACTTGCCGTAGCCTGTTCCAGGAGATTGGGGGTGATTACGTCAGGCGGCCTAGGGCCAGCAGATATATTGTGCTGTGTTCCTTAATAAAGTTAGTTCGGTATTCAGTTCAACACTGCTCCGGTCTCACGTTATTCAGACATACCATTCTGGTGACGAGAATAAACCATGGGAGCATGCATTAAACCGCCACCTCCATTTTTACAGTCTCTGGGTATGCTAACTATACCATCATGCCACTGGTGGGAGATGTTTGAGGTGTATGCTGCTGTGGTCAGCCTGAGTGACGCTGACGAAAAGAGATGGAGACTACTCATTCACTGCCTCAGTGAGGAGGGCCAATGGATATTTTTTGTGCTGGGTGTCAAGGGCTCACTGAAGGAATGTTTGGACTTAATGGACTGTTTCTTCAGGGACCATTCCAACATCACGGCGCAAAGATATGAATTTTTCACCGCCAACAACGAGCTGGTGAGTCCACTCATTGCTTCATTATGGAACTCTGTAGCCTAGCAAGAGAGTGCGCCTTCGGGCCAATTGAGGAGGAGCTAGTCCGGAACAAGCTAGCACATGGTACAAGTGACGAGTGGCTAAAAGACAAGCTAACGCTGACTTTGGACGTGTTCATGCTGGAGAAAATGATTGGACTAGGCAGAGTCCGCTGCCCAGCTAGGCCTGCCAGTGCTAGCTAAAAAGAACCTAGCCACCCAAGTTTTCCCTCGAAGTCTGGCTGCTAGCAACATAGCTAACACTTTGGGGTGGACCCCCAAAAGGCGACGGACTGTGGCACAGGCACGAGCGGGGGCTAGGGGGTCTGTGTGACGGCTGTGGCTCTCCTCGTCACCGGGCGGGCTCGTCCACCTGCCCCGCCAGAGGGAAGAAGTGCTATAACTGTGGCTGTTCTCATCACTGGGCAAGGGCCTGCACCACCACTATTTAACCATTGGTGGTGGAGCCCCAAAGCATGACACAGGTGTGTGTAGCAGGCGCTAACAAGGGACCGTTAAAGTGGTATGTCCTGCAGCTAGACGGACTTTATGTGCTGCTTATGGTGGACTCAGGAGCCAGTAAGCCCATATTAAGTATGGCTATATTGAAAAGACTTTTCCTGGGGAAAACCATCAATGCAGGGGCAGTGAAAATGTTTGGGTACGGTCATGCTGACATTGAAATGGTGGTCACAGTCAGCTTCTCAGTGAAATGTGGGTTAAAGATTGTTCCCGCATTCACCTTCAGGGTTTCGTGCCAGGGGGCCAACTTGCTGGGAATCGATCTGCTGGGTGAACTGGGATTTTCCATCACAGACCCAGAGGGCTTAACAGTGCTGACAGTTTTCCCTGACTGGTATGTCCGCTGGCCAGCGTTGTTTGTGGGCCTTGAATGCATTCTACCACCGCCCGCTCATTGACCCAAGCGTGACACAGAAAATGCAACCATTATGGCGGCTTCCTCTTGCTTTGTGGGATGATGTCACGGAGGAACTGAACAGACTGCTCAAAGCTGGCATCGAGAGAGTGGATGCTTCACCCTGGATATCAAACATTGTGGGGGCCAGGAAGAAGACAAGCGGCATCTGGCCGTGTATTGATCTTAGGATGGTGAATAAGGCGATTGTTCCAGACAAATATCCGCTCCCCACAATGGAAGAACTTACCGCAACATTCAGCGGCTCAAGGGTGTTCACAAAGCTGGATCTCTGCCAGAGTTACCTACAGGTGCCTCTTCACCTAGACAACAGGAACCTGAAAGCGTTCGTGACCCATATGGGCATTTTCCAGGTACACCTGCTTGCCTGTTGGTCTGAACTCAGCACCTAGCTGCTTTCAGAAAATCATGTCCATGATTCTGGCCTGCCTCAAGGGTGTAGTGGTGTACCTGGACAATATCGTGGTCCACAGCGGAGAAGAGCACGATGGTCATTTGGGACGGGTGATGGAGGTGCTACAGAAGCACAGAGTCACATTGAATAGGGAAAAGGGCATTTTTGCACCAGACTATCGTGTTTGTTGCATTCTGGCTGACGGCCAAGGGTCTGAGGCCCCTGCACTTGAACGTGGAGGCGGTCCTGAGTCTCCCATATCCCACGACAGCCACACAAATTCTCTCATTCTTGGGGATGATGAACTTGTACGGACGTTTTATTCCCCATTATTCAGAGACAATCGAACCACTCCAGGCTCTTCTGAAACAGGATGAACCGTGGCAGTGTGCCCTGGTCTGCTCCACGGCAGTCGCTAGGCTGAAGTCCCAACTCACCTCCCCGCCAGTGTTGGCCCACACTGATTCAAAATGGCCGACTTTTGTGACCTGTGATGTCTGGTTCGGTGGTGGGGGCGGTTATGTCTCAGGTGTAAGATGGTACCAAGCACCCAATGGCATTCGCGTCAAGGTCTCTTTCAGCATCTGAACAGACATATGCCGTGGGTGAGAGGGAGGTGCTCGCCTGTGTCTGGGCGTGTGAACGGTAACACATCTATCTCTACGGGCACCATTTCACCCTGCAAACGGACCACCGGGTGCTGACAACACTGCTGGAGACGACAGGCTTGGGACACAGACCCCTGCGGTTCCTCAGGTGGACAGAGCGGCTGAGGGCCTACAACTTTACTACCCAGTTCACTCCTGGAAAAGAGAACGTAGTGGCGGACCTGTCTTGTGTCGCGGCCAACACTGCACAACCAGACAATGACGGTGACAACCCCACGGAGGCAGATCTGGTCAACACGTGCACGGACCCCTCTGGGACATGGTATCCCTCCAGGAGCTCCGGGAAGAGTCGGAACGGGACCCCACGTTGTTACAACTGTGCTCTGTCATCAGGGAAGATTTGTCCGCAAAAGTACAGGGTGAACTTGTGCCTTTTCACCAGTTTAGGGATGAACTGAGCTGTTGGAACGGTGTGTTGTGAGGAGGCACTGCACGTTGAGCCCTGTGTCTGAGAACAAGAGTTCTGGCGATTCTCCACAAGGGTCACCTGGGCGTGGTCAGGGTGAAGCAGCATTGCAAGGATTCAGTTTGGTGGCCTGGTATTGATAAAGACATTGAAACCATGGTAAAGAACTGTGTTCCATGCTTGGAGAGCGGAAAGACCGGCGGACCCCCACCCCCATGACCGTTACCAAACCCAGAGGGCCCCTGGATGCACATCCAATTAGACATCTGTGGTGATCTGCATGCAGCACCCCCGAACAGCCGTTTTTTTGCTTGTGGTCTACGATATGTCCTGGAAATGGCTGGAGATGTTGCCCACTAATTCAGTCATGACGGACATGGTTATGGGTTTCCTCTCGTCACTGTTCGCCAGATGGGGGTGGGGGTTCCAGGTGCCATCACTACAGACAATGGCCCACAGTTCACCTCTGGGGGGTGGGGAGTTTTTGTGTGTTAGAACATGGTTTTGATGTGTTCCATGCCCCTATCACCCCACAAGACTCTGAAAAATGGTCTAAAGGCCCATTTGGCAGACTGCTTCATGTTCTGATGCCCTTCAGAGCCGGGGTCCTCAACCCCCGGATCGGTACTGGTCCGTGGATCATTTGGTACCGGGCTGCAAAAAAAAAAAAAAAATTGTGGTTAATATCAAAGCTATTTTTTTTCCATTAGTCTTGGAGATTTTATTTTGAAGAACAACTGTTTCCGCCCTCGCCTCACAACCGCTCTTGACTCTGGCACAACTTTTCATGCATCAGTGACACAAGCTAACTCTGGAAAAAATGAGCCAAAAACAAAACTAGTTGCAGGGAAACAAGCCCACAGTTCCCACTGATTATGGTGAGCTGATATTATGCTGCAGAATCATTGTAATTGCCCAATATAAAGTGTAATTGTTTCAGATTATATGCTCTGAACTGACAAGTGTTTTTGTTATTAGAACCCCCACACCTCTACCCGGTCCGCAGAAAATTTTCATGCATGAAACTGGTCCCTAGTACAAAAAAGGTTGGGACTGCTGCTCCAGAGCACACTCCACTACAGGGCAACGACACATGCCACAACAGGGTGTTCCCCGGCGAAACTCATGCTGGGGCGTGAACTCCACCTGCCCCTGGACTGACTGAGGCCACTCACGACCCCTTCCCCGGGGAACACAGATCCTCCAGGAGACCGGGTCATTGCACAACAGCAGAAGATGAAACAACTGTTCGACAGGAAGTACAGGGTGAAGGCCCATGGACTCGAGGTGTCATACCAGGTCTGGATTAAACATACCAACTGCAGGCTTTCTGGGCGGGGCCCCTACAAAACATGAGGTGGCGGGGCTGGAACATGTTTGAGCTCTCGGACGGGTCACGGTGGCACTCCAACCGACTCAGGAAGTCGTTGCCTGCACAGAGTCCAGGAGCTATGGCAGAGCGGACTGATGTGGGTTGGGACTCATCTGATGTGGGCGTTAAGGACTCGCAGGCGCAGCCATCGGAGCCTGGAGCAGGTTCCCCTTCAGTTTTGCTGTTCTGTGTGTTCAAAAAACAAAAAAGAAAGTCTATGTTGCATGGGTTCTAAGGGGTCCATCCTATGTATATGCGAGTTATTTATGGGGGGTTTCCATGTTTTGTAAGGGGGGGGGAGAATGTTGTGGGGGGGATTTGGCATTTGGGTTTTCTGTAGCCTGTGCCAGGGGGATGGGATGATGTCAGGCGGGCTACGGCTAGTGGATATATTGTGCTGTGTTCCTCAATAAAGCTAATTGGGTGTTCAGTTCAACACGGCTCCGGTCTAACGTCTTTCAGACATAACATGAGGTACTGCCCAAAATTGCATCAACTTTCGCACAAAGACCAGTAGTCAGAATGAGATGACATTTTCAGAGGTTTCTCAGAGCACATTGCATTACCCTCAGTGGAAGTCATTTTTGTCCTGCGATCACCACAGTTGCCATGGAAACCCACTCCTCACCATTCAGTACGTTTTTTTACTTTGGAAGGTTGGGAAAGTCCGAGAGTCACGAAATGGGGAACATAAGTCAAGGTGACTCTTTTGTAGTTCTATATGGGTCTGCAACATGTACCTAACATAAGTGCTGCCACGGCCACATACCGAAGCTTCCCTCCTGGCAATATGTCAGACAGCTGTAACTTGGACAAATTTTTTCCAATTTACCCTATAATTTACCCCATAGCACTGTGGCAGCACAGCAACTCACCCTTGGCCATGGGATCCCTGGTTTGATCCCAGCCCCTGACCAACAGTGATCTGTGTTGAGCTTGCATGTTCTCCCCGTATCTGTGTGGGTTTACTCCGGTTTCCTCCCACAGGCCAAAAAACATGCAGGCTAGGTTAATTGGAGACTCTAAAGTGGCCCGAGGTGTCAATGTGTGTGTGAATGGTTAAGGGATAGCGCTGTACCGTGGCTGCTTCATCCATCCAGGTGGATGCCCTCAATTTCCCCTCTGGGGATCAATAAAGTATACAAAATCAAAAAAATAAATTGCTACGACGGATCCTAGGCCCGTTCTGCACGCTCCTACATTAACCCCTTGCACTCCGGTCAATTTTCCTAAAAACGCCAAAAAATAATGTGCCCAAAGTAAATCGAAAGCTGTTCTTCAACCCTTTGCAGCATCTTCATGGGGTTGGTCTCATTTAAAAGAAAACACTTTGAATTTTTTGGCAAAAAAAAAAAAACAACAAAAAAACCACATGATCTCTCCAAGTGCTCCGGCCACTGAGTTACAGTCATCTAAACATACTGAACTTGAAGAAAATAAGTTTGGCTTGAGTGTTTTTTTGAATACAAATGACAGCTTCAGATCCGGGCTGGAAAACACAACAGAAATGCAGAACCAAGTGTTATCCAGCTGAGGTCCAAATTTTGTAACAATACCACCAAAAAATGAATATATTACACAGCTTTTTCCTCAGGTTGTTCCCAGGCGTTTTGGAACTGTGCCAAATGGCACAGTTTGGAAAAACGTCTAACTTCTGAATGATTCAATATAGAAGCTTCATTTTGGGCTCTAATGAAAGGTGACACTCAGTGCTGTCTGTGTGTGTGTGTGGGGGGGGGGGTTTGTCCCCCCCCCCCCGCTCGCTACAGAGGATGGACTTCGGCCATTGCTACACAACGGATTAGCCTCATGTAGTGATGTGGGACAGCAGCGCAATCACTGCGGCTCCCCCCCCCCGCTGCAGAAGAATAGCGGGGGTGGGGGGGCATTCACAGCCTGTACGCGGCGAACAACCCCTTGTACAGCGGCGCACGAACTGCGCCGCGAAGCACAGTTGTAATTTACCGATTGGTCAAGTCATTTTGGATTACAATTTTCAGGGATAAAATAATTTGGCTTATAACACCTTACCTCTTCACAGCCACATTGTCCTGGCGAACTTCTCTTCCTCATTGTCAGACGAACGCGACGCTGGTCTGCTCTGGTTCTGGTCTCGCGACCCGGTCAAAACCTAATTCCATTATTGCGGTTTTGTGCTTCCATGATTGCGGTTTTTGGCGAACGATTTTTCAAAACAAATAACAGTAGTAATTAAAAAAAGACTGGCAAAGTAGTGTGTGTCACTCAGCCTTCTTCGTCAGCCTCCGTTGGTCTATGACCATGGAAGAAATAACGTCCCATAAAGTCTAATCCTTTTTTGATCCGCTCCAGCAGTCAGTCTTCACCCAGCCTTAAAAAAACAAAAAAAAAAAAAAACAAAAAAAAAACCACACAGCTCGCAAACTTCTCTGCTTCAATTGGCTCACTGCATTCACAGCAGGCAGGTCCTTCTGGCTAGGTTTTCAGTCATTGGTCCTTCAAGGTTTCAGAAACCCAATTCAAGGCTCTTATTAATGAGATGTCAGATGAACTAATCTGTTTGCGGCTGTGTCTGCAGCTTTTATTTTCAGTGCGCGCTTGGACACCACTACATCACCACCTACATCACCATCTACACCATGCGTCCTAGAGCGCACGAGAGCGCCCTCGTGCGCTCTAGGACGCAGAGACTTGCCCGTCCGCGGTACAACGGAGCGCAAGAGGTTAATTTACAAAAGTTGTAGCACCACCTACTGCTCACAAAAAAGTACTTCGCCACACGGTTCTCTTAATGCAATGCTTGCAGCAACAATGGGAAATTTGCTGGGTCCGATGGGCAGCAGGGTCTACGGGTGCGCAGGGGGCGAGGGCCAGTTTGCAGCTGCTTGCAGTTTTAATTATTCTTGTGTTCTGAGTGTTGTTGTTGTACCATTATAATTGTGTTATACAGTAAGTCTGGTGGTAGTGTTTTCCCTGTGTGTGAAAGATTACGTGTCTGACACCCTGAGTGAGGCGAGTGTGTGTGAATGACTTCCCCTCCATTATGTGTAATGAGTCAATGAAGAAATAAATGCCCGTTTGACAGCGGTAGCTTATCATTTATGGTGTCTTGATTTGAACATAACTGAAGTTAGCCACCTGTAATGTAATAACTCTTTACTAAAAATAAAATGATTATTTCAGTCAGCACTCTTAAAAATGGTTAATTTGACTTCCGGGAAGATGGCGGAGAGACATAACACTTAAACAAAGAGCTCTCCCTAGCCGGATTAAAAATCATCGGTAAATGGCCAACTCGACATAAACGAATCAATAAACTAAGGGATGAAAACACGAAGGAACCGGGCACAAGGACAAAAACAGGGTAAAATTGAAGAATTCCTCTCCAACAACGCAGGAAAAACCGCTGTACGCAAAGCCCAAAAAAACGAGATGTCCACAGCAGTGAAAATGGAGGACACCAGACTCGACAACATGAACGCTGGCATCGCCAGTTTGGGTGAAGAGTTGAGAGAATTCAAGCGACAGCTACAACAGGATTTAGCGGCTCTTAAGGAGGAACTGAAAAAAGAAATTAAGGAGGAAATCATGGACCTCCGAAGAGAAATGGAGCGTAAATTAACGGAAAACATGGAGGAGCTGCGCTCCCAGCGGGCGTGTATGACAGAAGCGCAGACCCGAATTTCGGAACTAGAAGATTGGAAAAGCGAGGCAAACGAACAACTACAGACCCTGACGACGCAAACGCAGAGGATGCAGGAGAAAATAAACGACTTGGAGAGCAGATCCCGACGAAGCAATATGCGCATCTTTGGAATTCCGGAGGGCATTGAAGGCAACTCGATGACAAAATTCATGGATCAGTTCTTAAAAAAAGAACTGGAAATACCCGGAGAAACGGATCTGCAGATTCAACGGGCGCACAGAACACCGGCACAGAACCCGAAAACAAACTCTCCACCCAGGTCAGTTGTGGTAAACTTTGTGAAATATGACATAAAGGAAAGAATCCTGACGCAAGCATGGAAAAAAAAGATACGAATCGGCGACAAACAGGTATTTTTTGACCATGACTACCCGACAGAAATCGTGCAGCAGCGGAAGAAATATGCCAATATTAAAAAAACGCTGAAAGAGAAAAAAATTAGATTCCAAACGCCACTAACGAAAATGAGGATTCATTGGGAGGAAGGCACAAGAACCTACAACACGGCCGAAGAGGCAGCGCGGGATATGATGGAGCGGGGCCTTGAGGTGAGCGTGCCGAAGGAGACGGCTGGAGCAGCGGCGGCCCTGAACGCACCACGACAGACGGAGTGGAGACGAGTGAACGGCGGAAGAAGGGGGAGAGACGTAGAGCAGCGGGCCCAGGACAAGCTACAAGGCTTTCAACTGAAAGCCTAGATCATAACAAAGATTAAGAAAGGCACAGAAGAAATGAAGGCCAAGAAGACAAGGTAAAAGAGAAACAGACGGCTAGGAGAGGTTTAAGTGATATTTGTTGGACATTTCTAGACTTATGACTATTACTTTGATAGTAATTAGAAGTCTAGGGAGGGCCCTTCACTCTGTGAAGACAAACCCCCCACCCACCAACAGGGACCAGTGGGCAGAAGAAAGGCCCAAAGTACGGAGGTCGAGTTTTTTTAATGTGTTTTTATATAAATATGTGTTATTTTTGTTGTTAAAGGGGCTAGGAGCACAAGTTAAAAAAATGGAAAAACATGAATATGGGTAAAAATCTTAAGATAATGACACTAAACGTGAATGGTCTGAACTCACCTGTTAAAAGGGAAAGAATAATAAGAAAATTCAAGAAGGAAAAAGCTGAAATTATATTTATGCAAGAGACACATTTGAGCAAGGCAGAACATGTGAAACTAAAGAGATTTGGCTATAAGAACTCCTACTACAGTTCATTTAAGGGAGGAGCAAAAAGGGGGGTTATGATACTAATCTCAAACAAAATACAATTTGAAAGTGAACAGGAAATCCAGGATAAAGAAGGCAGGTATGTAATAATAAAGGGAAGAATAGATGGTATGCAGATCACATTAGTGAACATCTATGCCCCACCAGAAAGTGACAAGGGTTTTTTTCAACATCTGTTTGATCTCATAGCAACACACAGTGAAGGAGTCCTAATTTGTGGAGGAGACTTAAATGCTGTCATGGATCATGAAGTTGACACAACAAGTGTTAAGAAGACAAAAAAACATGTAACAAAGTTCATAAGAACCTCACTGGCAGAAATGGGTATGGTAGACATATGGAGGGACCTACACCCACTCGAAAAAGACTATACACATTATTCAGCAGCCCATAAAGTACACTCTAGAATAGATTACTTCCTTATGAATGAAGGTGACAGACACAGGGTGAGAAATTGTTGGATTGGAGGGGCAGAAATATCAGATCATAATCCTATATACATGGAAATATATTTAAACAATAGAAAACGACAAACAACATGGAAACTTAACGTAGGACTGTTAAATGATGAGAAAATGAAAGAAAGAATAAAAATAAACATAAACGAATATATCCAAGAGAATGACAATGAAGAAGTGGACCCAACAATACTATGGGACGCACTAAAAGCCGTGTTAAGGGGTAAATTAATTGTTGAAACAGGAAAAGCAAATAAGACTAAACTGGAAGCGTATGAACAAAGATGTGAGAGACTAAGGGAATTAGAACGTAAACATCAAAGCACAAATGATCCAAAAATATATCAAGAAATTAAAGAAGAAAAAACAAAGATAAAAGAAACACAAATGGATGAAATTGAAAGGAAAAATAGATATCTAAAGCAAAAATATTATGAAACGGGGCCAAAAGCCACAAAACTGCTGGCAAAACGGTTAAGAAAACAACAAACAATGAATAATGTATACAAGATTAAAGACCCCACCACAAATAAAACCACAGTTAACCCAGAAAACATCGAAGAAATTTTCCATAATTTCTACCAAGAACTATACTCGCAACCTGAAGAAACAAATACTAAAGATATCAAAAAATTTCTAGACACATTGGACTTGCCATCAATAGGAAATCAACAAAATGAAAAACTAACAGCAGAAATAACAACACAAGAGATCAGAGATGTGATTAAGTCACTTAAAAACGGTAAATCACCAGGTAGTGATGGATACCCATCTGAGTTTTATAAACTGTTTATAGAAGAACTCATGCCACAACTCCTAAAGTCATTTAATTGGACGCTGAACAACAACAAAATACCTCCAACATGGAACGAAGCAATCATTTCAGTTATTTTAAAACCAGGGAAAGATAAAGAACAATGCGGAAACTATAGACCAATCTCTTTATTAAATGTAGATTATAAAATATACACAACAATTATATGTAAACGAATAAAGACATTCTTGACGGAATTGATAGAAGATGATCAAACTGGATTCATAGAGGGACGCCAAACATGACAATATCAGGAGAACAATACATATAATTAACCAAATACATAAAGAAAAGAAAAGCGCAGTAATAATGAGTTTAGACGCAGAAAAAGCATTTGACAGGGTTAACTGGAAATTCCTATATAGTGTACTGGAGCGCTTTGGATTTAACGAAAAATCAGTACAATGCATAAGGACGCTATATCAAGAACCTGTGGCAAGAATCAAGATAAACGGTAGCTTAACAGACAAAGTAAATATACAAAGATCAACTAGGCAGGGATGCTGCTTATCGCCCACCTTGTTTGCTCTGTTCATAGAACCATTGGCTCAAGCGATACGACAAAATAAGAAATTAAAAGGTGTAACAATAAAGGGGGCGGAACACAAGATTGGGCTATTTGCAGACGATATTATAGTTTACCTTGAACAACCAGATAAATCAATAATGGAAATGATGAACTTGATAGAAAATTTTGGAAAATTATCAGGATACAAGATAAACATAACAAAAACACAAATACTGACATTCCACTATAACCCTCTAAACCAGATAACTGATAAGATCAAACTAAACTGGAAGCAAAAAGAAATAAAATACCTTGGAGTGAACATACCTAAAGACCTAAGCAAAATATATAAAGCAAACTATGATAGGTTGGAACAAGAAATAAAAAAAGATATTGATAGATGGTCAATCTTAAATATGGATCTGAATTCAAAAATTGAGACAGTCAAAATCAGCATACAACCTAGATTACTTTACCTCTTCCAGGCTATACCAACAGAGATTCCAGATGCCCAATTCTCAAAGTGGGACAGGATGATATCGAGATTTGTTTGGGGAGGTAAAAAACCAAGAGTGAAATATAAAACCCTCCAATTACCAAAAGAGAAAGGAGGCATGGGCCTACCGAGTCTAAAGGAATATTACTACTCAGCACAAATAAGATATATCATATGTTGGTGCGACGAGGGATATGAGGCAAAATGGAAAGAAATGGAAAAGGAAATTGAGGGACTCCCAGTACAAAGCATAATAGGGGATAAAGATGCATATAAGCAAATCAAACAAATAGACAACAATGCTCTGCACTGTGTGTGTTTATATATTTACATATTTATTCCATCTAGCTACAATGCTCTGCACTGGGTGTGTTTATATTTATATATCTATATATTTATTCCATCTAGCTACAATGCTCCGCACTGTGTTTTTATATATCTACATATTATTCCATCTAGCTACATTGCTCCGCACTGTGTGTGTTTATATACTTGCATATTTATTCTACCTAGCTGCAATGCTCCATACTGTGGGTGTTTATATATTTACATATTTATTCCATCTAGCTACAATGCTCTGCACTGTGTTCATATATTCATATATTTATTCCATCCAGCTACAATGCTCTGCACTGTGTGTCTGTGTGTGTGTGTGTGTGTATATATATATATATTTTATAGTAATATGTACATATGTATATTAGCTGCTCTTGCTTGCTTGTTTTTTCTTGCCTTCTGATTGTTGCTCTGAGTGTTGCTATCCCTGTGCTGTTGCAATCCTGGAATTTCCCCTTTGTGGGACTAATAAAGGCTTATCTTATCTTATCTTAGACCCAATCACTAAATTTACTTTAGAACTGTGGTATAAAATAGTACAAAAGTATAATATAAAGGAAGACATAAAACTATTGAAATGGGTAGCATTTGACAGTCAGTTTGAACCGGCAAAACAAGATAGGGGATACAAAAATCTGGTGAACAAGGGAATCACAGCATGGGGCAATATCGGAAAAAAAGATCTCGGGAGCTTTGTAAATATCAGGAGAAAATTTAAATTAGAAAGATCGGAATTTTTCAGATATCTGCAGATGAGAGATTACTATATGAAGAAGATTAGGCATAACCTCCAAACAGATGTGAACGAGATTATACAACTTATTTTAAGCTCATATGCAGGAAATAAAATAAGAATTATTTCAAAACTATATCAGAAACTTATGACAATCATACAAGTAACTATATAAAGGAGAAATGGGAGAAAGAGCTCAATTTAAACATAACAGAAGAAAGCTGGCAGGAAATATGGAAAACACAACACACATCAACAAATTCAAGGGCATGGAGGGAATTTGGATGGAAAAACCTGATTCGCTTTTTCATTACACCACAGATTCAAGGAAAATATACAAATACCCAATCTCTATGCTGGAGGGGATGTGGGGCTCAAAATGCAGACCACTCACATATGTTTTGGAAATGCTACAAAATATCATCATTTTGGAAATCTATGCATGTGACAATACAGAGGATATTAGGATATAATATACCAATGAACTGTAACCTGATGTACTTATGTGATCTTAAAAAAGACTGTTATACAGGCTGAGGACAGATATCTAGTTAAAATCTTGTTGATTGCATGTAAAAAAACTATCACAAAAAAATGGCGATCAGAAGTTCTTCCTGACCAAGAGCAATGGACTGACATTGTTGAGGACATACGTATGATGGAAAAACTAACATATCGACGAAGAATGCAAGAAGGAATATGGGAGAAAAAATGGCGGAAATGGACACACTACAAAGTGCAACAACGAGGCAGAAATTGAAAGAATAACCAAAGACACTGAAAAAAACAGAAGAATTAAGAGATGGAAACTAAAAACTTGATGCTCCAACATTTGTCCCCCCCCCTTTTATTTTTTTTTATTTTTTATTTTTATTTTGTTTATTTTTTTTTATTTTTCCCTACCCTAACCCCTTTGTTTTTTAAATGTAGAATGTGATCTGAATGCATTATATATGATGAAAAATGAATAAAAATCTAAGTTACAAAAAAAAAAATGGTTAATTTACCGTGGTAATTGCAAACTCTTCAATGAAAGTGGAACCCTGCAGAGTTGTTTGTAAAAGTTTTACTTTTCTAATTTTGTATTAATGGGATTATTTTAACTGTCTCTGTAATAAAGAATCTTAAAATTTTCAAAGTTCAAGCTGTAAACTGCTAGGTTTACTAAGCTAATGTAGAGGCACATGGGGGAAACATAATGTGTAACATTTTAGATAAGAACAAAGAGCACAGTTTTCCTTGGAGATAACGGAGTTGGGAAAGATGAATGCAGTGTGATCTTTTGTGTATCAGAGACTGCTAGCAGGACGTTAAAGGATTAAGGAAGTGAATGCAATGTGACCAGAGACGGCTAGGAGGATGTTAAGGGATTAAGGAAGTGAATGCAATGTGACCTTTGATGTGTAGAAGCTGCTGTAAGAAGGCCTGAGTATTTAAAGGCGACGGACAGTGACATTTTTTTATTGAACCAATCAATTGATTGTATGAAAATATTCCATTCTTCCCATTCCCCTGATTTAATGTGTCACCATCCTCCATAAATGACATTATTTGGTCATAGCCCATCTTTCACTCACTGATGCTGCAGTACCGCCATCTCCCGATAGGTGCGTGCAGCCTTGACGTCATTTCGGTAAGAAAGAAAATTGCAGAACGAGAGCAAAGTGATTCGGACAGCGATTATTTTCTCGAGTTTGACGACCTCAATATAAATGATGACATTGACAATGAAGAAGTTTTGGGTGGTGTGTGGCCTGTCAGCCTTATTTGTTCGAGCCAGAGGGAGAGGAGGAAGACGCAACACAGACGGGAACAGACCACGTTGACGACGATCGGCTGGAAGATTTATCTTGGTAAAAGATGCTTAGAAATATTTTTCTTTGGCGACATGCATGGTCACACTTTATTTTCAAACTAAAACTATCCATTGGTCACTCGCTGCCTGATGACATGTTGTTAATCATCATCTTCTCAATACTTTTAACAGCCGCTGATTAGCACCTGCTGGTCTGTGCGCAGCTGGAGCTGATGAGACAGATGACGTTGTCCACACGAGTGAGTTTATAAACAATATTTATTCATTTGATTTAATTTCCCAGATGAATTATGAGGAAATCATTCAATAATCAATGCAAACCCCATATTTTTCAGGCGATACGGATTCATAGCCTACAGGCAACTGGTACGGTGGTGTTGGGGATTTTTTTGGGGAAGAAGTTAGGGTTATGTTGTCTACCTGTGCTGTGAGCATCAGAGAAACCTTCCCATCTCATCACTACAAGGGATTTTGCCTACCAAGATTAGATTTGTGAACAATGTTATTTAAATAAAGTTTTGTAAAATCATATTGAGTTTCTTAATGTTCATGTCAATGTTATAATTCTCATAGTTCAGCATTCAAAGTCGCATGTCATATACATTTCAATAATTTTTCTACCATTTTATGGTATAAATTTGGATTTACATAAAAGTCCTGTTCATCAGCTTCCTCTGCTTGGTCAGAAACATCAACACTATTTTAAGGTTGAGTGACAGTTGATAAAATCTGCAAAAAAAGTAGATCATAATTTTATCCCAGAGGTCTCAAATTGGATTACATACATAGAAATATAAATTGATCAAACAGGCACAACCACCTCCCTATACAGCACTGAATATTTCATATTTGATGAGTATGAACACCCTAATATGCTAATATTTGATAAGTTGGTAAGGCAATACAAACCATGGCTTGGAATTCATTTAAGATGTTTAGTAAACATTTGCAGTGAATATTAAAAATAAAAAAAAAAAACTTACCGTTTACCTCGTTTTCTGACAGCTGATCGCATCGGTAGATCACCCTTGCTTTTCACGCCACTGTCACTGACCCCTTTCTCAGAGTCACACTTGGAAATCGAGGCATATATAGTTGGAATAGCCGTTTTCTTTATCAGCAATCTTTTTGCAAATTTTATTTCAAATTGACAATGTCTGGCCCAGGAAACACGCATGCAGGCTCAGGATAGATTTAACAGCTTTATTCAACAAGCAGGTGTGTGTGAATGGATGTATGCGGTATGGGGATGTGTTGGGGTGAACACCGATGCGCAGGCAGCAGAGCAGTGCGCCGTTCAGCCGGAAAAGAGCAGAGGACAAGGGTAACGGGCACCACACCGAGACCGGGATAATCAGTGATAATGTTGCTTACTTGCAGGGACAGGTGGCTGGCGTCGGCAGGTGATGAGCCCGGGAGAAGGTGTCCTGCAGGTGGGCTAAATAGCCGCTGCTGATGAGGTGCAGGTGTGCGCGCAGCTGAAGCCGCTGATGAGCGGCGAGTCGTGACACAAATTGCATCTTATTCTCGAAATCGCTGTCAACGAAATGTCTACTGCACATGTTGGGTGTTTTACCGACATCAGTCCATTTTTTTTTTTCGCGTTTTCTGAACAAATTTCACCCATGCCGTTCTGATTTTCCCAGGAACGGGAAATTCAAAAACACTCACAGCATGCTCCTCTGGTATAACGTCGCACCCGTAGACAACACAACGACAAACCATAATGTTAATAAATAATCTATTTGTAATCCACAAGTATTCCGAGAAATATCCGTAATCGCCGATTTTAAAACGTAAACATCAAGTAAAACAGCAATGTCTGCCGACCGTGTGCCTAACCGAAATGACGTCACACAGTCAGTGGCCATCTTAGCCGCTGATCGCTTGGCTGGGTCAGACAGCTCTCCACAACAGCGTACTTCAAGAGCGCATTGTCACCTTATGCGACATACGTTGACACCAAAACATGTGGGGTTCAAATTAGCTCGTCTCAGACAACAATTTGAGATATGATTTAGCGATATTGAATTTTTGTCTGTCCGTCGCCTTTAAGAGAAGAGTTTTGTCTGAGATGCCCTCTTTCCTGACGATGCTTCTGTGAGAGAATGTGTAATAAACTGTATGATATCAAATCTGCCTCGTTATTTACATGCTCCACACTAACAACGTTTTGAGGCCAGGAAGCCTGTTTATTATATTGTAGGTTATCTATATTGTATCAAGGTTCTCTTTGATTTTGTATTTGCTATCAGCCATACTCCTCATGTTGGAATTGTTCATTTTTGTTGGATAAGACATCTGCTATTATTTTTTTGTATTAATGAGGTGTATTTTGCAGGCTTATACCAAGTTTTAGATTCTGACAGACCTTTTTTTTTTTTTTTTTTTTTTTTAATTCTATCAGACTGCATGAGGGATCAAAAGTTACATGTACAGTCATGTGAAAAAATTAGGACACCCCATTAAATATTCAGTTCTTTAAGAAATGTTCACATATCTACAGTGGTGTGAAAAAGTGTTTGCCCCCCTCCTGATTTCTCTTTTTTTCCCCTGTATGTTTGTCACACTTAAATGTTTCAGATTAAACAAATTAAAATTTTAGACAGATAAGTAAACAAAATGCAGTTTTTAATTAAAGGCATTTATTATTAAGGGTAAAAAAAAAAAAAAAAAAAAAAAAAAAAAAAAAAACAACCTACATGGCCTTGTGTGGAAAAGTGATTGCCCCCCTGTTAAAACAAATTAACTGTGGTTCATCACATCTTTGAAATCCGAGTTCAATTTTCTAGCCACTTCTAAAGCTTTGGGGCTCCAACGAACCACAGTGAGAGCCATTATCCACAAATGGTGAAAACATGGAACAGTGGTGAACCTTCCCAGGAGTGGCCGACTGACCAAAATTACGCCAAGAGCGCAGTGACGACTCATCCAAGAGGACACAAAAGCCCACACAACAACATGTAAAGAATTGCAGGCCTCATTTGCTTCAGTTAAGGTCAGTGTTCAAGACTCCACCATAAGAAAGAGAGTGGGCAAAAATGGCCTGCATGGCAGAGTTCCAAGATGAAAACCACTGCTGACCAAAAAGAACAAAGGCTCGTCTCAGTTTTGCCAGAAAACATCTTGATGATCCCAAAGACATTTGGGAAAATACTGTGGACTGACGAGACAAAAGTTGAACTTTTTGGAAGGTGTGTGTCCCATTACATCTGCTGTAAAAGTAACAGCATTGCAGAAAAAGGAACATCATACCAACAGTAAAATATGGTGGAGGTAGTGTGATGGTCTGGGGCCGTTTTGCTGCTTCAGGACCTGGAAGACTTGCTGTGGTAAATGGAAACATGAATTCTGCTCTCTACCAAAAAAATCCTGAAGGAGAATATCCGGCCATCTGTTTGTGACCTCAAGCTGAAGCGCACTTGGGTTCTGCAGCAGGACAATGATTGAAAACAAACCAGCAAGTCACCTCTGAATGTTTTAAGAAAAACAAAATTAAGACTTGAGTGGCCTAGTCAAAGTCCTGACCTGAATCCAAGGGAGATGCTGTGGCATGACCTTAAAAAGGCAGTTCAAGCTCGAAAACCCTCCAATGTGGCTTAATTATAACATTTCTGCAAAGATGAGTGGGCCAAAATTCCTCCCAAGTGCTGGAAAAGACTCACTGGCAGTTATCGCAAACACTTGATTGTAGTTGTTGCTGCTAAGGGTGGCCCGACCAGTTATTAGTGTCATGAACGCCCCTCGGGGCAGAGAGAGACAGATTCAAGCGCTGAACTGTTTAGTGACATTTATTAACCACTTGCGCTCCGTTGTTCCGCGGGCGGGCAAGTCTCTGCGTCCTATGATGCACGAGGGCACACGAGAGCGCGCTCGTGCGCCCTCGTGCGCATGACGCATGATGGTGGTGATGTAGTAGCGTCCAAGCGCCACTCAAAAAAAAAAAAAACTGCAGAGACAGCCTCGAACAGATTAGTTCATCTGATTGACCTCTCATTCGACTAATAAGAGCCTTGAATTGGGTTTCTGAAACCTTGAAGAACCAATGAATGAAAATCTAGGAAGGAGGACCCGCCTACTGTGAACGCAGGAGCCAATTGAAGCACAGAAATTCTGGCTGGGTGAAGCGATATTTACTGCTGCAGAAGGACTCTGTACGAATCTCCTACAGACCCAGGCTCACCCAGCAGCATGGAGAACACCCACAAGTGGGACCTGCACTCATTCCAGCAGAATAGACGGAGGCCAACAATAAAAGTCGTAAATCATTCGCCAAAATGGCAATAATGGAATTATGTTGATCGGGATCCACGAGCGGAGTAGCGTCGCGTTCGTCTGACAATGGGGGAAGAGCTGTTCGCTGCGACTCTGCTGCTTTGAAGAGGTAAGGTGTTATAAGCTAAATTATTATTTATCCCTGAAAACTAATCCAAAAATGACTTTTGACCGATCGGTAATTTACAACTGTACTGCGCACGTTCGTGCGCCGCGATAAACGGTTCATTTGCCGTGTTTGGACCGTGCACCCCCCCCGCTGCAGAAGAGGAGCGGGGGGGGGGGGGCACGGTCCGAACGCACCCCGGTCCGTGGGAGGAAGCATATCAGTCTATTCCATCATGTAGCGATGGCCCTCTTCTGTAGCGAGGGGGAGGGGCGTTCACGGTCCCCCCCCCCCCCCACACACACACAGTAGCGAGGGGGGGGGGGCGCTGTGAAAGCATGCAAGGAGTGTAATCCGTCATGTAGAGGGCCGAATTTGGTCCTTGGTAGCGGGGGGGGGGGGGGACGACCCCCCGCCCACACAGACACAGCCTTGAGTGTGACCTTTCATTAGAGCCTAAAATGAAGATTCTACATTGAATTATTCAAAAGTTACAGACGTTTTTCCAAACTGTGCCATTTGGCACAATTTGGCACAGTTCCAAAACGCCTGGGAACAGCCTGAGAACAAAGCTGTGTAAAATATTCATTTTTTGTGGTATTGTTACCAAATTTGGATCTCAGCTGGATAACACTTGGTTCTACATTTGTTGCATTTTCCAGCCGGATCGGACAGCTGTGTGTCATTTACAAGCATTTTTATCCAAAAAAACCAAAAAAAAAAAAAACAACTGTCCAATTTTTTTTTTTTCTTCAAGTTCAGTATGTTTAGATGACTGTAACTCAGTGGCCGGAGCATGTAGAGAGATTATGTTTTTTTTTGCCAAAAAACTCTGTTTTTTTTTTTAAATGAGACCAACCCCATGAAGATGCTGCAAAGGGTTGAATAACAGCTTTCGATTTACTTTGGGCACGTTATTTTTGGGCATTTTTAGGAAAATTGCCCTGAGTGCAAGTGGTTAACAAGAAAACAAAAAATTCCAAACGAGTGTAGACAAGACAAAAATGCAACAAAGGTAGTGATGGGAAGGCAGGCTCCAGAGCTTATCCGGGAAATATTTGGTGAAGCATGTTTCAAGGCGTGCATCATGACGCATGTCTTGACGTCGGACCAGTTGACTGGGTCAGGAAGCCATTCATGATTTTGCACTCAACATGAAATAAAGTGAGCAGCGATTCCAAATGGAAATCCCCGTCCCTCATGTTTTGTGTTGTCATGTCTGACTGCAAGTGATTTGTCACAGTCAATTTTTTCATGGAGGCAGCAGCAAAAAGACAGACTTCTCCCATTTGGGAACATTTTGAGCACATTTCTCCCATTAATGTCTTTTCCACAAATGGTGGATATTTAATGTAGCTGAGGTGATGGTTTAGTGGTAAAGCATCTGCACTACAATCGCGAGGCCTGGATTTGTATCCCAGCTGTATCATTCTTGTCAATTTTTTATTTGCAAGGTGAAGTGTCTGTTGTGTTTCAAAGAGCTTTGATCATTGTCACACATTACGCTGAGGCACTATTGTTATTGCGCCCTGCATGAGAATAAGGCCAGAGTTGAATATACTGGGACAATAAAAGACTGTTGAACATTTATTATTTCTTAATAAAAATGGATAAGTACTACAAGCACACAAAGTAACAGACACATTCACTGGAGTCACCCCAGTTTTTTTTTTTTTTTAAATTTCTTTTTATCCCTTGTGATCATTGATATTTCTTAAAAGACTGCACATTTATTGAAATAAAAAAACACATTAGATAAGTAATGCTCTTGTAAAATCTGCATGCTGTATACTTTGTTGATTACATGGCCTAGTAGAGCAAATGAAGTTTCACGAGGCCTCATCAAAATTAACCATTTTGATGAAAGGCTCAAGTGTTCAAGAAAGCCCCAGCTACCCATCCCTAAGTAGTAGCTTAGAGGTAAAATATCTGTCCTGAAACTGGAAAGCTGGGGATCAAGTCCCAGCTGGGTCATTCTAATTTATTTTTATTTGCACAGTGAAGTGTCTGTTGTGTTTCAAAGAGCTTGGATAAAACAATAACACATCATTATGCTGAGGCACTATTGTGCCCTGCATGACAATAAGGACAAAGATTAATGTACTGAGAAAGACAGTATGACTGTTGAAAAGTTATTGTTTCTTAAAAAAAATTATATAATATATTTTATATATATTATAATATAATATTCTACAAAAATATTTATCTTAAAAAGTTGTTTCTTAAAAAATGGATAAGTAGCGCAAGCATATTCACTGTAGTCACCTCAGTTTTATTATTTTTAACATTTTATTATATCATTTCATCTTATTTTATTATTTTTAACATCACTGATAATTCCTAAAAGACAGTGCATTTATTGAAATGGAAAAAAAAAAATTCAACCAATAATACCCTTGAAAAATCAGCATGTTGTAGAAGTTTTGTCCACTAGACAGCCTGGTAGAGAAAATGAAGTCCCACATGAGGCCTTGTCTGTATGAGCCATTTTGATGAAAGGCCTCAAGTCCTCCAGAAAGCCTCATTTGGCCATCACTAAACAAATGTAGAAAAAAGGTAGAGTAGAAATTGCTCTGGAGGGATTAAGGAGAAAAACTTACCGAGAGTGAGTCCAGGAACATCAGCCAATACAGTCCATGTAACGCTGCCACACAGAAAAAATAAACACTGGTCTCTAAATAGTGGTAGCAGATCAGCAGCAGGTGTGAACTGAGCAGACAGGTGGCCTTAATTACCCAACTGCCCACAGCTGGGAAACAGACTGTGGACAGCAAGTGGGAGTGTCTGAGAGAGGAGGGCTCATCAGAGACAAAAAAAACCAAAATATATACAGAAAACTGACAACATAATAATAACAGACATACAAAACTCAGAAATAAATTGAAAGTCTGAGCTCTGACTCATGACAATTAGGGTTTAGGGGGCAATCACTTTTTCCACACAGGGCCATGTAGGTTTAGATTTTTTTTCCCCTTAATCATAAACACTTTCATTTAAAAACTGCATTTTGTGTTTACTTATGTTATCTTTGTCTAATATTTAAATTTGTTTGATGATCTGAAACATTTAAGTGTGACAAACATACAAAAACATGAGAAACCAGGAGGGGGCAAACACTTTTTCACACCACTGCATGTCTAACCTTGTTTTTATTTTTATTTGCATTTTTTAACATTTATTTTAGCCATTTTAAGTGGGAATGAATGTGGGGGTGTCCTAAAAAAGATGGGGGGGTGTCCTAATTTATTCCTCACTGTTTAGAGTTACATTTTACAGAAAATCTGAAAAAAGTCGAATTCATTTTTAATTGTTTAGTTGTATTACATGAATCTTCCAGTATTTTTAACATTGATATCAAATATCCATGTGTCCAAATATGTTAAAAAACACACAGCTTCTACAGGGTGTCCTAATTTTTTCACATGGCTGTATTTACAAGATATGGATTTTGATTAATACAGATTCAACAAGTATTTTAGTACAATATTACACTGATGAGCAATGCTTGTGAAATTATGTGATTATTTAGAGTCATCAGGCTTTCTTGTTTACCAAGATGCACAGAACAATCCAGAAGGGGGATCATTGCCAAATCTGAAGAGATGCCGCACCTGCTGCAATAACTTTCACTGCCCCTTCTGCAGCTCAGCTTTGTTTAATCCGGCAAAATTGAGCAAGGTGAAAAATCACCTAGAGCAGGGGTGTCAAACTCAAATTCACAGTGGGCCAAAATTAAGCAGTGAAGTAAAGTCACGGGCCAAACTCAATATTTATTGAAAAATTAACTGCAACTGATATGTAATGTTTAACCTTTTCATATGGAAACAAACTTTAGTTTTGCTTAAACACAGAATCTGGAACAACCAAAGCTTGATATTACAAATACATGAGAAATTAAATTTGAAATAAAAGACACATCAGTGGTATTCATTTCTTATTTAAATAAATAAATAAAGTATGTCTCTCCCCATATCCTTTCAAGTTCCCTTTTAAAGTAAATCTTTTTCAAAGCCAACAATAAAAGAACCAAAAATAATAATGTCATTCAATAAAAATCCAACATTTCAACTATTAACAGACCATGCCTTGCAGTAGAAAAAGTGCATAAATAACAGATATATTCAAGCTCAGTTTGCTACACTCTGATTTACTCTGCACATTGGTCTAAGCCAGATACCTGGCATCTTTTCTTAGATGCAAGTTCATCAATGTCTGGGGTCAGGCTCTGAGCTGAGGAAAACCTCAGGACGGAGTGAAGGTGTTCATCAGTGAGTTGACTTCTGTGAGGTGTTTTGTTCACCTTCATCATAGAGAACAGTTGTTCACATAGATATGTGCTGCCGAACATTGAGAGCATCTTAGCAGCTTGGGTGCATAATTGAGGCATTGTGTCGGGGAGGAAACATGGAAACCGCGCAGCACCAACAGAGTCATATTTTGATTTGAGCATGTCATTACATTGGAGTTCAATTAGCTCCATTTGGAGGCTGGTTGGTGCGCTTTCCACGTCGATCGCAAACGGGTTACTGAGCAGTTCAAATCTCCCTTTCTGAGCCTCAAAGTCGGCAAATCGCCGGGAAAACTCGGCGCTGAGCGCGTTGATTTTTTCAGCAAACTGTGCGCTAGGCAGCACGGCAAGAGAAATTTGCTCTACCATGGTTTGGCAGCACGGAAAATGACCCAAGTTTCCTTGCAGCATCTGAGTGTTCCACAGACACAACTTAGTTTTAAAGGCCCTCACTGCTGCATACATGTCTGTGATGATGTGGCCCCGTCCCTGAAGCTGCAGGTTAAGCACATCGAGATGGCTCACAATGTCAGACAGAAATGCAAGCTCACACAGAAACTTTTTATCTCTCAGCTCTGTTGTGTCCTTCCCTATGTTTTCCATAAACTGACAGATTTTCTCACGTAGCTCAAAACATCTGTTCAGTACTTTTCCTCTGCTTAGCCATCTCACCTCTGTGTGATAGGGCACATCTCTGTATTCCGAATCCAACTCCTCCAGAAAAGACTTGAACTGCCGGTGATTCAAACCTTTGGCTCTTATGAAGTTGACTACTCGTTTTATAGAGCTCGTAACACGTTACATTTGCAGAGCTTTGCCACAGAGCGCTTCCTGATGTATGATACAGTGATAAACTGTAAGTTCACCTGCATCTTCCTCCCGCATCTTCTCCTGAATCCTGCCGACCAATCCACTCTTTTGACCGCACATTGCGGGCGCACCATCTGTCATCAGTCCCACAAGTTTATCCCAAGGCAGGCTCATTTCACTTATACATTTGGATACCTCTTCAAAGATATCTTTTCCTGTGGTGGTGCCATGTATTGATTTTAATCCTAAAAGTTCCTCTGTGACGCACAGGCTCGAGTCTACTCCACGGATGAAGATTGACAGCTGGGCAGTATCAGACGTGTCGCTGCTGTCATCCACAGCAAGGGAGTATGCAATAAAATCTTTACCCTTTTTTATTAGTTGTTCATGTAGATTAGTGAAAAGCTCACACACGCGCTCAGCCACGGTGTTTCTGCTCAGGCTCACATTTAAAAATTCTTGCTTTTTATCTGGGCACACAATGTCGCAAACTTTGACCATGCACTTTTTGACAAACTCTCCCTCATTAAAGGGCCAGGCTGATTTTGCTATCTCTGCTGCCACAATAAAGCTGGCTTTTACAGCAGCTTCACTTTTTGATTTTGCTTTCATGAACATAGTCTGCCGGCAAACCAGACTTCTTTTCATCTCCTCCACCTTCTGCAGCTTCTGCTTTACGTCCAGGTCCTTGTACTTTTCATAATGTTTTGTTTCATAGTGTCTTCTTATGTTATATTCTTTCCTTACAGCCACGTTAGCTCCGCACACAAGACAAACAGGTCTGTCCTTTATATTCGTGAACAGATAATCTGCCTCCCACCTGTCTTGAAAGCTCCTGTTGTCCATCTTTCGTTTGGCCATTTTTGTGGAGGGTGAAATTAATTTGTCCGATGTGACTGGAGCATGGTTGTCAATGACTGTCAACAGAAAAAAGGAGCGCTTGCCGGTTTCGACTGCACGCCAACATACTAGCAAAGCATTGTGGGATTTGTAGTATTAGCGGTACAGTATATACCGCGGGCCAGCTCTAATGCACATTTGATATGATCTTGCGGGCCAATTATAATTACACTGCGGGCCAAATTTGGCCCGCGGGCCTGAGTTTGACACATGTGACCTAGAGTCTCATTTCAGCCCAGCAGTTCTCTATGATATTGTAGCATCACCTTGCTTTGGCTCATCAATAAAATAGACTTTGCATCTTAAAGACATTGTTTCAACCAGGAAAAGGCCAGTCAAGAATTGCTTTTTCATCTTAGGACCACTGTGGAGAACACATTCCTTTGTAAAGAGGTACGAGAGACAAGGATTCCATCGTGTGCAAGGAACAGATTAGTTCATATCATAAATAAACTGAAAACTCTCTTTCTCCTGACTGTTTTATGGGTAATAAAACATGGACAAAGAACAGGCATCCCATAAACTTTAAATGCATTTCCTAAGGCCCTAGGATTATCCACAGCTTGACACTACCCCTGGTGGACATCTCTAGAGTAGACACTCACTTTTGACTGTACACTGATGAACTGAAATTAATTCTCTTCAAGTTTCATTTCTCAGGACAATTCTAAGGACACTATTTGTTGAAGATCACTGCCTCTGTGGGACTCTGATATTCTGTGGACAACCAATAATGGGTTTGAAATGCTTATTAAATCCTTGATTTTAAGTATGTGCATGTTAAAATGTTTAAATGAATGTTTATTCCTGCATGTTAATTTAAAAAGCACTAGTTATAAAGTTGCATGCCCACTGAAGCTAACTTAGATTTTATACAGAAGTATAATGATGAAGTTTCAGTATTAACCCTTTAACTGCCAAATTCACTGTGTGGCGCCTGGGGAAATGCAAGGCAACTCAAGGCCACCCTAGTGGTCAACAGTGGTAAAAAAAATTTTGTCAATAAAATAGTTCAGATTTCCAAGGCTATAACTTGAACGTTACAAGAGATAATGGCTTACTGTCAATTAGAAAGATGTAGAATATGATCCAAAGTTTCAGATAGGAATAAATTTACACATCTAATTTGCATAATGTCACGGCAGCTATATAAATTACATAACTCAGTCAAAAGTGGACTTTGGACACACTTACGTAAAGAATGGTCCGTTTTTTTTGACACAGATTTGTCTACAGGGGTATGTTTTTATCTAATCTTCAAAGTATATGAACCAGAAACTCAAAATGTAAAAAAATAAAACATTTCTCTCTTACCTGTTACCAGGAGGGGGGCTCGCCCGCCCACATGACCGCCACCATCTTGGGAATGGGAGCTCAGTTTTTTGTTACATCGACCTCAATGTAACACATTTACTTAGTAATTTACACCCACATCTACAAACTCTTATGATTATCCCACGTGAATTTTGTTTATATTATGCGGCTATTTTTCCTGTCTCATGCAGTTTCAGTCATCATCACTATTGCAGTGAACAAACACGGTGGCATCCACATTGGTGTGTGAGCACAAAGCGGAAAAAGGAAGAAGAATTATGAGGATTTCTCCTTCTTTTCTACGTTCCATGTCAGCCATGATTCCTTCAAAGCGTGTCTGCCACCTTCTAAACTGTCAGATCAATAGAGATTAGTACAAATTATCAGTATAGCCAGGGAAGTCAATAAGTTGACATGTGCAGTTACTGCGTTGTGCCACTGGGGGTGTGTGACCCATCCATTTAATCTGGGCAGTTAAAGGGTTAAGATGTGTGTATCAGGTTGCAAAAAAAAATTTCCCCAAATCATATGACTGGGATCTGCCAGTATCTGCTTAGCAACAGCTCTCTCAATATTATTGGCTGTTACAGACAAAAGACTGTTTGTTCACTGGACTAAAGTTCATAAAACCCACCCACGAAGGAAGACTATTGGCTTGGGCTTATGTCAATAACCCTACTGCACGAAACTTGCTCAGTCTTTCACAGGTAGACCCCTTTTTCACTTCAGTTTTTTTTTTTTTTTACAGGGAACATGGAATATTATGTTTATGTAAACTTCTGTGTATTTTAATGTTTTTCTCTAAACGTCTGGGAATTAATTCTTTCTTTCCTGAGCTCAAATTTTGATTTGGAGTTAAAAACTCCCGTTCCTAGGCATTCTCTATTTTTCTCCTCTAAACTTTCTTTAAATCCACCGTGTTTTTTCAAAGGACTGACTGACCATTTGTCTCACTCTGGAAACTGTTTCAGCCAACTCCACGACGTCAGAGTAACTTAGATTTTTGTGGCTTGAGGTTTTTATCTTGCCTCTTTGAATTTTGGTAGTCAGATCAGATCTGAATTATTTCAGAATTTATTTGGACTCTGGAAAAACCCACTGGCTCACGGAGAAGAGGAAACACTGTCGCCATCTTCAGCCCAACTGTGATTGATACAGTCAAAATCTCCTCTTGTGATTGTAGACTTTGAAAGCTGCTGTACCTTGTTCGAATATCTGCTGGCAAGATATTCTGGTTTTGGTGCCATCTGCAAATAAAGCTTCAGGAAGAACCTCAATAACAGGACTTCAAACCGGATTCATGTGAGCCATATCTCTTCGTTTCCATCTGCTGAATGACTTGTCCAAAGTTTGGAAATAATTCAAAATCTGATCAGATGCATAATTAAAGAGGATTGACATTCTCTTTTCATTAACATTCCGTTTTTACTTTCTTAAGAGTAATCCAGAATTTTTCATATAATTAGTTAATTTTCTCTATAAATTTGAGTCCAATATTATTCATAATTTTCATTTCAACTCTTCCAAATTCATGCTATAGTCCATGGTTTTATAAATGTGCTCACATTGTTCCTCTGTCCTCAGTTACAAATTTAATGTGATGGTTAATGTTGATCATTTCACTGTTTACAAGTTATCTGAATGTGATGTCATTTAATCAGCTTCATTTAAATAAATCTGTAAAATGAGAGAAGTTGTTGGGAATTTATTCCAGTCTGAGTCTGTCTTCGAAGGCCCAGTTGTCAAATTCACTAATATTTTGAAACTGATTACTTCATTAAATAGATATAAAGTGGAATTAATTTATAAATTGCTCATATTTATTGAGCAGGTACCACCAAACCAGTGTTTACTATCAACTTTTTCTGTGTGCGTGGACCCGGAGCAAATCTCAGGTCCCGATACACTAATAAAAATTAAATAATCTTTATATCTGATCATAATTATAAATTAACTATAGCTACAATATATAGATAGATATTTCAGAAAAGTGATATCACAATATTTGTGAATTTTAATATTAGCAATATTCTTGCAATATGTGATGATGGGATGTCACCACTGTTATGACTTATTGTAAGATAAGATAAGATAAGATAAGCCTTTATTAGTCCCACAACGGGGAAATTCCAGGATTGCAACAGCACAGGGATAGCAACACTCAGAGCAACAATCAGAAGGCAAAAAAAAAAAACAAGCAAGCAAGAGCAGCTAATATACATATGTACATATTACTATAAAATATATATATACACACACACAGACACACAGTGCAGAGCATTGTAGCTGGATGGAATAAATATATGAATATATAAACACACAGTGCGGAGCATTGTAGCTAGATGGAATAAATATGTAAATATATAAACACACAGTGCGGTGCAATGTAGCTAGCTGGAATAATATGTAAGATATATAAACACACAGTGCGGAGCATTGTAGCTAGATGGAATAAATATATAGATATATAAATATAAACACACCCAGTGCGGAGCATTGTGGCTAGATGGAATAAATATGTAAATATATAAACACACGCAGTGCATTGTTGCTAGATGGGATGAAACAGCACAACCGTCTACTTAGTTATCCTACATGGTATGATTATGTGCCCATACATATTCTCACTCTCCATAGCGACTGGTATTTTCCTAGTTGTATGCCGGAGGGGACCATTGTGTAAGTCTTTTGCATTCAAAAAACTATTAGTTTGTTACGTCTTTTTGCTATCTCTGCGAGCAGCCCTGCTTAGGTTGTACAGTCTGACAGCCGTTGGTAGGAAGGACCTGCAAAACCTCTCGGTTGTGCACCTGGGATGATGTAGTCTGCTGCTAAATGAGCTCCTCAGTGCATTCAGTATGTCCTGCATAGGGTGGAACTCGGACTCCAGCAGAGATGACAGTTTAGCCACCATCCTTCTCTCTCCTATCTCCTCCACCAGATCAAGGCGCTGCCCCAGGACAGAGCTAGCTTTCTTGATCAGTTTGTTCAGTCTCTTCCTATCGGCTGCAGTAATGCCACTGCCCCAGCAGACCACTCCAAAAGTGATGGCTGATGCCACCACCGTGTCATAGAATGTCTTCAGCAGCGCCCCTTGTACACCAAAAGACCCGAGTCTCCTCAGCAGGAACAGCCTGCGCTGTCCCTTCTTGTAGAGTGTGTCAGTATTGTGTGACCAGTCTAGTTTATTGTTCAGATGAACACCCAGGTACTTATAGGATGTCACCATCTCGATGTCTGTTCCCTGTATATTTACTGGTGCTGTGAGGGGTTGTCCTTGCCTGCGGCAGTCCACCACCAGCTCCTTAGTTTTCCTCGCGTTGATCTGGAGGTAGTTCCGATGGCACCAGTCCACGAAGTCCTGGATAAGCCCTCTGTACTCAGCTTCATCTCCATTGGAGATGAGGCCAAAGATCGCAGAGTTATCAGAGAACTTCTGTAGATGGCAGTGTGTTGTGTTGTGTGAGAAGTCCGCAGTATAAAGAGTGAACAGGAAGGGAGCCAGCACCGTTCCCTGGGGGGCCCCCGTGCTACTGATGATCGTGTCGGACACACAGTCCCGGGTTCTCACAAACTGAGGCCAGTTCGTGAGGTAGTCCAGGATCCATGATGACAGGTGCTGGTCCACCCCTGCGCGCAGTAGCTTGTCCTTCAGGATCATCGGTTGGATGGTGTTGAAAGCACTGGAGAAGTCAAAGAACATGATCCTCACCATATTCCTGGGCTTCTCCAGGTGGGACAGAGAACGGTGAAGGAGGAAGATCACCGCATCCTCCACCCCAATGCCATGCTGGTAGGCGAACTGGAGTGGATCCATCGCTGGTTCCACCAGGGGGCGGAGGTGAGCAAGGAGCAGTCTCTCCAGGGTCTTCATCAAGTGGGACGTCAAGGCCATCGGTCTGTAGCTGTTCAGGTCTTTGGGGTGGGAAGTTTTTGGTACAGGTACCACACAAGATGTTTTCCACAGCTGTGGGTATGTGTTTGTGTTGTATTTGTATTATGGTAAATGTTATTATGATTGTTTGTATAGTGCACATATTATTTGGGATCTGTCTTTGTTTAATTTGAATGCCCTTGGGAGATAATTGGTATGGTTAAGTATTTTGGGTAAAATAATGGATAATGAGTTATTTCACATACCTTTGCCAACATGCTTCCAGTGGGTGTCCAGGCAAAAGACTCTGTGAGGGGTTGAGGGCCTTTTATAGGACACCAGCAGGAAGGAAACATGTATGGTAAGTTAGAGGGGTGGTTTAACATTTGTAAATAGGGGATTGAAATATTTATTGAATTATTTATATTGTTATTTATTATATGTTATTTATATTTGTATTGTATATAGTTGGGAAGTATTTATGTATTTTTAGAGATCAGTGGGTATGTGGAAAACAATGGGAGTGTTGATTGTTTTGCCTGGAATTATGGTAGGGGCTAATCAGTCCTAATTATCCCTGGTAATATATAACAGGTGTTGGGTTGTTCGTTTAGACAGTTTTTTTTTTTTTTTTTTTTTTTTTTGAAGGATCGTGTCGGATGTCTGGAATGATTTACTTGTAAGTGTAATGTTCTCCTGGAACATGTAATGACGAGGCGCACACACCGGGTGTCAGTTAGGACTTTTTACTTGTCACTTCAACTGCAACTAACAACTAACCACACAGTGGCACATGTACATCTCCTTTTATAGTCAGGTCATGGCCGGGGTCATACTGCCCTCTAGTGGTGACTCCATATGAACTTCACATATCAATACATCTCCCTTTTTTTCTAGTAAAGGTCATGTCCAACTATAAACTTTTTCTCAAATTTCTATATACAAAATAAACTCCATTTCTATTTACATTTCTTTCAACCTTGTACACTGAATCACAAGTTCAATTTTTTTTCTCTGTTTACAATTCAACATCAACACATTTTTTCCTCTGTTTACAATTCAACATCAACACATTTTTTTTATTTTTTTTTTCATTTCAGTACTCCTTACATTTCCTCAATCAATCTTTTCGGTTTCACAATTTGCCTTTGTGAGCATCTCCTTTGTGTCACCTCAGTCTGTTCGTTAGTGTCTGTCTCTATGTTCTGGTTCTCAGCCATTTCTGGTTGTTCGGTTTGGCTGGAAATTAGCATGTCGCTTGTTTCACTGTCTGTGACTCTCATTTTTGTCTGAGGCACTTTCAGTAAGTGACGTCGGTTTCGCCTCATTGTTTTTCCATGCTCTGTGATGACTTCATATGATCTGGGAGTTGTTTCCTTGACCACTTTTGCCAGCGGTCCCCATTCTCCATCACATCTCACTCGCACTATGTCCTCATGTGCAAGTGGTCTCAGAGGTCGTGCTGTTCTGTTGTACAGTTCAGTTTGCCTCTCATCACGCCTCACATCTCTCTTTTCCATCACTTGAGATGCTGATGGAAGTCGCGTTCTGAGTTTTCTGTTCATGAGCATTTCTGCTGGGGACAGTCCATTCTCCAGTGGTGATGCTCGGTAATTCAGGATCGCCAGATGTGAGTCTTCTGCATTGTCTGCAGCCTTTTTCAGTATGCGCTTCACAATTTGCACCCCTTTCTCTGCTAACCCATTCGACTGTGGGTACAGAGGGCTTGAGGTCACGTGCTTGAACCCATATGTGTCTGCAAAGTCTCTGAAGCACTGACTCGTGAATTGTGGTCCGTTATCACTCACAACAGTCATTGGAATTCCATGGCGTGCGAACATTGTCTTTGTATGTGCAATCACCTTTTCTGCTGTTGTGTCACTCAACCCTGCAAACTCTGGGTAGGTGGAATGATAGTCCATGACTAACAGATAGTCCTTGCCCTTAAGCTGAAATAGATCCATGCCCACTTTTCTCCATGGCCCTTGAGGCTTCTCATGGGGCCTCATAGGCTCCTTTGGCTGTTGATACCTGTGGCGCTGGCAAATGTCACAGCGCTGCACATATGCCTCAATGTCCTTGTGCATGTTGGGCCAATACAAAACATCACGTGCACGTCTTTTGCACTTTTCAATACCCAAATGCCCCTCATGCACTAATTTAACCATTTCTGATCTCATGGAGGTAGGTATGACTATCCTTGTACCTTTTAACAGAACCCCATCTAACACAGACAGTTCACCTTTAAAGTGTTGGTAAGGCTTGTCAATCATAACCTGTCCTGGTTGATGTATCTGTTCCATTACTCTTATTAGTTTCTCATCTTTTTGTGTTTCTTTCACTATCTTCGTCCATTTTGCATCTGACACTGGCATGTGTGCCTTAATAGAGTCTACATGTATTTGCACAGCTTCCTCTGTTGTGCTGCTGGTGTTGCTCAAGCTAGCCCTACTCAGCGCATCGGCTACAATTAGTTGCTTGCCTGGTGTAAACTCAAATTTCAAGTCATATTTCTGTAATCTTAACATTAGACGCTGGATGCGCGGTGGTGCGTCACCCAGTGGCTTCTGTGAGATCGCAATCAGTGGTTTGTGGTCTGTTTCTAGTATTACCGACCTTCCATACACATATTCATGAAACTTCTCACATCCAAACACTGCACCTAGAGTCTCTTTCTCTATTTGCGCGTAATTTTTTTCTGCGCTTGTCATGGTGCGTGATGCGTATGCGACTGGATACCACTCTGTGTCATGTTTTTGCAATAGCACAGCTCCTAGGCCGGCTTTGGACGCATCTGTGGACACTTTTAGCAGTTTGTCCTGATCATAGAATTTTAACACTGGCTCCTTTATTAGACTGCTTTTGAGCCACTCCCATTCTCTGGCATGCTCTGCCATCCACTTCCACATTGTATTGGTCTCTAACAAGCTTCTAAGAGCTATTGTGTTAGCTGATAAATTTGGGATAAATTTCCCCATGTAATTGACTATCCCTAAGGCTCTTTGCAAGTCATTTTTGTCCTGCGGTACTGGCAGCTCTGCTATGGCCCGCACTTTTTCCGGATCTGGTTGCACGCCTGCCCCAGATAATTTCTCTCCCAGGTATGTAATCTCCCGTACCCCGAATTGGCACTTACTCTTATTCAGTTTCATACCTGACTTTTGTGCCTGTGTGAGAACTCTTGCCAACCTTTCGTCGTGCTCCTCTTTTGTTTTTCCCCAGACTACCACGTCATCAAGAAAAACTCCCACCCCTTCTATTCCGTCAAACAATTGCTGCACAGTTCTATGGAAAATTTCAGGGGCTGAGCTAATCCCGAACGGCATTCGTAGAAAGCAATGCCTTCCGAATGGCGTATTAAATGTGCACAATTTAGCGCTTTCCTCGTCGAGCACTATTTGGTAAAACCCAGATTTGGCATCTAATTTTATGAAGTAGCTTGCTCCACTCATTGTGCTGGTTATGTCAGATTTTGTTGGTAGCCTGTAATGCTCCCGCTGTATTACTTTATTTAGATCTTTTGGATCTATGCACAATCTCAAATCTCCATTTGGCTTCTCCACTATAACTAGTGAGTTAACCCATTCAGTTGGTTCTTCTATTTTTCTGACCACTCCGTCTGCTATCAGTGAGTCTAGTGTTTCTCTCAGCCTCTTTTTAAGAGCTATTGGCACTTTTCTTGCTGCATGTATGACTGGCTCTGCATTCTCTTTCAGCCTAATTTTTTGTTTGCCTGGTAGGCGGCCTATTCCTTTGAACACCTCTTTGTATTCTTTCACCCAGTCAGTGTGTTTGTGCCTACTTGTTGTAGCCTCTGTATTTTCTCGTGTTGTCACCTTGTCTGTATCAATGACATTCACCCTTTTGATCAGACCTAGCTGATCGCATGCTTTTAAACCCAAAATTGCTTGTCTATTTCCATCAACAAGTACAAACAATGCATTCACTGTTTTACCTTTCTTTGACAGTGTAACCCTGCACATTCCTTTAGTGGGTATTGGCTTATCGTCATATGTTCTCAGATTAATCTTTTTATCTCTTATTTTCGGTTTGTTTTTCAGTCTTTTAAAATCTTTCATTGGCAGGATGTTTACCTGCGCACCTGTGTCGAGCTTCAGTGACATGTCCGTGCCATTCATCTCCAGGCACACTATCCATTCATCAGCGCTCGTCTCTCCCTCGATGGCGTCCACGTAAAACTGATCCTCTTCGCTGTCGCTCTTTTTCTCCACGAGTTGCACCCTCTTCTTCGAGAAGCAGGTCTTTGCGAAGTGATTTTTTCCGCCACACTTGCGACATTCCTTCCCGAATGCTGGACACTGTTTCAGCGCATGTTGCCTTCCACACCGCTCACAGTTCCCGCGCGCGCGCTCTGGGTTTGCCTCCCTTTTTCTTGCATGCAACGTTCCTTTCGGCTTCGCGCGCCGCACTGCATCGACCTCAGCAGTCTCTTTTTCCTTGCTGCTAAAAGTCTTTAATTGTGCCTTTGTACTCTCAGACGCTTGGCAAATCTGTATCGCTTTCTCCAGCGTTAAGTTAGTCTCTTTCAGTAATTGCATCCGCAATTTGTTGTCTTGGACCCCTATTACAATTTGGTCCCGTATCATTGACTCACTCAATGTTCCAAAGTTGCATGACTGACATTTCAACCGTAGGTCTGTGACATACAGCTCGATGGACTCTGACTCTTTCTGAAGTCTTTTTCTGAACACATACCTCTCGTACGTTTCATTCTTTCTCGGTGTGCAATAATCGTCAAATTTCTTCATCACGGCGTCGAAGTTGCCTTTTTCTTCTTCCGTGAAGATGAATGTGTTGAACACATTTAGCGCCGCTCGCCCTGCTACTGTTAGCAGTAATGCTATTTTCCTCTCCTCGTCACGGAGACCGATAGCAAGCGAATAAAGTTCAAAACTCTGTTTGAATACTTTCCAGTTCTCGTTGATGTTACCGGTCAACTTTAACTCGTCCGGCTGTCGAAGAGCGTTCATCTTCGCCGTCGGTTCGTAGTTTTCTCCTGGTACCATGTAATGTTCTCCTGGAACATGTAATGACGAGGCGCACACACCGGGTGTCAGTTAGGACTTTTTACTTGTCACTTCAACTGCAACTAACAACTAACCACACAGTGGCACATGTACATCTCCTTTTATAGTCAGGTCATGGCCGGGGTCATACTGCCCTCTAGTGGTGACTCCATATGAACTTCACATATCAATACAGTAAGTCTAATAAAATAAAATCAGAAAATTGGAATTTAAGCTCTGGCCTCACCCCCGCTGTATTTTCACATTTGGTGGCAGTGGTGGTCTGTTACCAGGACGTCGTAGCGTTTGGTGGACGGAAGGACTCATGGCGAGAAGGAAAGTGAGGCAAGAGGAGCAGTCTGACCTGGACACAGGTATGGCGGCTGAGGACCCGGGAGTTGGCGGACTGGGCGAGCTCGAGGAGCTAACGGGCCTGGTGAAATCTTTGATGTGTTCGCTGACTCTCAGAGACCGCCAGATGGAGGAAGAAGCCGCTCTTCAGGACCAGAAGTGGCAGACTGTGGAGAATCACATTCATCGGATGGAGATGCAGGTTGCGCAGCTGAGAGAGGAGTATGGGAGCTGGGCTGAGCGTAGTGGTGACGACGGCGCTTCGAGGGAGGATCCCAGGGTGACGACCAGTTGGGTCGGCCCGCAGGAGGATGATTTGCTGCTGCAGGTGCAGCCAAGGATGCCACGAACGCACCACGAGCCCAGGCTGAATCCTCTCTCTCCCGAGGATGACATCGAGCACTACCTAGCGTCGTTCGAGAGGATCGCTACGGTCTGCCACTGGCGTGAAGAGGAGTGGGCTATTCATCTGGCTCCTCTACTTACAGGTAAAGCGCGGAGCGCATATGTTCTGATGGACATCATAGACAGACAATTACGGGAAAGTGAAAGAAGCTATTTTAAACAAATATGAAATTACATCTGACACGTATAGGAGAGGGTTTCGGTCCCTGGACAGTCATCAGGATGAAACCCCTCGTGAACTATATGTACGTTTGAAAGACCTGTTTTATAAATGAGTGAAACCAGAGACCTTATCAGTTAAATTCAATTCAACTTTATTTATATAGCGCCATTTCACAACAACAGTCATCTCATAGCACTATCAACTGTAGGGGGGAACCCCCACAGTTGCAGAAAGACCCCAGCAATCAGGCGATCCCCTGTGAGCAAGCACTTGGCGACGGTGGAGAGGAAAAACTCCCTTTTAACAGGAAGAAACCTCCAGCAGAACCAGGCTCAGGGAGGGGCAGTCATCTGCTGCGACTGGCTGGGGGGTGAGGGGATAGAGAAGAAGAAAAGAACAGACATGTAGAGAGCAAACAGCACGATGGGGACTCAATCTATGGGAGAGAACAAACAAATGTTAATGACCAGCAAAAAAAAAAATATTTCATAGCGTGAGGAAAGGAGTGAGGCCCAGTGCATTACTGGAGGTCCCCCGGCTGACTAAACCTATTAGCAGCATAACTAAGGGAGGGTTCAAAAACACATGATCCCTCCCTAATTGTAGGCTATATCAAAAAGGTAGGTTTTAGCCCTATTCTTAAAAACAGAGATCGAGTCTGACTCCCGAATCCAGATTGGCAGCTGATTCCACAGGAGAGGAGCTTGATAACTGAAGGCTCTGCCTCCCGTTGTACTTTTGGAGATTCTAGGTATTACAAGTAATCCTGCATTTTGGGAGCGTAGTGCTCTGTTAGGATAATACGGTAGTATCAGATCTTTTAAATAAAAAGGAGCCTGATTGTTTAGAGCTTTGTAAGTAAGAAGGATTTTAAACTTAATTATAAACTCTATGGGAAGCCAATGAAGGGAGGCCAGAACCGGAGAGATATGATTTCTCTTTCTAGTACCTGTTAAAACTCTTGCTGCAGCATTTTGGATCAGCTGAAGACTTTTTAAAGATGTTTTAGGACAGCCTGATAATAAAGAATTACAATAATCTAATCTCGAGCTAACAAAAGCGTGGATCAGCTTCTCAGAATCACTCTGAGACAAGATGCTCCTAATCTTGGCAATATTACGCAAATGATAGAAGGCAGTCTTAGAAACAAATTTAATATGTGAATTGAAGGACAAATCCTGATCAAAAATTACTCCAAGGTTCCTCACAGAGCTATTAAGAGAGTAACTGCATCCAAACTGAAAGTTTGATTTGGAAAGGAATTTCTAAGGTTTTTTGGACCAACAAGAAGGACTTCAGTCTTATCTGAATTTAATAGCAGGAAATTACAAGTCATCCAAGCTTTGATTTCCTTAAGACAGGCTTCTAGCTTGGCTAATTGATTACTATCATCTGGCTTCATTGACAGGTATAATTGTGTGTCATCTGCATAACAATGAAAATGTATACAGTGCTTTCTAATAATGTTGCCTAACGGAAGCATATATAAACTAAAAAGAGTAGGGCCTAGCACAGATCCCTGTGGAACTCCATGACTAAGCTTTGAGTTGAAAGAAAACTCATTATTTACATGAACAAACTGGAACCTATCAGATAAATAAGATCTAAACCATTCCATTAAGTCCAACATAGTGTTCTAATCTATCAATAGAATATTATGATCGATAGTATCAAAAGCTGCACTAAGGTCTAAAAGGACAAGTACAGAAACTAGTCCATTATCAGATGCAATGAGGAGGTCGTTAGTGACCTTCGCTAAGGCTGTTTCAGTACTATGATGGATTCTAAACCCAGATTGAAACTCTTCAAGTAAACCATTTCCCTGCAGGTGGTCAAATAATTGCGTAGCAACAACTCTTTCTAAGATTTTTGAAATGAAAGGGAGATTAGAGATTGGTCTATAGTTAGCTAAAGCTCCTGGATGTAGCGTTGGCTTTTTGAGTAAGGGTTTAATTACAGCCGTTTTAAAAGCCTGCGGTACATGGCCTAAAGTTAATGAAGAATTGATTATATGAAGAATAAAGCTACCAATAAGAGGGAAGACTTCTTTAAATAACCTGGTAGGAATAGGGTCTAAAAGACAAGTTGAAGGTTTGGATGAGGAAACTATTTTGTCTAACTCACAAAGGTCGATTGGAGTAAACTCATCAAGACAGACATCAATAGAAGGAGTTGTAGTAGTTACAGTATTTAAGTTAACTGTGGGAAGAATCTGATTGATTTTATCTCTGATGGATGAAATTTTATTATTGAAAAAGTTCATAAAGTCCTGACTAGTAAGCTCTAAGGGAATGCTAGGATTGACAGAGTCCTGACTCTTTGTCAACCTGGCTACAGTACTGAAAAGAAACCTGGGATTATTCTTGTTCTCTTCTATTAATGCAGAGTAATAACTCGTTCTAGCTTTTCTAAGAGATTTTTTATAAATTAAAAGATGATTTCTCCAAGCTAAATAGATTTCATCTAAATTAGTAGAGCACCATTTTCTTTCTAATTGACGAGTCTTTAGATTAGATTAGCTTCAACTTTATTGTCATTACACATGTATGAATACAAGGTAACGAAACACAGTTTAGCATCCAATCAGAAGTGCAAAGGACAGCAGTGCAGTATATACGGTAATTAACAGTATGTGCAATTTAAGCAAATATATGCAAATATATGCAGCAGTGCAGAAAGTTAAGAGTACTGTTATGTGCAAATAATGTGCAATAAGTTAGATGTAGTTATGTAGTTATGCAGTTATGTACAGGTGAGGATGGTAAGAGATGATGGTAAGAGAGTCAGCGGGGAACTAAGTTCAATAACGTGACAGCTGTTGGAAAGAAACTGTTCCTAAACCTGCTGGTTCTAGTCCGAAGGCTTCTGAAACGTCTTCTGGAGGGGAGAAGCTGGAACAGTCCATGAGCAGGATGGTTGGAGTCCCTAAGAATGCTGCGTGCCCGGCGCAGACATCTTTTCCTGTAGACGTCCTCTATAACTGGAAGTGGAGTCCCTGTGATGCGTTGGGCGGTTTTCACCACCCGCTGCAGCGCCTTGCGGTCAGCGACAGAGCAGCTCCCATACCAGACTGTGATACAGTTGGTCAGGGTGCTCTCTATCACGCAGCGGTAGAAGTTGCCCAGGATGTCAGTTGACAGATGGTTCTTCTTCAGTGTCCTCAAGAAGAAGAGGCGCTGATGGGCCTTCTTGATCAGGCTGGTGGTGTTAACTGACCAGGACAGGTCCTCCGAGATGTGGGTCCCCAGGAATTTGAAGCTGGGGACACGTTCAACAGCTATGCCATTGATATGGATGGGGTCATGTGCCTCTTCCCTCTCCTTCCTGTAGTCCACTATGAGCTCCTTGGTTTTGCTGGTGTTAAGGAGCAGGTTATTGTCAGTGCACCAAGTAGCCAAGTGCTCAACCTCTGCCCTGTAATCTGACTCGTCGTTGTCCCTGATGAGTCCAATCACCGTGGTGTCATCTGTGAACTTTATGATGGAATTGGAGCCATACATAGGCCTGCAGTCATGGGTGTAGAGGGAGTAGAGGAATGGGCTGAGCACACAGCCCTGTGGTACACCAGTGTTGAGTGTGATGACGGAAGAACGGTTGGGGCCTTACCCAACATGCTGGGGTCTGTTGGTCAGAAAATCCATGATCCAGTTGCAGGTGGAGGTACTGATTCCCAGGTCCCCAAGTTTAGTGAGCAACTTGGAGGGGATAACTGTGTTGAATGCTGAGCTGAAGTCAACAAACAGCATTCTTGTGTAGGTGAACAGCATTCTTGCGTAGGTCTTCTGTTTTAAGCTACGAGTTTCTGTGTTGAACCAAGGAGTTAGAAATCTCTGATTAGACTTTTTCTTTTTTAAGGGGGCCACCAAGTCTAGAAATCAGTAAAAGAGGGCCTCTAAGTAAGTCTTATCAGTAAAAGACATTTCTGAATTATTGATTTTGGAGCAGTTTCTAAGGATGGTGAATCCAGAACTGGGAGTCTGGATACAAGAGCGGGACCCGAAGAGTGGAGAGGACGCTGCTCGTCTGGCGGAGATTTTTCTGTCAGCCAGGTCTGGGAGCAGGAGAACTACTCTTGGCCATGACAGATCTTTCACCACACGGAGTGAGTTTAATGAGGGTGAAAGGGGTGGTCCAGCTCGAAATAAGCTGTATTCCAGGCCCAGTCATATCTCAAATAGCAGACATGATAATAGCAAAAAGTCACGTGTGGTTGCAAATAAAGATATACGCTGCTATCAGTGCAATAAAATCGGTCACACCCAGTATTCATGCCCTGCCATAAAGAATGAGAAACCGTCATTATTATGTTCAGTTCCTAGACCCACTTTTTCAGCCCCAGTGCACAGTGGAGTGTATAAAACGAAGGTGTTGCTTAATGGTCAGTGTGAAGAGGCCCTGTTAGATTCAGGTTGTTTTCAAACAGTTGTGCTACCTAGTTTGGTCCCTAGGGATTTGTGGAATGAGTGTAAAATAAATATCAGTTGTGTCCATGGGGATAAAAAACTATACCCGACTGCTGAGGTTTATTTAACAGTGTGGGGGGGGGGCAAACTTATCTCCTTCCTGTAGCTCTTGTGCCTGATTTGCCTTACCCTGTTATTCTTGGCAATGATGTTCCAACTTTGTTGGACATCATACAACAGGTTAGAGAGGAACAAACGGAGGAGAGACAGGCAGGTGGCACTGTTGAGCAGAGAGTAAACACACCTGTGGTGAAAAATTGTAATATGGTGACAACCAGGGCACAGAGAGCACAGACGGCTGCCAATGTTCTTCAGGAGTTACCATTCTATGATTCTGAGATAGAGGCAGGCCCTATTAAGCAACCCAAATCCAAGGCTCAGAAGAGAAGAGATAAGGTGTTAGCTTCTGTAAAGAACTTGGGTGAAGAAACACCACAATTAAGCCAGTCAGTAGAGTTTGACATCCCTCCTGACATAGCTACATTGCAGAAAGCTGACCCAGCACTTAGGCCATGGTTTGATAAAGTCTCGGAGATTGAGGGTGTGAAACAGGGTAGAATGGATTGTTTGGCTGAGGCCATATGTCATTAAAAAGGGCATTTTGTACCAGCAACAAGGTGAAGTTATGACCATAGCTTTGCCACAGGACCTCACACCAAAGATTATGGAACTGGGACATGTTATCCCTTGGGCAGGTCATCTAGCATTTCAAAAAACTTTGCAGAGAATTGCTAGAAGGTTTGTGTGGCCGGGAATGTATACCCAGATAAAGGAGTTCTGCACAACGTGCTCAATATGTCAGATTACATCATCTAGGGGAGTAGCCCGTGCCCAACTGCAACCATTACCAATCATTGGAACACCTTTTGATAGAATAGGGATGGATGTAGTTGGCCCCCTATAGAGAAGCTCCTCTGGTAATAAAAGCATTCTAGTAATTTGTGACTACGCTACTCGGTACCCAGAAGCCTTTCCCCTGAAATCTATTAAGGCTAGGCAGGTTGCCAACTGCCTTATCCAGTTGTTTTTCAAGGGTAGGCATACCCAGAGAAGTTCTAACAGACTGTGGAACAAATTTCTTGTCCAAACTGTTGCAGCAAGTACATAAGCTGTTGGGTATTAAGGGTATTAAGACCACCCCATATCACCCTCAGACTGATGGACTAGTGGAGCGATTTAATCAGACTCTAAAAAACATGCTGCGGAAATTTGTTTCTGAAACGGGCTCAGATTGGGACCAATGGGTGCCATATTTATTGTTTGCTTATCGGGAGGTGCCCCAGGCTTCAACAGGGTTCTCACCTTTTGAACTGCTGTATGGTCATCAGGTGAGGGGCCCACTGGACTTATTAAAGGAGCACTGGGAGAGTCCATCGAGTGATCAGGACAATGTGGTCTCTTATGTCATTAAGATGAGAGAGAAACTGGATCGAATGACTGCTTTGGCTCAGGAACACATGAGGACAGCGCAGGCCAAACAAAAAACTTGGTATGACAAGAAGGCCAAAAAAAGGGGTTTTCACCCAGGACAACAGGTTTTGTTATTGCTGCCCTCGTGTGACAGTAAGCTGTTGGCTCGATGGCAGGGGCCATATGAAATTTCTAAGAGACTAAGCTCAGTGACATATGAACTATATATGCCTGACAGGAAGGTAAAATATCAGACCTTCCATATTAACTTGTTGAAAGAGTTTCAGCAGCCTGGTCATCAGCAGCAGCAACCTGTTCTTCAGGAGACACATCAGCTCTTGATTTGTGCGACGGAAGTGGATGAGGAGAAAGAACAGTCCTTTCCCACAAATGTGCAAGAGCCATGTTTATTTCAAGTGTCTCATTTGCAGGTGGATCAGCAGAGAGAGTTAGACATTATTGGATCCAGAGTTGTTTCAGGAGAGACCTGGTTTCACCACGTTGGTGCGTCATAAGGTTCATTTGAAAGAGGAAGCTGTTCCACGTAGAAAATCTTATAGGATCCCGGAACGATTGGTACCAAAAATGAAGCATGAAATTGACTTGATGTTGCAGCTGGGAGTGATCGAGGAGTCAGTCAGTGAGTGGTGTAGCCCGATTGTGCTGGTCCCCAAAAAGGACGGCTCATTAAGATTTTGTATTGATTTCAGATACCTTAATTCAGTATCTAAATTTGAGTCATGCCCCAGATTGACGAATTGTTAGAGAAAGTGGGCAGGGCTAGGTTTATTTCTACTCTGGACCTATGCAAGGGGTATTGGCAGGTGGCACTGGCACTGGAAACAAAGGAATTTACAGCCTTTAAAACACCTTATGGCAGTTTTCAGTTCAGGGTCATGCCATTTGGCCTTCAGGGGGCACCTGCAACTTTTCAGCGGCTGACGGACCAAGTGTTAAGGAGAGTATCAAACTTTGCGGCTGCCTATCTGGATGATGTGGTCATTTATAGTCAGACCTGGGAAGAACATTTGGTACACCTTGGGCAGGTCCTTCAGCTGATTAAGAGGGCAGGACTGACAATCAATCCATGCAAATGTGCGTTCGGACAGCAGCAGGTGGAGTACCTGGGACATGTGGTTGGTCAGGGGGTTATTAGACCACGAGTAGGTAAAGTGGATGCCATCCGGACCTACCCTGTACCTACCACTAAGAAGAAGGTACGATCATTTATGGGAATGGTAGGATGGTACAGCAAGTTCATTCCCCACTTTGCTGAAAGAGCCGCAGTGTTGACTGACCTCACTAAGGCTTCAGCACCAAATAAGGTAAAATGGACAGAGGAGTGTGACAGAGCGTTTGAGGATCTGAAGAGGGCTATTTCTGGGGAGAAGGTTCTCTACAGTCCAGACTTTGCTCGCCCGTTCATTTTACAGACTGATGCTTCAGGGGTTGGCACTGGAGCAGTACTTCTCCCGGAGGAGAAGGAAGAGAGACACCCAGTACTGTTCTTGAGCCGTAAGTTGTTGGACCGGGAGACAAGATATTCTATGGTAGAAAAGGAATGTCTTGCCATGAAATGGGCAATAGGGTCCCTTAAGTACTATTTACTAGGGTGTCATTTTGTATTGGAAACAGATCATCGGGCCCTACAGTGGTTGGACAGAATGAAGGACGTAAACAGTCGTCTCACAGGGTGGTATGTGTCCCTCCAACCTTATAATTTTACTGTTCGGTATGTGGCAGGGAAAACCAACCTGGTAGCTGATAGCCTCTCAAGAGTACATGACTCTTAAGGGCCTTTTCCACTAGCACGCTTTAGCGCGACATGGGACGGCTCAGCACGCTTTGTACGCTTTTCCACAAGCCCCAACACGGTTTAACAGCCGCGATTCTCAGCCCCGCTCCAGGGCAGGGTACAGCAGTGCTGAGCTGTGCCGTGTTGTGACGTTAACAGACTGGTCGCCGCTGATTGGTCAGGTCGTAACCGGCGCTGATTGGTCAGGTTGTAACCACCCCTCTCCTCCTCCTCATCTACCAAATCTTCACGACCTTCTCAATAAAGTTTTTGAGAAAAAAAAAAAAGAATCTTCACGACCGCCTTTACTCAGCACGCAACCACTGTTGGCGGTTTCTTTTCAGTGTATTGCTGTGCTATTTTCATTTATTCTCTATCAAAAATGGCTTCGCGTAATAAGGGTGTTCCATGGACCAATAAGGAGCTGCAGTGTCTGCTCACTGCATTGTCAGACGAACGTATTCAACGCGAGTTAGACAGAGCCGCCCGGAATGAAAAAATATACCGGGAGGTCTCGACATCGGAGTCCTTTAACGGTGAGTTTTAATTTTTTTTTTATTGTGCGTTTTTTCGCAAATATATTCGGTAAGACGCTCAGTTTATTTATGCAATAAAAAAGCTGTTCATTTGTGGATGGATCGCTGCTTTATGGCAGCACACTGCGGACTAAAGCTTTTATTTTAATTATTCATGTGAACAATACGCTGAAATAAGCTTATGTATTCTTGTTAAAAACTATTGTCTTTTCTGTATATATTGCACTTTCGTGCTGTATTTTATTGTGTGCATTTTCCTTGTAGAATCATCCCACGCGTCCGCCGCGACAGCCCGCATGGATTATTCAACCGAGCCATCCTGACCCACAGCTGGCAGAGACGGATTAATTCAACCGAGTCTCAGCACTCAGTGGTCGGCGTGTATAAAATGTCGATTAACCTTCATGTTGTGTTGCAAAGTTTTTTTTTTTTATTTTAATATTTTGTATATAATAAAATGGAATTGTTTTGGAAAGTGTGGTTTGTCTGTTATAACACTGAATTATAAAACAGTATAATTACATAGAAATTCCATTGCCTAGTCTGATCAAAATGATGCTGATCATCCTGTCAGGGTCAGCCATTGTAAAGGTAATGTAATTTTTAACTAGACTAAAAAAAATCTTTTTGTAAGCTTTCTGTTCTTTTTATTGAAATATCATAAAAAATTAGCACCAAGTCAAAGTAGGTACAAGTATATGTAAATTGAATGTTCTATTGGCATTCCAAATTCAGAGATTTACAATACTTTAGAAGGAGTGTAGCATCATCTAAACGGAAAATAATAATACTGTTGTTCCAAACGTTGACCTGAAGGTGAAAAACATGAATTTTTTTAATTCAGTACATCCAAAATGCCCTAGGATGTAAAAAATAATACAATTTGGTGTTGGACAGTGTGCCACCGTCTCATTATTTAATACGAATAAAAACAAGTTTCAGCTCATTATTTCTAGGTCATTTGGCAGTTAATTCAAAACAAAAGTGACTTGTGTTGTTGCAGCTTAATTATGAGATAAAATTAATTGTGAGATAAAACCACAGAGTGAGCAAGGCAATAATCCTTGGATCCTCCATTTTTTGTCTCATGTAAATAAGGACTCAGTCCGGTGCGTAACGTCACGGGAGTGTGGCCCCGCCTCGCTGAGAATCTGCTGCTGCCCCGCTTCTAAAACCTCCTAACATAAACCATCACAGCACAAGCACAACACCGTGCTAATGGAGACAGAAGCATTCCGAGCCATACTGAAGTGAATCGAGCCGTACCGAGGTGTGTTGGGCTAGTGGAAAACAGGCTTTTGAGTACTGTACTCTCGGGAAAGGGGGGAGGAAATGTGACGATGGGATGTCACCACTGTTATGACTTATTGTATGTGTGTTTGTGTTGTATTTGTATTATGGTAAATGTTATTATGATTGTTTGTATAGTGCACATATTATTTGGGATCTGTCTTTGTTTAATTTGAATGCCCTTGGGAGATAATTGGTATGGTTAAGTATTTTGGGTAAAATGAGTTATCTCACATACCTTTGCCAACATGCTTCCTGTGGGTGTCCAGGCAAAAGACTCTGTGAGGGGTTGAGGGCCTTTTATAGGACACCAGCAGAAAGGAAACATGTATGGTAAGTTAGAGGGGTGGTTTAACATTTGTAAATAGGGGAATGAAATATTTATTGAATTATTTATATTATTTATTATGTTATTTATATTTGTATTGTATATAGTTGGGAAGTGACATAACGCACGGCTCAGGAGACGCACACACACAGGCTCAGAAGTTCAAATAGTTTATTAGCAACAGGGGTGAATGGATGTGTGTCTGCGGGATGTAAATGTATTGGTGGCGGCGTCTGCTTCGGGCACAGAGGCAGGAGACCGTACAGCCGGCAACCCTATGGGAAAGAGCACAAAGACACGTGATGTCTGGTGTGTGGCCTGTGTTGGTGTGTGACGGGCACACACCAACACAGGAGGAGAATGAGCGAGAGAGGAGCTTACTTGCAAGGGACAGATGACTGGCACCACAAGGACGGAACCCGGAAGACAGCCACCTGCAGGGCTCGGTGCAGCAGCGAGGAATGGCGAGGGAGAGGTGTTGTCCGCCGCCGAGGAATCCACCTGTGCACAGGGGAGCAGACTGGAAACAAAGGAGGTAAGGGCTTCTTACCAAAGGCGTCGTGCTGAAGGAAAGGTTGACTCACGATGATGAGTGGAGAAGTCTGACGGCTTCAGGCCGAAGCTCAGGGCGAGGCGGCTTATATTCCTCGCCGCTGATGATGTGCAGGTGTGCGTGCAGGTGGCGCCGCTGATGAGCGGCGCGGCGTGACAGGAAGTATTTATGTATTTTTAGAGATCAGTGGGTATGTGGAAAACAATGGGAGTGTTGATTGTTTTGCCTGGGATTATGGTAGGGGCTAATCAGCCGTAATTATCTCTGGTAATATATAACAGGTGTTGGGTTGTTCATTTAGAGTTTTTTTTGAAGGATCGTGTCTGATGTCTGGAATGATTTACGTGTAAGTTACTGAAATAAAATATTGGACTAATTGAAATCTCGCCTCGCCGTGCAGCTACTTTTTCACACAATATCACAAAATACTGTTTTGGGTTTTTTTTTAATTTATGAAGGACAGTTTCACATGGCATCAACAGCTCAGACTGAGTTTCAAACTTTTTTTTAAAATTCTGTAGTCTGACTCTTTCAGTGAAGTGGAGGAGTTCAGTGAATCATTAGGAAGGCAACTGAGATAACAAGGAAAGATTTGGTCTGCAGTACTGTTGTCTACTTCACAATATATAGTTTGAACTTGAAGGGACCTGCAAATGTCTGTCAGTCAGTTTTGTTGTTGTTTCCTGTCCTTTGTCTCTGAAAGAAAAAAGTAGGACACTGGTGTGGACGGAGCTGGAGAGGAGCCAGGACAAAAATTTGTCTGTGGCCCACCCAAACAAAAGTTGACTTTTTATTTACTCTGTGATTTATGCTGCTATCACCATTCCCTGCTAAGATAGGTAATTGTGTGTTAATTTTTATAGTTGTTATTGTGGAAAAAATTAAGTTATTGACTAAAGCATTTGCATCAACGAGCACCTTACAAAAGAAAACGCAGAAATAGCCAGAAAAGCAAGATACCTGAGAAAGCAGAAAAAGATTCAAAACACCTGGACATCAAACTGTAAAATATACATCAAATTAAACGGATCACCTGAAGAAGCCAAGGTCATTAACACCCGTAATATTATGGAACTGGACAAATATCAATGAATGTTATGAACTGGAGTCACAGCAACAAGAGACAATTGTAGGACACTGAAGGGATATACTCATCTGCTACAAGACATTTAACAACATGAAACAAAAGATCAGCAAACAGGAACAACAGGAACTGAAAGTTTTTGAATATACAGATCACAACCCACAGGACGTAGAATATAACATAGACCCTGATAATAATTTATTTAGCTCCATCAATAATGTAGTTACTACACGGATGAACAGTTTAACACAATGGTCACATCTGATTTCAATATTTCTATGATCCACTTCAACAGCAGAAGTCTCTATGCCAACTTTCATAACATTAAAGATTAGTTACATCAGTTTAAAGAGCCATTCAATATTGTGGTAATATCAGAGACGTGGCTCAGTGAAGAGAAAGGAGTGGATTTTACCATGGATGGCTATGAATTAAATTATATAAATAGAAAATTGAAAAAAGGAGGAGGAGTTGCAATTTATGTTGACAAGAGCTTGAAATACAAGGTTGTTGAAAATCTGTCAGTAACTGTGGATGATTTATTTGAATGTATTACAATAGAAATCTGTCTGGACAATGTGAAGAATATAGTAGTGAGCTGTGTATATAGAACACCTGGATCAAACATTGACTTATTTAAGGACTGGATGGAAAAAATGTATGCAAAACTAACTCATAAAGTTATGTTCATCTGTGGGGATTTCAATATAGATCTGATGAATTCAAAACAACATAGTTTAACAGAAGAATTTATCAACACAATGTACAGTATGGGCTTACATCCAACAATTACCGGACCTAGCAGAATCACGTCACACAGTGCCACACTAATAACATATTCACAAACATTATGGATAATAATATCAGGAGTGGGCTTTTATTGAATGATATCAGTGACCACCTGCCGATTTTTGTTGTCTATCAATATGATTATAGGAAGAAAAAGTATACCAAAAATATTAAATATAAAAGAATAAGAACCGAAGAATCTATGTATTTACTGATAAAGGAATTATTAATACAAGATTGGAAGACAGTTTATGATGAAAATGATATAAATAAAGCATATGATAAATTTTTACAAATGTTTCAATCATTGTACAATAAAAACTGTCCTATAAAACAATACAGTGACAGACAACAACAACAAAAAAAAATATTCCTTGGGTCACCAAGGGGTTAATAAATGCATGTAAAAAGAAGAATATATTATACAAACAATTCATTAAGTGCAGAACTGTGGAGGCTGAGATCAAATATAAAAGATATAAAAATAAGCTTACTAATATAATGAGGACCTGTAAGAAAGAATATTACAACAGAATATTAGAGGATAATAAAAATAACTTAAGAGGAATATGGCAAGTACTCAGTGGGATTATTAGTAATCAACCTAAGAATGCTAATTATCTGAATATTTTATTGAAAATGGCAATTTGATAAATAATATGGAGGATGTGGTCAGTGGTTTCAATAAATTTTTTGTAAACGTTGGTCCTGAATTAGCAAAATCAATAGTGACAGCAGAAACAAATAACAGTGGTTCTGTAAATGAAATAGATAGAAATCCAAACACAATCTTTTTGGGTGCAGTTACTGAAAAGGAAATTATCGAGACTGTGAGTAAATTTAAGAACAAAAAATCAACGGACTGGAATGAAATTGACATGACAATAGTGAAAAAAGTAATTGAAGGAATTGTTAAGCCACTCACCCACATCTGTAACCTGTCATTTCAAACTGGTAAATTTCCAAACAAAATGAAAATAGCAAAAGTAATACCACTATACAAAACAGGAGACAGTCATTGTTTCACAAATTACAGGCCAGTCTCTTTACTCTCACAATTCTCCAAAATACTTGAAAAAATCTTCACTAAGAGACTGGATGATTTCATTGAAAAACACAGCCTCCTTACAGACAGCCAGTATGGTTTTAGAGCAGATAAATCTACATCTTTGGCACTGATCGAACTTATAGAAGAAATTACTAGTTGTATAGATTAAAAAAAAAAAAAGTTTGCTGTAGGAGTATTTATAGATTTAAAGAAAGCTTTTGACACCATTGGCCACAGAATACTACTAAGGAAACTGGAAAGGTATGGGATAAGAGGGGTCGGACTGAGTTGGGTGGAAAGTTATTTAAGTAACAGACAACAATTTGTACAAATTGGTGAGCACAAATCACCCTTCATGGACATCACTTGTGGTGTGCCCCAGGGGTCAGTTTTGGGACCCAAACTCTTTATTTTGTATATAAATGACATATGCCAAGTATCAAAAATTCTGAAATTTATTTTGTTTGTGGATGACACAAATATCCTTTGCACTGGTGAGAATTTGCAGCAGGTTTTAGAGGTGGTCACAACTGAAATGAAAAAGTTAACGCAGTGGTTCAACAAAAATAAATTATCTCTAAATCTAAAAAAAAAAGATTATGTTGTTTGGAAATTATAAAATAAATCATGAAATAATGGTAATGATAGATGATACCAGAATAGAAACGGTACAGGAAAATAAGTTTCTGGTGGTGACGCTAGACAATAAAATCTGCTGGAAACCTCACATCAGTCGCATCTGGGCCAAGTTAGCAAAATGTATAGGCATACTGGGGAAGACAAGACACATCTTGGACTATAAATCATTGGTCTTACTGTACAATTCACTGTTTCTACCTTATCTTAACTACTGTGTAGAAGTCTGGGAAAACACCTACAAGACCAACCTTGTAGGTGCCATGTGTCACATGTGTCACACGTGGCTCTAGGGAGCCACGCAATAAGAGAGCCAAGGGCGAGCCAGTGAGTTGTGATGTTTATTAGTGACAGGGGTAAGGGATGAGGAAAGCACAGATGCTCATACACGGTAACACTCATGGGCAGCACAGCAACAGAGTTAACAGTTTGCACCGGCGAAGGGGTAACAGTATGAAAACTCACAGCAGGTAATGCTCACGGGTTAAGCAGCCAGAGAGCTGGCACGGGCATAGGACTCCAATGCACAGGCGCTCTACAAGGTGAAGCTCCCAAGTGATTCGGTCAGACGAGTAGAGGGCTAGCACCGGGCATGGGGGTACAGAGACACAAATACTCCTTACAGGAAAACACTTACGAGTAATGCTGGGTGAAGAGACAAGGGCTGGAACCGGAACGAAGGGACTCCAGCCTAGCAGTGCTTATGTCGCAGCCCCGAGTGATCGAGGCTGCTCCTCTTTATACTCATTAGCAGCGCCCCAGCTGATGAGGATTAATTGGCCCCAGCCGTCCCGTCATACTGACAGCTGGGAGCAGCTGAGACGCTGCCTAATGAGAGGCAGGGATAAGGAGACATGGGCTGAGCGCCAAGACGGCGTCTCATCCCATGGTGACAATATGCACATTACAAAAAAGAGCTATAAGGATAATAAATAATGTAGGATATAGAGACCATACCAATTCGTTGTTTTTAAAGTCACATGTCATTAAGTTCATCGATATAGTTAAATTTAAGACAGCACAAGTAATGTACAGGGCAATTAATAATCAACTCCCAACTAATATACAAAAAATATTTAAAAAAAAGAGACAATGATCATAATTTGAGAGGAGACTTAAACTTAACAAAACCCAAGATACGAACAACCAAGAAAAGTATGTGCATATCTGTCTGTGGGGTGGATTTGTGGAACAGTCTGGAGCCGGAACTGAAACTATGTACAAACAGAATTCAATTCAAAAAGAGGTATAAACATTATTTGCCGAAAGGATATATATTAGAAGGGTAGTATTTATATGTACGATTCACTATGCTCACTCTGGGACACTATGGGACACTATGGAATGGTGGGTGGGACAGCACTGTGTATATCTGTGTTGTCTGAGGCTGGTTTTGTTGTATGGACATCAATGTATGTTAGGATGGATGGGTGTTAATGTTGATATGTACAAAATACAGTTAATTGTTTACTTGGGGTCTCAAATGTGGTAAATTGTATATAATTCACATGGGTGTATTTATGGAAAAGAGGAGATGGAATTAATAAGTGTTCACTTCTTCCTTCTCCCTTTCGAACACTGTATACTGTTACTTTATTGCATTTGTCATTTGTTTTGTTTTTGTTATACTTTTTTGTTCGAAATAAAGTATCTATCTATCTAAGCTGAAGGTGTGGGTTGATTATTCATTCATTCTTTATCAGACTCACAGATGCATTTCTAAATAAAATGAAATACTCTATTACTTACAAATTATAATTGTGCTAGAACATGCTCTTTTTGTTAATGTTCTTTATGGCGTTCTTCAACACTGACCATTTGTTTATAGAAAAGAACATACAGTACATTGTTCCCGTTATTAAACCACACCACCCTAATATAGCGGACTAAAGCCAGCCCTGTCCTGGAGATCTGGTCTTCATACAGTAGTGAGCAAAAAAATTAGCAGCCTCACTTATTTTTTAATTGAAAAGATGTAAATGCTGTCTCTTTGAGAAAAGAAAAATTACATTATCACCAGGCTTAGTTGCTTTCTATTTCAAAAATTAAACAACACGAACACACACACACAAAAACAAAACAAAACAAAACAAAACAAAAAAACCCAAAAACAGTTGTGACAGTGCAAAAGTTTGGGCATCCTACATAATAAACTAAATTCTTTTTTTTTAAATCACCAAAATATGCTATTAGCTGTACAATAATATTACTAGTAAGAAAATGGTAGTAATTTGTGGAGATTTCAATACTGATTTACTAAGTCCATATCAACAAAATGTAATTACAGAGTTCATGAATTCTATGTACAGCATGAGTCTATATCCCATAATAACATATCCCAGTAAAATCACAGTTCACACTGCTACACTTATTGACAACCTGTTTGTTAATATTATTGATAAGAAAATAGAAAGTGGATTATTGATAAATGATATAAGTGACCATTTGCCAACCTTTGCACTTATCCATGGCCACACGGGGGCCAGTACAGAAATTTTTTTTAAAATTGTTCAGATACAAATCACAAAATGCAATCAGTTCTTTTAAAGAAGCCTTGCTGAAGCAAGACTGGACAAAAGTCTATGTATCAGATGTAAATGAAGCCTATGACACATTTATAAACATTGTAACCACTGTTTATGAAAAAAATTGTCCATTAGTAAAGAAAAAGTTTAAACATAAATTTGTCGATAAGCCATGGTTAACCAAAGGATTACAAAAGGCGTGTAAAAAGAAAAATTTATTATATAAAGCTTTCCTAAAGAAAAGGATAAAAGAAGCAGAGCAGCGGTATAAAACATACAAAAATAAGTTAACATATATAATAAGATGTAGTAAAAGAGACTATTACAGTAAAGAACTGGAGAAAAACAGAGACAATATTAAAAATACATGGACAATACTTAATAATATTCTTGGAAATAAAAACAGAAATACAAGCTACCCAACCAATTTTTCAAAAAATAATAAAACGACTCAGGGTGTGAATGCAGCTTCACCTGCAGATGAATTTAATAACTTTTTTGTTAACATCGGTCCTAATGTGGCTTGAGAAATACCCATTACGGCACCCACAGGTGATACAATAAGTAAAAACGCTGCTATAAAAGACATTTTCATAAAGAACACAGACGAGAGAGAGGTCATTGAAATTGTTAAATCGTTTAAAAGTAAAACATCTACGGACTGTGATGGTATTGACATGCTCTTAGTCAAAACTATTATTGAATGCTTAGTGAAACCACTGATGTATATCTGTAACCTGTCTCTCCAAACAGGTATATTTCCCAATGCAATGAAAATAGCTAAAGTAATTCCTATATACAAGACGGGTGACAGAGGGGAATTCTCAAACTATAGACCAATTTCACTGTTGCCGCAGTTTTCCAAGATACTTGAAAAAATATTCTATGAGAAAACTGACAACTTCATACTGAAGAATAATTTATTGTGTGAGAAGCAATATGGGTTCAGACACAAGACGACAACTGCATTTGCTCTAATGGAATTTATAGAAAAAATATCAACTGCCGTTGAAAATAAAGAGTATTCAGTTGGGGTATTCCTGGATCTTAAAAAAAGCATTTGATAAAGTGGATCATAATTTATTATTAAAGAAACTACACAATTGTGGTATTAGGGGGGTAGCACTGTCCTAGTTATGTAGTTACTTAAAGAATAGATATCAGTATGTATGTGTTGGTAACAAAAACTCAGTTACTGAAGGTTACTTGTGGAGTCCCACAGGGTTCAGTTTTGGGGCCACTGTTATTCAATATGTATATAAATGATATATGTAAAGTTTCGGAAAAAATGGGTTTAATATTGTTTGCCGATGACACTAATTTATTATGCAGTGGAAGCAATTTGGAACAACTTTTGGATACACTCGGAAAGGAATTAGGAAAGCTTAAACTGTGGTTTGATTCAAACAAATTAACACTCAATTTAAGTAAGACAAAATTTATAGTTTTTAACAACCATCACAACAACTTAGTATCTAAACTCAGTGTAAATGGTGTAGAGATTGAAATGGTATCCGAAACTAAATTTCTTGGAGTAATAATTGATAATAAACTGTGTTGGAAGTCACATATTAATTATATTAAAGGTAAAATATCCAAATCAATTGCAATACTACACAGAGTGAAATATTTGCTGAATCAACCCACACTACAGTATATACAGTGGGGTAAAAAAAGTATTTAGTCAGCCACCAATTGTGCAAGTTCTCCCACTTAAAAGATGAGAGAGGTCTCCAATTTTCATCATAGGTATACCTCAACTATGAGAGATAAAATGAGAAAAAAAAAATCCAGAAAATCACATTGAAGGATAGTCAGCACAATTGGTGGCTGACTAAATACTTTTTTGCCCCACTGTACCTTGTATCATTCGTTAATACTCCCATACATGACATATTGTACTGAAGTATGGGGAAATACATATAAAACAAACATATCCAGTCTTTATGCTTCAGAAGAGAGCTATTAGAATAATAAACAAAGCTGCTTACAGGGAACCAACAAACCCACTTTTTCTTAAATTAAAAGCTCTCAAGTTGAAAGATCTGGTTGACTTTAAAACTGCAGTAATAATGTTTAAAGTGAAGAATCTATCACTGCCCGCAAATATCCAAAAATTGTTCCAAATAAGGGAGAAACAATATCATTTCAGAGGAACATGTATATTTCAAAAACTTTCAGTGAGAACTACCACCAAGCAACACTGTGTTGCAGTGCAAGGAGTCAGATTATGGAACGATTTTGGACCTGAATTAAAATCATGTACAACGCTTGGACAATTTAAACAAAAACTAAAGGAAGAAATACTCCAAACATGTATACAAGATGACATGTAAAATCACATAAGGATTATCATATCCAGTCTGTGTTGTGTTGTTGCTTAGTTTTTTTGTCACTTTTTGTCTTAGCTATGTTCTGAATTGTAATCACTCTTGTTTTGTTTTTCTTTTGAATTCTTGGATGGAATATGGGTGGGCAATATAAGCTGCGGCTTCAGCCATCACCCACTTCGGATAACTTATGTTGAACTGTATAATCAGAGGAGTTATTGTCTAATTTGACCTTGTTGGAGTTTCTTTCCCCCTTTGTTATATTATTCTGTTTCTTTTTTAATCTCTACTTTTAATCTATCCGAAATAAAGATTGATTCATTCATTCATTCATTCATTATTTGCCAAAATGTTCCCAAATTTTTGACTACAACTTCGTGACATTGTAAACTTAAGATCAGCTAGTTGTTCCAAGATCAGTTAAATCATAACAGAGATCTGGCGTATTCGTAAATCATCCAAGATGGTTGTTCCTGTGTTTGTGCTAGAGTCTAATGTACTATGATGAGCAAATCTGTGACAGGATGAATGATGGAGAGTAAGAGAACCAGTCTGTGTTTTTAATCACCTAGGTTCAAATTCATGTTCTTTTCTTTTGATTTATTATCCTATTAAGTTCGTAGTGTTTGTGTGTATATTGTAAGCTAAAAACTGAAGTTTTCTATTAAAAATTATACATTGTCAGGATAAAATTGATAATGGGAAATACCATTATTTACTGTACATTAATGTAATTTAGTAGGTCTTCTACAAAGAAGCTTTTTTTCCCCCTCTTCTGCTATGAACTAAAATATTAATGATAAGATAAGCCTTTATTAGTCCCACAATGGGGAAATTCCAGGATTGCAACAGCACAGGGATAGCAACACTCAGAGCAACCATCAGAAGGCAAGAAAAAACAAGAACAGCTAGTATACATATGTACATATTACTATATATATGTATATATATATATATATACAGTATATATATATATATGTATATATATATATATATATATATATATATATATATATATATATATATACAGTATATATATATATATATATAGAGAGAGAGAGAGAGAGAGAGAGAGAGAGAGAGACACACACACAGTGCGGAGCATTGTGGTTGGTGAATGTGCAGCAGAAAGTCTAAGCTCTCTCTCCGCGGATGCGGCGGGCCAGCTGGATGTCTTTGGGCATGATGGTGACCCTGTTGGCGTGGATGGCACACAGGTTGGTGTCCACGTAGAGACCCACCGGGTAGGCCTTGCTGGCCTCCTGCAGAGCCATGACGGCGGAGCTCTGGAAGTGCAGGTTGGTCTTGAAGTCCTGAGCGATCTCCCTCACCAGGCGCTGGAAGGGCAGCTTACGGATGAGCAGCTCCGTGGATTTCTGGTAGCGACGGATCTCTCTCAGAGCCACGGTACCGGGCCTGTAACGGTGAGGCTTCTTCACTCCGCCGGTGGCCGGAGCGCTTTTTCCTAGCAGCCTTGGTGGCTAGCTTCTTCCTGGGGGGCTTTTTCCTCCAGTAGATTTTACGGGCGGTCTGCTTGGTTCTTGCCATCGCTCTTTATTATTCTGTCTTATATTTCTTGCACGCCGCCTAAACTCCAGCCCGGTACCCGCGTCGTTTCCGCTACAGTTCCTCGGTATGTCGAGTTTCTCCGTTAGCACCGGGTGGCGTTTGAGTGCTAGCTAGCTCTTCCCTGCTGTATCGTCTTCTTCTGTAAACAGAGGCTCCGTCCGCCGACTCGGGAGACCTTTGGGGCGATCTGTGTGTCCGTGATATATATATAGAGTGAAAGGTGTAGAAAGAAGAAGGAAGATTTAAAAAAAGGCAGTTGCAAAAGGCAGCCAACTTGTGTGGCGCCGCCGGTCCGGCGGAACCGGAACCGGAAAAAAAAAATGATGAGATGAGATGACTGAGAAGTACTAGTACTAAAATATTGATGACTTTCAGTACTGAGACTGTGGTGTAGTGTCCATCAAATCCACTAGATGGCACTGTTGCAGAAAATGAGGAAGCATGAATGCTTTTGTTGTTGGAAAATATAAAGCAAAATTCATGCAATCCACCCCAAATATCCTGATTGGACGGAATTACCAGTGGTACTTTGTGGTAGCTGCATGTTTGGTCCCCATCTTAGGTGCTGATTTTCTGTGTGCTTATGGACTACTTGTTGACGCAGTGGACACTGTATCTTTTTCCTCCTTGCCCTGCACAGCTTGGGGAGTTGGGCCACCAGCACACACAAATGTTCTAGCTCCAGGGGGTAAGTACCAGCATTTGCTTTCTGAGTTCCCAGTACTCACGATGCCCACTTTTTCCGCTGTAGTAATCAAGAATGGGGTCGAGCATTTGATCACCACCAAAGGTCCGCCCATGTTTACGCGCCCTTGCTGCCTGAATGCGGCTAAACTAGCCATTGCATGCGTGGAGTTTGCTAACTTGGAACGCTTAGGCATCATTAGGCACTCCAACAGCCCTTGGGCATCCCCGCTGCACATGGTGCCCAAGTCCAATGGGTCGTGGTGGCCGTGTGGTGATTTCCGACGCTTGAACAATGCCACAGAACATGATCCTTACCCCATCCAGCACATCTAGGATTTTTCTGTGCACCTGGCTGGGATGCGCATTTTTTCAAAAGTAGATCTGGTCCGCAGTTACCACCAGGTCCCGGTGCACACAAAGGACATCCCCAAAATGGCTGTAATAACTCCCTTTGGTCTTTTCAAGTTTTTTGCGCATGCCGTTTGGGTTAAAGGGCACAGCACAAACTTTCCAAAAGATGATGGAAGTGGTGCTCCATGACTTGCTGTTCGTTTTCGTCTACTTAGATGACATTTTGGTGGCTAGCACGTCAGAGGAGGAGCACCTCGCCCATCTCGAACAAGTTTTCCAACGGTTGGAAGCGCATGGGCTGATTGTTAACCTAGCGAAGTGTGACTTACTGGGCCATCGCATCTCGCCGGAGGGCGCGATCCCACTGCCGGACAAGGTACACGCAGTGTCAGATTTTCCGCGTCCGCAGACTGTGAGGGCACTGCAGGCATTTTTGGGGATAGTCAATTTTTACAACCGCTTCCCCACCCATGCAGCCCAACTGCTGCAGCTGCTCTATGGCACGCTGAAAAAAAAGAAGCCTGCGGATAGCATCGACTGGACCCCCGAGCGGGTCCAGGCATTCACAAATGCCAAAACAGCACTTGCTAATGCATCTTTGTTGGCCCACCCAGCCCCGTCAGCGTGGATAGCGCTCACCACAGACGCGTCTGACGTCACAGTAGGAGCCATAGTGGAACAGTATGTTTCCGGTTCGTGGCAGCCCCTCGCCTTTTTCAGCCATACTTTGTGTGACAACAAGCGTAAGTATAGCACTTTCTACAGAGTTGTGGGCTTTCCACCTTGCTACACGTCATTTTCAGTTCTGGCTCAAGGGTCATGAGTTTACCACGTTTGTCGATCATAAACTACTGACTTACATGATGTCCAAAGTCTCAGAAAAGTGGTCAGCTCGGCACCAACGGCACTTGGTTGCAATTTTGGAGTTCACGACTGACATCCAACATGAAGCCGGTAAATTGAACATTGTGGCAGACTGCTTGTCACGTGCGCTGGTTTCTCCGGTATACATGGGCATTGATTTTTCCGCAATGGCTGCTGACCAAACCGGGGAGGTAGACATTTATGCGCTCCAGTCCGCAGCTACCGGATTAAAACTTGAGAGCAGGGTGGTACAAGAAGAGTGCCCACCCTTGCTCTGCGACATCTCCACCGGCCGCACCCGACCCGTGGTTCCAAGCTCCTGTCACTGCCGCATTTTTGAGTCCGTCCACTCCCTTTCACATCCCAGCGTATGAGCCTCAGTTAAACTAGTGGGGAGCAAATTCGTCTGGCCTCACTTACGCAAGGATGTGAAGGAAGGGGCTGCAGCGTGCATCGCATGCTAACAGGCTAAGGTGCACAAGCACACCAAAGCCCCCTTCAGCCTTTTCAAATTCCAGCCAGGAGGTTCAATCACGTACACGTGGATTTAGTGGGTCTCCTTCCGCTGTCACAGGGGTTCACACACCTTTTCACAATTGTGGATCACACTACGTGTTGGCCAGAGATAGTTCCGCTGAGTTCCAGCACATCTGCCGAGGTAGCCCGCGCGTTTTTGTCAGCTTGGGTCGCACGGTTCAGATCCCCGTCGGACATCATTTCTGACAGGGGTCCACAATTTGTTTTGGAACTTTGGTCCGCAACGGCCGACAGCCTGAGGGTCAAAATCCACTGCACCAGCCCGTACAACCCACAGGCTAATGGTTTGTGTGAGCGCTTTCACAGATTGCTTAAAGCAGCGCTCAGAGCCTTGCTAATGGATGCAAATTGAGTCGACCACCTGCCTTGGGTCCTATTGGGATTGTGCTTCGCACCTAAGGAAGATTTTGCAGCTTCCCCGGCAGAGCTCGTTTTTTCTCAGCCGTTGCAGATCCTGGGGGAGTTTTTGCTAGATAGCCCTACGCCCATTACCGATCCGCCCGCGCACCTTTTTTCCCGAACAGGGGTTGCCAGTGTTCCGGGCCCGGCGCACCATTGTTTTCTCTGCACTTTTGTTCTGAAGCACCTAGAGAACGCCAAATTCATTTTTGTCAGGCATGACCCCCACAGAACCCTGCTGCGTCCGCCGTATGACGGCCCGTTCAGAATGTTGGAAACTGGGGAGAAACATTTTGTGTTAGACTTGGGGGGGGAGGTGCATAAGGAAACCTTCTGCATAGAAAGGCTGAAGCCCGCTTATGTGTTGGTAGACGAGCAGGTGATGTTGGCTTAAAGGGTACCTATGGTCGTACATGAAATAAAGATATTATATTGAGCCCCTGTCTCACTTTCTAGTTCAAGTTTTTATTCTGAACAGAGCGCCGGCAATGCGATATCAATCCACTGCCGATGTGCTTGTTCAGCTATGGCAGCAAAACATGAGCACAGCCATACTGGCGGCTACATGGCCTGCCAGGACGTTTCCTGTGACGTAGTATCGTTGATACCGAGAGCGGTTCTGGCCAATTCGCCGTGGCTGGCCGCTCGAGACTACCGTGCACTAGCCCAGGAGGCAGACCGGATCATCATCACCACCAGGGCGATCACAGTCAACGCGGCAGCGACGGAGCCCAGCGAGACGACCAGAGGAGGCAAGGAGCCACGCTCCTTAATATCCAGCTTGGATATTAAGTCCTTTGCTCGAGTGACCCAGCCAACAGCACAAGCCAACGTCACAGCTACAGGCGGTAAGTTCCACACACTGCTCACTCAGTTCCCAGCACTCACGGTCCCCACGTTTTCCGCGGCCATCGCTAAACACGGGGTGGAGCACTTTATCACCACCACCGGGCCGCCCGTTTTTGCAAGACCTCGGCGCTTGGATGCAGCTAAACTGGCCATAGCACGTGAGGAGTTCGCCAACCTGGAAAGGTTGGGCATCATCAGGCGCTCGAACAGCCCATGGGCATCCCCGCTACACATGGTCCCTAAGGCTGAGGGATCGTGGTGACCGTGCGGTGATTTCCGCAGGTTGAACAACACCACGGCGCACGACCGCTACCCGATTCCCCACATACAGGATTTTTCCGTTCACCTCGCCGGGGCACACATTCCACACTGGTCACTCACATCACTGTGAGAAATGGACTGTACAGTGAAACCTGTCCGTCGCTGGTACACGCTGAGTATTGACTTTTCAGTATCAACGCTGTGACGTCACATCCGCATGTGTCAGGGCGGCGCGCATAGTTTTCATTGGCTGGCCATGCCGGCGGCCGTATTTGCATATATCTCTGGTGGTAGATGGCTGGCAACAATTATTTACCCAAATAACAAATACTTTGCCTAATGTTTTCAAGTTGAATGCGTTTTCACGACCAACACAGGTACGCTTTAAGCTCCCCAGCGAGGGCGCCCACCTACAGTGGGTCCGCAAGTTAGTGTTCCTCCTACAGAGGACTGTTTTCAAGAAATTAACTTTTTCCCCTCCCTGCCCTTTCCCCTTCCATCCCCTTCCAGAGACCAAGTCTTTCTCCTACCCGCCTCGACAGGAAGGCGCACATTACAGCCGCTATGGGCACTTGCTCAAGCCCAAAGGTCCAGAGGGTTAGGACCCCTTTTGGGTGTTTGGGGGTGGGGGGTGGGGGGCTGTGTGGTAACTCAAAGGAGATGACACTCGACCCAGGACTTCGGGGTGTTGGGGGTGCCAGCCAAGGGCGCCACAGTGCTAGGGGGTATGAAGTAAATAAAGATGTGCCTTTCACCCCTGCTGTGCCAGGCTCACACCTGAGGACACAGGGGTGCCAATGTATTGTACTAAGCCTTGCTCTGTGATGTGTATGTTAATGTGTGTTCACGCTTTGTAACTGGTATGTTAATGTGTTTACCCTGCGTGCCAGAGGCGGGGATAAAATGTATAAAGGAGTTCGCTTTGTGACTGAGTAGTTAGTCTGTTCTGTGTTGATCTGGTTGATCTGTGTGTGGATCTGTGTTGATCTGTGTGTTAGTCTGTTCTGGTTGATCTGGTTGATCTCCAATATTGTACTTGGCATCTTACTGCTATGTTCTTTATGTCTGTCCTTTCCATCCTCCCTATCCCCTCATCCCCAGCCAGTCACAGCAGACGACTGCCCCTCCCTGAGCCTGGTTCTGCTAGAGGTTTCTTCCTTCCAAATGGGAGTTTTTCCTCTCCGCTGTTGCCTAGTGCTTGTTCATAGGGGATCGTCTGATTGCTGGGTCTTTCTGTGACTGTGTGATTTTTTTTTTTTTTTTTATCTGCGCTGTGGCGCCACGAGACGGCTTTTGTTGTGATGTGGCGCATTATAAATAAAGCTGAATTGAATTGAATTGTTGTAGGAGAAATAAAGTTCTGTGTCATCATCTCGTGTCTTGTCTGCTTTCATCCTTCACAATATGGGAGTTATTGTTTAATTTCACATCAATCTTCTTGATTAAAAGCAAAAAAGAATTCAAAGGTTTTTGAGACTGATTCATCGCTGGTACAAATATTGAACTATTGATAAAATTGTCCATTGTTTTTTGGACTGGTGCCCCGAATGAGTTTATGTGCGCTGGTAAAGAAAAGAAATCGTCATTCCTACTCACATGTATATTTATATTAATATTTGTACCAACAATAAACCACTACAACACATACACACATACACACACAGACACACTAACTGATTACAGTGTCCCTCTCAGTTTCACCGAGGCAGAATGACGAGCACCTGTTGTTAATGAAGAGGCAGCGGTGACGCCTGCTGTTGACAGTGCAGGTAAACAACTAAAGTTTTTACTATTTTTTTCTAATTGCAAGATTTGCAGAGGCCAAGGCTCACAAGATTAAATTTAAATATGACCAACTGTGCTCCCCAACCATGCATGGGATATCTGCAGCCTCACAGCAGATGGCATTACATGAGATTAAATGTAGTAATTGTGAGTATCCATGACAGAGTTCAACCATTGTTCTGTTTATCCTGTTCATTATTGGAGCAACGGCCCAATGTTGTCTTTGAATGTTCCTTATTACCCTCTATAGCTTGTTGACTGGTGAGAGAATGTAAAACAAACTTGACCAACCAATAATCTTTAAATGGTAATAAGAGCATTGAAAAGGGGAAAGGAGAATAAAATGGACAGAGAGAGAGAAGTAGAGAAGGATGAACAGTGAGGAAAAATAAAGACAAGGGGGAGGAAGTGATGAACAAAGACTGGTGAAGAGGAGGAGAAAAAAGAGAAAGTCACAGGTGAAGAAAAAGGAAGACAGTCTGCAAAGGGGTATAAATTCCAAGGATGTATTAGGTTTAATATTTTTTGTATTTATCCTTATATTGTTTTGTGTGATATATTCTCCCTTGTGTCTACATCAGGGGTGTCCAGTCATGTGCCATGGAGGGCCAAGACCCTGCAGGTTTTACCTACAACCAGTGTTTTCAACAACAGATTCCACTGAACTTCTTCCCACTGATTGCTGATAAGTGAATACACCTGCTGAAGAGACTGGGTAGACCAGAACACCTGCAGGGTCTTGGCCCTCCATGGCACATGATTGGACATCCCTGGTCTACATAGTACAGAGGAGGGAGCACAATAGATGCCCCTGCAAAAGGGACCAGTCAGCAGACCATGAACAGGACCTTGCTGGCAAATGTGGGTAAGTCAGTCCATCCAGGATTTCACGGGATGTTTTTATGATTGTTGCAGTCCAAAAAGCCTGAATTTGCAGGAGTTTTTGGTTTTTTAGTTGTAATCAAAGTTGTGAGGTTTTGAGAGTTGGGTTTTTGTTTTTTTTTTTTGCACTAAAAGTTGTGAGAATTCCAAATTTTAAATCAGATGCTTTTTTCCATACAGTAGTTTACTGCAATGATATTCTATATAACACCACAAGAAAAGCACAGAATTGTCAAAAATTTCCTGTTAAACAGTGATTTGTAAATAAAGCAGAAACTTCTGCTATACAGAAAAACTCTTTTGTGCAACAGCCCAAATACAGACTTTAACACATGTAGCATCATCTCACTTTGGCTCATCAATAAAATTATTCTTCAGTTTAAAGACATTGTTTCACCTAGGAAAAGGACAGTCAAGAACTGCTCTTTTATCCAAAGACCACAGCTGAACTAACATTCCTTTGTTAAACCAGTCTCAGGAATTCCTCCTGAACCTTTAAGGGCCCAATAAATGTGGACAAAAGACAGACCTTTGTGGAGTGCCATATGGTCACTACAAAATATCCACAGCTCAACATTGCCCTCTACTGGCAACTATGGGACATGCTGGATTTAACCAGCGAACCTTTTAACCACATTATTGTTAAAAGACTCAATTTCTCAACATTCTTTTTTTTCCCAGGACACCATGAAAAGCAAATGGACTCTGATGTTTGATGTGGACAATCAATAATGGGTTTGAAATATATTAATCCTTGATTTTAAATATGTGCATGCTAAAATGTTTAAATGAATGTTTATTCTTGCATGTTAATCTAAAAGCACTAGTTATAAAGTTGCATGAACCACTGAAAAAGGTTAGATTTTATACATAAGTCTATAGATGAATGTTCAGTTTTAAGACTGTATCAGGTTGCCAAAACGTCTCTCAAATCATGTGACTGGCTGTTACAGACAAAAGCCTGTTTGTTCATTGGACTAAAGTTCATAAAATCCACCCACGAAGGAAAACTATTGGCTGGGGCTCTTGTGAACCCCAGAAGCCTGTGAAAGTTTTCCACAGATATAGAGAAGATACACTCTCTTTTTGGTCTCTTTTTTTGCTTCTTCTCCTGCTTCTCGTCACTTCACAGCAGAGCATTTTCGGGAGAACAAAGACTTGTGATCTCTTCACCATGGAAGAACAAAGTGACATAATTATAGACCCAGGGGACAAAACACAGTCTCGAGTGAATACAATTATCCTTTTATTGCTAACCATGTGTGTGTGTGCGTGCGTGTATGTACAGTGTGTATGTAGTGTGCAGAGCAGGACTCGTGCTTGGGGAAGAGCAGGACGCCGTTCAGCCTGGCAACCCTACAACGACAGAGTAGAGGTGTTAGTGCAGTCCACGGGCAAAGAGCGTGATAGTAACGGCAGCTTACTTTGCAGGTGGTTGTGGGAATGCTCAGGTTGGCCTTGTGGGCTGCAGCCAGGGAGACAGCATCTGACTTTGTGCGGGGAAGTGAGCGAGTAGCCCTGTAGCGGTGATGGAGGCTTGACCGCTGCCGGGAAGAGAGGAATCCACTGCTGGGGAGATCCACCTGTGCACAGGGGAAGATGACTGACAAAGGTGAGTCAATTGTTAAGCTTACATGAAGAGATGAGAAGGTCAGGAACTCTGACGATGAGCCAGGAACGTGGCTGTTGACGCGAGACGTGTCTATGGAGATTGACAGACGGCTCCGTGTCGAGTCTCAGGCAGGCTTGGCTATAAAGCCCGCTGGAGATTGGCAGCAGGTGTGCACGCAGCTGTAGTTAATGATGGCCCTGAGGGAGCCATGACAGTACTCCCCCCCCCCCCCCCGCGAGAGGTGCCTCCTGGCACCGGACCCAGCCTACCCGGGTGCGTCCAGTGGAAGTCTCTGATGAGCTGCTTATCGAGCACGAATGACGGACATACCCAGGACCTCCACTCGGGGCCATACTCCTCCCTGTCCACCAAGTACTGCAGGTCGTGACCCTAACGGCGAACATCCAGGATGGTGTTGACTCTCCAAGCCGGATTACCGTCTATCACTACTGGTGGAGGTGGAGTCTTGGGAGGGGGGCAGAGAGGGCTGGAGCAGACGGGCTTCACCTGGGAGACATGAAAAGTCGGACAGATGGGGAGATCGGGGGGGACAGCCAGGTGTACAGCCAGAGGGTTAACAATACGTGTGATCGGGAAGGGGCCAATGAACCGCTGGGCCAACTTCCGTTTCTCAGCCTTCAAGTTAATATTCTGTGTGGACAGCCATACCTGTTGACCCACCTGGTACTGGGAAGTCGGTCTCCTGCGGCAGTTAGCCGTCCTGGTGTTGCGTTCGGCGGTACGAAGGAGAGCTCTGCGGGTGGCAGTCCAGAGCCAGTGGCAGCGCCTCACGTGGGCGTGGACAGAAGGCACCGCCACGTCCTTCTTCTCTTCGGGGAACAGTGGGGGGTCGTAACCTAAAGAGGCCCTGAAGGGAGACATACCAATCGCTGAGGAAACCGTCGTGTTATGGGCATACTTGATCCAGGGGAGGTGGCTGCTCCAAGACAATGGACTGGAGGCGATGACACAGCGCAGAGCGGCCTCCAGCTCCTGATTGGCCCGCTCGCACTGACCGTTGCTCTGGGGATGGTATCCGGACGACAGGCTCACCGTTGACCCCAGTGCATTGCAGAACGCCCTCCAGACCTGGGACACAAATTGGGGCCCACGATCAAAGATGACATCGGTGGGGATCCCGTAGAGGCATATGACGTGCTGCACTAGCAGGTCCGCTGTCTCCCGTGCCGTAGGCAGCCCCCGGAGAGGGACAAAGTGGGCTGCCTTAGAGAACCGGTCCACGTTGGTGAGGACTGTGGTGAAGTGGTTGGTGGATGGGAGGCCAGTCACAAAGTCCAGTGCAATGTGGGACCAAAGGTGGCTAGGAACCGGCAGCAGATGAAGGAGCCCGGCGGGAGGAGAAGAGGACGTCTTCCCGGTGGCGCACTTAGCGCAGGCACGGACGTAGGCGGTGACATCCTTCCGAAGTCCCGGCCACCAGAACGACCTCTGGAGAAGCTCCACCGTGCGGGACACCCCTGGATGGCACACCAACTTAGAGGAGTGGGCCCAGTGAATCACCTCACCCCGAGTTGATGTGGGGACATACAGCCGCTCCTCTGGTCCACCTCCAGGATCAGGTTCAGCCTCCTATGCCTTCAAGACCTTCTCCCTGATACCCCACGAGAGGGTGCCAACGACACAGGATGCTGGAATGATGGTTTGTTCATGATCCTCAGCCGCATCCACCGCAAACTGCCTGGAGAGGGCGTCTGGTTTGGCATTCTTAACCCCAGGACGATAGGTGATTGTGAAGTTGAAATGCCCACAAAACAGGGACCAACGGGCCTGCTGAGAGTTCAGTCACTTGGCGGTTCTCAGGTATTCCAAGTTCTTGTGGTCGGTCTATACTATGAACGGTTGGGCAGCCCCCTCCACCCAGTGACGCCATTCCTCCAGAGCGAGCGTCACCGCTAGGAACTCCCTCTCCCTGATGTCATAGTTCCTCTCAGCCGGGGACAGGCGGTGTGAGAAGGTGCAGGGGCGGACCACCCCATCCACTGGAGAACGCTGGGAGAGCACTGCCCCCACCCCAACGTCTGACTCTGTGCGGGGAAGTGAGCGAGTAGCCCTGTAGTGGTGATGGAGGCTGGACCGCCACTGGGAAGAGAGGAATCCACCGCCGGAGAGATCCACCTGTGCACAGGGGAAGACGACTGACAAAGGTGAGTCAATTGTTAAGCTTACGTGAAGCGATGAGGAGGTCAGGAACTCTGACGATGAGCCAGGAACGTGGCTGTTGACGCGAGACGTGTCTATGGAGATTGACAGACGGCTCCGTGTCGAGTCTCAGGCAGGCCTGGCTATAAAGCCTGCTGGAGATTGGCAGCAGATGTGCGCACAGCTGTAGTTAATGATGGCCCTGAGGGAGCCATGACACAAAGGACATTTCTCCCACGAGTTTTCTTGTTTTTCTTTAAACGTCTAGGAATTAATCCTTTTCTTCCCTGAGCTCAAATCCTGATTTGGAGTCAAACTCCATTTCTAGATGTTTATTTTTATAACTTCCTTGTTAAACTTTCTTTAAACTCACCGTTTGTAATTTTGACTTTATGTTTATAATTTTTATTGACCACTTACATCCTAGAAGCTAATTTCATCTCCACAAAGTCTGAAAATTCTTTTAATTTTGCTATTGGATCAGATTTTGTAATTATTCTCGAATTCCCTCATGAGAAGTCGTTGATCCATGATGCGCAGCTGAAGAAATCAACACACCATGAAAAAGGGAGACTTTTGGGCTGTACCTCAGCCCAGGTGATCAACACATCAAAATCTCATCTTGTGACAACCGAATATTTGCTGGATAAATATTCTGACTTTTGGCGCTATCTATATTAAACTTCGAGGAGACGACGATGCAGAAGAATCTTCACCAATCTGGATCACATGAGCTGCATTCTTTATCCATCTGCTGAATAAAATGTCTGAAATTTGAGAATAATTCAATATCTGATCAGATGCAAAATTAAAGAGCAATTAATATTCTTTTCTTCTTTTTCTTAAAATTCCATTTTCATTTTCTTAAGTGTAATCCAGAATTTTCCATATAATTAGTTTAGTTTTCCCCATAAACTTGCGTTCAGTTTTCCATAATCCATTAACTTCAAACTGATCTAAATTCAGCTTACATTTTCACCCTGGTTCTGCAAATGTTCACATTGTTGCACTATCATTTACAAGTTTACTTTAATGGTTAATGAAAATCATTTCAATGTCCTTTAATCATCACTTCATTTAATAAATATGTGAAAATGAGAGAAGTTGTTGGGAATTTATTTCATTCTGAGTCTGGTTTCAAAGTCCCCAGTATCGAATTCACTAAAATTTTGAGACTGATTATTAATTAATTTATTGAGTGATTAAACAGGTATAAAGTGAAATTAAGGATTAAAGTGCTCCCTAAAGAGGAGCTGGTGCCCCACGAGTGTTTATTAACTTTTTCTGTGTGTGTGGACCCGGAGGACATCTCAGGTCCCGATACATTAATACAAATTAAATATTTTTTATACCTGATCATAATTATTAATCACATATTGCTATACACAATTAAGTGAGAATGAAGTAGCGACTCATAAATTTATCATAAAACTGGCCAATACTGCAGGCTACTCTTGCTGAGAACTTGAATAAAAAGGATGAAGAAAACAATTATCCATTACAACAGCTAAATTGCATTGAATGCATGTTAAAGAGTAGAGATTTGGAAATTATTGGCAGCACCTTCATTTGAAAACTCCCTAACCACAGTGGTCCCCAACCATTACGGTACCGAGCACAGAGAAAAAAAGAAATAATTTATTCTGTTGCTCTGCATTGTCTATTGAAGTCTGTGTTTTTCTGAAAAAAAGAAATAGGGTATTCTCTCTTTCCGTGCCTGCCTCCTGCCTGTCTAACTGCTGTGCGTCTTGACACACACCTGTCTCATCAGATACTCATCTTTCCTTTACTAGGAGTTGCACCGGGAGGAGGGGCTCTCCTTGGGGGTTTGCCGGGGGCACGCATTGATCCGTGTCCAGACCGGAGATTCACACCTTTAAAGCTCATTGACGAGATGTACTGTAGTAATGGTTTTACCTCTAAAGATGTATAAAATGTTACAACACTGGCTATGGTGCTAGATTTGCTTGTTTGTCTGTGGTTTTACCACATCTCTCCTCACGCGCACTCCCACAATGTCACCATTCGCCACTCACGGGCATCCACCTCAGCTGTGCGCACACCTGCATCTCAGTGCGCAGCTACTTATTCCACCTTGCCCTGAGCTTCGGCCTGGAGCCGTCTGTCTCCCTGCGTACTCAAACCTTCAGCGGACTCCCTTTCCTCCAGGCCTGCTGGTCTTCTTCTCGACACGTAAGCTGTCAATTGTTGTCTTACCTGCCTATCAGCCTTCCCCTGTGCACAGGTGGATTCCCCGGCGGCGGACGCTCTCTCCTCCGCCTCACCGCTCCTCTGCCATGCTGCTTCTTCTCGGATGCACAGCAGGACGCTGTCTCCCAGGCTTGGGATCCTGCCAACGCCAGCCACCACAGTTACTGCAAGTAAGCACAGAACCTTGTCACTCTCCTGTGTGGTTTGCCCAGCTAACCCCTGTTTTCTTCTCGCTCATAGGGTTGCCTGGCTGTACGGCGTGCTGCTCTGTCCTGACCTGCACCCTCCACCCACAATACATTCTTATCCCTCACACACGCATCCATACACGTTACATTGGTTAAAATAAAGCTTTCAAATCTGCCTGAGCCTGTGTGCGTGTTTCCTGGGCCGAATAATATGTCAGTACGGCTCCAGCAAAGTGGCCCAGCGGACAGCAGGCTCGCACGGCGCTTTTCCATCCTTGAGGCTCGGTTGGATATGTTAGCACACCAACAACAGGTAATTTTTAATCAATTAACCATAATTACTAACTGGTTAGACCGCCTGGATCCCCAGCGGGCGTTCCCCCTGGGTCCTCAAGGCGCCTTGGCTCCAGTCGCTCCCACGGCTGGCCAGCCTAGCTTGGGAACGCCAACCCATCTCACACCCATTCCAACCCCCTGCTCGCTTCAACGGGAAACTCGGTGGAGCGAGGGGGTTTATCCTGCAGTGTGAGTCGGTGTTCCTGCGCGTTCCCGGGGATTTTCCCTCAGACCATAGCCGAATCGGGTACATGGCTAATCTCCTAGAGGGGCGAGCGTTAGCTTGGGCTTACGCCGTAATGACGAAGCCCAGCTATGCAACCCTCTCTTATGACCGGTTCGTGCGGGACTTTTTAGAGGTCTTTGACCACTTGCATCATGACAGCGTCCTCGCTGATCGGCTTCTTAGCCTCCAACAGGGAAGCCGGTCGGCGGCGGAACACGCTGTTGACTTCCAGGTGGTAGCGGAGGAGGTGGGCTGGGGAGAGGCATCTCTCTGCAGTATCTTCCTCCGTAGCCTCAGTTCCGGTCTGAGGGATGAGCTAGCCAGTCGGGATCTCCCAGGGCGGCTTTCCGAGCTGATTTCGCTCACCATTAGCCTGGACAATAGGCTGCGTGAGCTGGTCGCGGAGCGGAAGTCTGTCAGCCACTCGCGCGGAGCTTCCGCCCGCTCTTCTCAGTCTCGCCCCCTGGCGTTACCGGCTCCGGAGTCCGCCGATGAGCCAGAGGCCATGGCGATCGAGCGCACTAGGCTTCCTCTTGCGGAGAGACGACGCCAGCGGGAACGGGGTCTCTGCATGTATTGCGGAGATGACCAGCATCCCGTGGAGCTGTGCCCGGTAAAGCCAAACGGGGGGGGGGGGGGGGTCCGCGAGTCACTGTAGGGGGCCTCGTGGACTCTAACCTGTCAAATCCCCTATCCTCATGCATACTGCCCATACGATTCTGCCACAACTCCACTGGGCATTTCATGCAGGCACTGGTGGATTCTGGGGCAGAGCAGAGTTTCATCTCTAAAAGCCACCCGTTTGAGCATACCCTGCCAACCGCTGTCAACTCCCCTTAACTTGGTCACTCTCTCTCGCTCGCCCCAGGACCAGTGACACATCGCACCAAGCCAGTCCCCATCATCATCTCGGGCAACCACCGGGAGGAACTGACCCTGTCTTGCCCTCCTCATCAGACCGAATCATCCTGGGTTACCCTTGGCTGCGGTTGCATAACCCTGTCCTGGATTGGAGAACCGGCAGTGTCCTCTCTTGGAGCACCTTCTGCCTGGGCACCTGCCTCCAGTCGGCGGCTTGTGCTCCGTCCTCCCCTCCACTGGCGCCGGCCTTCGAGTCCCCAGACCTCACCCTGGTGCCTCAGGAGTTCCACGACTTGTAGCGTTTAGTAAGTCCAGAGCCTTGTCCCTTCCCCCTCACCGGCCATATGACCGCCGTCCAGGGGCCCCCTTGCCATCTGGCCACCTGTACAGTCTCTCAGCACCAGAACGCGAGGCGATGGACACTTATATCAAGGAGTCGCTCAGCGCTGGGATCATCCGCCCCTCCTCATCCCCGCTCGGCGCGGGTTTCTTCTTCGTGTCTAAGAAGGATGGGTCCCTGCGTCCCTGCATCGACTTCAGAGTGCTGAACGACATCACCATCAAGGATCGCTACACCTTGCCGCTCATGGACACCGCCTTCCACTCCCTCCAGGGGGCGACCTGGTTCACGAAGCTAGACCTCCGCAACGCTTACCATCTCGTGCGGATCCGGGAGGGAGACGAATGGAAGACAGCCTTTAGGATGCCCAGCGGTCATTTCGAGTATCTTGTGATGCCATTCGGGCTCACCAACGCACCTGCCGTTTTCCAGCGTCTCATAAACGACGTTCTACGGGATTTCCTGGGAGTCTTTGTTTTTGTATATCTGGATGACATACTCATCTTCTCCAAGTCATGGGAGGAGCACCAGGTCCATGTGAGGCAGGTTCTGCAACGGCTGCTGGAGAATCGTTTGTTCATCAAAGTGGAGAAGTGCGAGTTCTACGCCCGGACCACCTCCTTCCTGGGGTTCGTTATCTCACGCAACCAGATTCTCCCTGACCCCGCTAAGGTCAAAGCGGTGGTCGAGTGGCCCACGCCCACCTCCAGGAAGCAGGTGCAGCAGTTTATTGGGTTCACTAACTTCTACTGGCGCTTCATCCCCAACTTCGGTGCTATTGTCACCCCCCTGACCCACCTCACGTCGTCAAAGGTGCCCTTCCAGTGATCCGAAGAGGTGGCCACCGCCTTCAAGACTCTCCAGGCGGAGTTCTCATCCTCCCGGGTCCTGACCCAGGTCGATCCCGCGCTGCAGTGTCTAGTGGAGGTCAACGCGTCCGACACAGGGGTGGGGGCGGTGCTCTCTCAGCGCTCGCCAGTGGATGGAGTCAAGCGGCCCTGCGCCTTCTTCTCCCGACGGTTATCGGTGGTGGAGCGCAACTATGACGTCGGCGACAGGGAGCTCCTCGCTGTCAAGCTCGCACTGCAGGAGTGGCGACACTGGTTGGAGGGGGCAGCTCAGCCTTTTGTGGTCTGGACGGACCACAAGAACCTCGTGTATTTGAGGTCAGCGCGGCGCCTGAATGCCCGCCAGGCGCGCTGGTCTCTGTTTTTTGCTCACTTTCAATTTACCATCACGTACCGTCCAGGCTCGAAGAATGGGTTGCCCGACGCCTTATCCAGGCAGTTCGCCCCTGAGGATCCGGAGGAGTCTGAACACACCATCCTGCCCAGCTCGTGCGTCATGGGGGTGGTTTCCTGGTCCATCAAGGACAAGATCCTAAGGGTGCAGGGGATGGAGCCAGATCCTGGTGGGGGGCCAGAGGGGAGGCTCTTCGTTCCTTCAGCGGTTCGAGGAGAGGTGATTCACTGGTCCCATACCTCCAAGCTCGCCTGTCACCCTGGCATCACCCGCCTGGTGAGTCTGCTGCAATGCTCGTTCTGGTGGCTGGATCTCCAGAAGGACGTCACCAATTATGTCCAGGCTTGTCCCCAGTGCGCTGCCGGCAAGTCCCAAAACTCTCCACCTGTGGGTCTACTCCAGCCCCTGCTGGTCCCGGGCAGACCCTGGTTACACATCACCCTTGATTTCGTCACCGGTCTCCCAGTCTCTAACACCTATGACACGGTCCTGACAATTGTGGACCGGTTTTCTAAGGCAGCCCATTTTGTGCCTCTTCAGGGTCTCCCTTCGGCACGTGAAACGGCTGACCTCCTGGTCCAACATGTCGTCAGGCTGCACGGGATCCCGCTGGATGTGGTATCGGACCGAGGCCCTCAGTTTGTCTCCCAGGTTTGGAGGTGCTTCTGCAACGCTTTGGGGGCCACGGTTAGTCTCTCCTCTGGTCACCACCCCCAGTCTAATGGGCAATGCGAGCGCACGAACCAGGAGTTGGAGGCTGCCCTGCGCTGCGTGACCTCCTCCAGTCCATCGTCCTGGAGCTCCTACCTGACCTGGGTGGAATATGCCCACAACTCTGCACAATCTTCTGCTACTGGGGTGTCACCCTTTGAAGCGTCCTTGGGGTACGATCCCCCATTGTTTCCCGAGCAGGAGGGTGAGTTGGCTGTCCCTTCTGTCCAGGCGCACATGAGGCGCTGCCGGGGTGTGTGGACCAAAACAAGGAATGCCCTTTTACGCACAGTGGCACGCAACAGTTCCACTGCCAATCGCCACAGGAGGCCAGCTCCTGACTACCAGGTGGGTCAATGGGTTTGGCTCTCCTCCCAGGATATCAACCTCAAAGCTGAGAAGAGGAAGCTGGCGTCATGGTTTCTTGGCCCCTTTGTGATTTCTAAAATTGTCAACCCGGTGGCTGTGCGTTTGGCCCTCCCCCCCTCCCTTCGTGTGTGTCCCACCTTCCACGTGTCTAAGATCAAACCTGTGCTTTCCAATCCACTCTGCCCCCCTCCTAGGTCGCCTCCCGCTCCTAGGATGATCGACGGTGACCCGGCGTGGGGTGTTACTTCCATCTTGGACTCTCCGTGCCGAGGTCGTGGGCTACAATATCTGGTGGATTGGGAAGGTTATGGACCAGAGTGGAGATCCTGGGTGCGCTCTTCGTGGGTGTTGGATCAGGACCTCATTGCGGAGTTTCACCGGACGCACCCAGGTAAGCCAGCGCCAGGAGGCATTGGTGGGGGGGAGTACTGTCACCACTCGCCGCTCACGGGCATCCACCTCAGCTGCGCGCACACCTGCATCTCATTAGTGCGCAGCTACTTATTCCACCTCGCCCTGAGCTTCAGCCTGGAGCTGTCTGTCTCCCTGCGTACTCAAACCTTCAGTGGACTACCTTTCCTCCAGGCCTGCTGACCTTCTTCTCGACATGTAAGCTGTCAATTGTTGTCTTACCTGCCTATCAGCCTTCCCCTGTGCACAGGTGGATTCCCCGGCGGCGGACGCTCTCTCCTCCGCCTCACCGCTCCTCTGCCACGTTGCTTCTTCTCGGACGCACAGCAGGACGCTGTCTCCCAGGCTTGGGATCCTGCCAATGCCAACCACCACAGTTACTGCAAGTAAGCACAGAACCTTGTCACTCTCCTGTGTGGTTTGCCCAGCTAACCCCTGTTCTTTTCTCGCTCATAGGGTTGCCTGGCTGTACGGCGTGCTGCTCTGTCCTGACCTGCACCCTCCACCCACAATACATTCTTATCCCTCACACACGCATCCATACACGTTACATTGGTTAAAATAAAGCTTTCAAATCTGCCTGAGCCTGCGTGCGTGTTTCCTGGGCTGAATAATATGTCACACAATGGGGTGCTTTTCAGACAGGCAAAATTTTTTCAACACAAACCTGACACTTCGTACACACGGTCAAGACAGCAACATGGGGAGACGTCCACTGGTGGGCCGGGGGAGATGGAGGAAGAGACAGTTTGGGACAACTTAAGAGTGATTTTTTTTTTTTTTTAAATCACACTGTTTTTTGCTGATGTGTTCCGTTAATACTGTAAACACAGAAGTGAGCGCGGTGCAGAGACTCATTTGATTGGTTAGACTGAGCATTTGACCATTACTCAGGGACAAATTTGATTGTCGATATTGATGGAAGTTGATGGGGATTGGCCAAAATTGCAGGAAAGTTTTGGTGATTGGACAAAGTTGCAAGGTCATGCAAAAAATGTGGCCAATCACTGATTTTGTGTGAATTAATGCAATCACAATATCGCGAAATCCTGGAGGGACTGGTAAGTGTGAACAATTAGATCTTCCATGTGAATTGTTGTTTTTTTTAATAATAGACAAGAGTCTACATTCAATTTGTTAAACGTATTTGTTTTTCTACAGATGTAACTCCTGATGCCTTAATGACATTATCATTTGAAGACTTCTGAGAACAATAAGTTTAAGGCAGGATTTCAATAAGGCCTGAAAAGAAAGTGTAGAACAAAGAAAAATAGGGCCCTGTTTCTGTCTTTGCCTTAGGCCCCAATGGACTAAGTCCGCCCCGGTCCTGTGTAAATCTTCTTCTTTTTTCCCCACTGCTCCCTTTAGGGGTCTCCACAGCTGATCATCTGCCTCTATCTCACCTTATCCCTTTCATCCTCTGTAACACCAACCCTCTCCATGTCCTCCTTCACTACATCCATGAATCTTCTCTGTGGTCTTCTTTTTTTTTCTTTATTAACAAAAAGAACACACAGATCCATGGACTGTCTCCCAAAACTGCAACACCATAACTCAATGGCATTTATAAAAAAGTTGTGAACTGGGTGTTATGTTGGTGATAGGAGCAAAGGACGAGACTGAATGTTGAACTGGACACAGGTTTATTCGGGTTACCTTCTCTCCAGACAAGTGCTCCCACCAGGCAGAGAGGAGGCCAAGAGACCACCCCTCTCCCTCACAGCCCTATTAATCCCTGGGTGGCAGCGGAATGGCGACAAGGTGGAGCCAACACCTGTGTCACACAATAAAAGGTCCCCAAAACCCAACAAAACACCCCCCCTTCAAAAAGGTCCAAAGCACACGCATACAATTGAGACACTCTCCAATTTGGAACTCGAATCACACACTAAGAAACCTAAAGAGAAATACCTAAAAGGGGCCTATCACAGTCACTGAAAACAACTAAAACATGGAAGGACAGGTAGACTACCGTCCCACCCCCACATGGCAAGACGGATTATTCTGGCGTCTGAACTAAAGAAACAGTCCATCCATCCATCCATCCATCCATCCATCCATCCATCTTCTTCCGCTTAATCCTTTTCGGGTTGAAGAAAATAACTGCCATGTTCCTAAATTAATAGAAAAACACAAAATAATCTCCCTGAACCAGAACTATATAACGGTTGTCCCCCCTCTTTCTCACACATGTATTATCCCACTGTCCAACCATCAGTCTGCCCCAAAAGAACAACCTCCCCCCAGATAACTGTCGGATGATTCAACTCCAGTGCACCTCCTTTCCCTCACTCCCGGGGACAACCCACGTTCAGGCCCAAACACCTCCATGTTCTCCCGGGCATGCCGCAGCTCATTAGGGTGCCTCCATGAGCCATCTGATAGCTAGAGGTAGGCATCCCCCCGAACAGCCACCACCTGCAGCCGCCCCTGGTTGTCTTCTCTCCAACACTTGACCCGAACACCTCTTGACTGGGCCTCCTCCCTAGGTTGGCCCACGTCTGCGACTTCCAAAGGGGCCCTACTTGGCTTCCAGTGTCCCTGTTTGGCACGTCGTCTCACTGTGCCAGCTGGTCCTGCCCCGCTCACTTTCATTTCCACTGCTGGCGTCACCGTTGTGACCCCCTGCTCTCCGGTCTCTTCCAACTGAAATCCGGGAGTAGATGGAGACAGCCACTCAGCGCCACCCACTGTCACGGGCATCCCACCGTGCCACCCAGTTCCCTCAGCTAGGGCTACTTGGGCACTGGCACAGAAACCCTCCCGCAATGGCCCTGGGTGGGATTGGTCCTGCTCATTTTCCAGATTACTAGGCAAAGGTTCGTCCCACACAGCTCCATCCACGGGACCGGCCGGTCCCACAAACCACAACCTGACCCCTCTTCTCCAGTGCTGCTTGTGATGGCGAAGCCCAGGTCATAAAGCAAATCACATCCCATTATGTTCTCTCCACAGGCAGTCACGATGAACCTCAGGTTGCACACCTCCGCCGACTTGTACCTAGTCATCAGTTCCACCAATCCCACCAAGGCCAATCTTCCTCCACCATAACCACACAACAGCACTGAATCACCTCTAACACGATACTGTGGGGAAAAAAACTCCTCACGGTTGCCCAGTTTAACACAGATCTCACTGCTCCCGTGTCAGTCATCAATGGCACTGTTATCCTGTCCAGTTCTGCCATACAGTAGGAATTGCTGTTGGTACTCGGGGACACAGTGTGAATAACCGTGGGAGTGGGAGGGTCCTCCTTACATCTTGGATCTCCTCGCTTGAACTTGTGACATGCTCTGGCGAAATAATGTAAGAGTCCACACTTGCCGCAGCATTTTCTTCTTGCCAGACACTCCCTGGCCTTGTAACGGCGTTTCATGGACCCACAACCCAAACACCTGGGCAATCCCGGGGCGGACTTCATCCTGACAGTATTAATGCAGCCTTCTTCATCTTTCACGCCGTTGTCACTGTCCAGGTCCACTGCCTGTGCTGTTGACTGTGGTTCAAACTGGCGATGTGGCACTCTCTCACCAAGCTCCTGCGATAGCTTGTCTGCCACCTCCAACTGTTGAGCTAACTCGATGGCCTCAGATAACGTCAGCTCGCCCAAGAATGTAAAGAGATTCAACCTCATAGTCGGGCAAATAGTATGTTCCACCAACTGGTCGCGGACCATCTCTTCCTCAAAGCTATCACACTCGCCTAAATTGCTTAAAATACGCTGACCCTCCATTCCTAAATTATGAACCAACAGTGCTCGTGCCCTCAGCTTCTTCAGTCTTCCAAGGTCCAGTGCCACCAAGTATGCTTGGAAAGCTGTGAACCACCTCACCCAGGAGACAGGCAGCTCACCGGGAAGCTCCAAAAACCACTGAATTGACGTGACACCCGCATCCAAACCTTTTGTTCTCGTCGCCAAATGTTATGTCGGTGATAGGAGCCAAGAACGAGACTGAGTGTTGAATTGGACACAGGTTTATTAGGGATACCTTCCCACCAGACAAGCACTCCCGCCAGGCAGAGAGGAGGCCAAGAGACTGCCCCTCTCCCTCACAGCCCTCTCATACCCTGGGTGGTGGCGGAACCGGAAAGGTGGAGCCACCCTCCCGTGTCACACAATAATAGGTCCCGAAAACCCAACACAACACTGGGAGACCTGTAAATTTTGCTAAAACAAAGTTATTCACATAATAAAACCCCAGAGTCTCCATCAGACCATCTTGATGGTTCTAGTGTTAATAAAATAAACACGTTGGTTAAATAATCAATTTATTCATGAGTAGTCCTTTTTTAAATTAGATACAAATGCTTCAGTTATACATATTAAACAAGAGTCTGCCATGTTAAATGAAAATCTAAATTTTTAAATATGACAAATAAAAATAAACTGTTTTAGTGGGGTTTGCGCTAAAACAAATGCTTTAAAAAGCTTTATATATTATGCTCCTCTGAACTGGCTGTGCCTGTGTTGACGACCCACTTTCTTAGGTGTGCCTGTGCGCAATTTTGCGGTGCTCTTGGTGGATAGGTGGTCATTACTGAAATGAAGTGACTCCGTCTGTGTTTTTAATTTTGTGTGTTGTTAGTAGATCACCGGCAAAAATTGGCCACTCCTTTAGGCGCTCTCTTAATTGTGGACTCACTAATTTGCACTGCCTTAGAAAATCTGCCCCCATAGTAAATCTACCTTTCTTCTGTCTTCCATCATGTCAGCCAACTCTCTGCCTTTACCAGTCATAATTCCTACATTTAATGTCCCTACTCTCACCTCCACACTTCTACTTTTCCTTTTCTCTCTCTCCCTCCTAACACGCCTTCCCCCTCTCCTCCTCCTCAATCTTTGACCAACAGCAGTCCAATTTCCATCGGCACCCTGTCAGTTAACAGCACCAGTGGTGGTTGTTGTTAACCTGGGCCTTGACCGATCCGATATGAAAGTCTCATTCGTCATGATCTGCATGCTTGATTTGGCAAATGTTTTACGTCAGATGCCCCTCCTGACACAACCCTCTCCATTTACCCGGGCTTGGGACCAGCACTAGGCGTACACTGGCTTGTGCACCCCCTGTGGCTGGGTTGGGTCCTGTGTAAACCACGTCAGCTTATTACACTACGGTACTGGTCATACACCCAAACCACACACCTCTGTCTCCTATAATGCTTTATTTACACTCAGGAAATATATTAATTGGCTCCAGCACTGGTAAATCCTGGCTCCAGAAAGGAAACATCCAGTCCCATACTAGCTTTAACCACCACAGGTGGTTCTGATAGTACAGCTCTAAAAGGTGAAAGTAATGAGCTCATCTACCTGTGCTTACCAGACACACTAGTGTTCGTAAGTTGCTGGGATGTGACTGGATTTTTTTTACTTTCTGGAGCCAGGATTTTCTAACTCTGGTTAGCTCAGGCTGTGCTTGCTACCCAGGCTTTGAGTTAAACAGTAGTAGTAGTAGTAGTATTGTAGCTAACATTAGCCACATAATGGCATCATCAGACACAGAAATCAGGAATAACGAAAGGGGGAGAGTGGGGTTAGAGTGTGCTGTTGAGCTGGTGTTCATTAGCATTTAAAGTGAAAGCAACAAATGCAGGGCATTATGAAGAGGGCTCCTTCAACTGTGTGTAAAATGGTGCAGCAGTAGTTAAACTCTGAGGAGTTCTGACCAAAGTACATCACAGACATTTCTTTGGCACCTCTGGGAGCTGTGTCAACCTGTGGAAAAAGTGCATACAATAAGGGTATTTAACTGCAGTTCAAAAAGGTCCCGATAGAGAAAATTTCCAATGGTTCAGAGCATCATAACCTTTAAGTGGTATTATAATTTTACCTTTTTATCAACATCTTGTAAACAACTGTCAAACCACATGCAAAAAGTAGACTTCAATTCACTTCCACAATACATATTTATTTTCACTGTAACATTGGACTGGAGGGATGCTGGGCACACTACAAATACCAATAAATAAAAGATGTATTGAAGTCTTCAATTAGAAAATAAAATACAGGTGAAACAGAGCTGTGAAAGATGAGGGGGCATCTTAAAACAAATCGCTGTACTTCAGAAAAATGAAATAAAAACATAACTTGAGTTTTCCCTTCTTCACATTCTAGAGATCACCCCAGAAAAGGCCCCACGAGTCACCCCAGTAATGTAGGGCGACGTGTAAAACAGTGGTGTGAAAAAGTGTTAGCCTCCTTCCTGGTTTCTCTTTTTTCTGTATGTTTGTCACATTCAAATGTTTCAGATCATCAAACAAATATAAATATTAGACAAAGATAACACAAGTAAACACAAAATGCAGTTTTTAAATAAAGGTGTTTATTATTAAGAGAAAAAGATCTAAACCGACATGGCCCTGTGTGAAAAAGTGATTGCCCCCGTTAAAACATAAATTAACTGTGGTTTATCATATCTTTGGAAAGCTGAGTTCAATTTCTCTAGCCACACCCAGGCCTGATTACTGCCACACCTGCTCTCAATCAAGAAATCACTTAAATAGGACCTGCCTGACAAAGTGAAGTAGACCAAAAGACCCTCAAAAGCTTGACGTCATGCTGCGATCCAAAGGAATTCAGGAACAAATGAGAAGCAAAGTAATTGAGATCTGTCAGTCTGGAAAAAGTTATAAAGTAGTTTCTGAAGCTTTGGGACTCTAGTGAACCACAGTGAAAGCCATTATCCACAAATGGCGAAAACATGGAACAGTGGTGAATCTTCCCAGGAGTGGCCAGCAGACCAAAATTACCCCAAGAGCGCAGCAACGACTCATCCAAGAGGTCACAAAAGACCCCACAACAACATCCAAAGAACTACATTCCTCATTTGCCTCAGTTAAGGTCAGTGTTCATGACTTCACCATAAAAAGAGATTGGGCAATAAAGGCCTGCATGGCAGACTGCCAAGACAAAAAGCACTGCTGAGCAAAAAGAACAAAAAGGCTCGTGTCAATTTTGCTAAAAAACATCTTGATGATCTCCAAGATTTTTGGGAAAATACTCTGTGGACTGACGAGACAAAAGTTGAACTTTTTGGAAGGTCTGTGTCCCATTACATCTGGCGTAAAAGTAACACAGCATTTCAGAAAAGGAACATCATACCAAAAGTAAAATATGGTGATGGTAGTGTGATGGTCTGGGGCTGTTTTGCTTCTTCAGGACCTGGAAGACTTACAAAATGGAACCATGAATTCTGCTGTCTACCAAAAATCCTGAAGGAGAATGTCCGGCCATCAGTCCGTGACCTCAAGCTGAAGCGCACTTGGGTTCTGCAGCCGTACAATGATCCAAAACACACCAGCAAGTCCACCTCTGAATGGCTTAAGAAAAACAAAATGAAGACTTTGGAGTGGCCTGGTCAAAGTCTTGACCTGAACCCGATTAAGATGCTGTGGCATGATCTTAAAAAGATGGTTCATGCTCAAAAACCCTCTAATATGGCTGAATTACAACAATTCTGAAGAGATGAGTGGGCCAAAATTCCTCCACAGTGCTGTAAAGGACTCATTGCCAGTTATCACAAATGCTTGATTGCAGCTGTTGCTGCTAAGGGTGGCTCAACCAGTTTTTAGGTTTAGGGGGCAATCACTTTTTCACACAGGGCCATGTAGGTTTGGATTTTTTTCCCCTTAATAATAAATACCTTCATTTAAAAACTGCATTTTGTGTTTACTTGTGTTATCTTTGTCTAATACTTAAATTTGTTTGATCTGAAACATTTAAGTGTGACAAACATGCAAAAAAATGACAACTCAGGAAGGGGGAAAACAATTTTTCACACCACTGTGTTCATTTTTGCCCATTTTTGGTCATTGACCTTTTGTCCTGTCAAGGCGTGGCTTCAGAATCCGAAGATATGTCGTCACCAGCATCGCAGGCATGCTCGCTCGTAGCTGATGAGTCCGATGCGGGATCTGCAGATTCTGCCACAGATTGAGCAGTTGAGAGTGTTGTTGGGTGCAGTCTTAGGTGGTTGTTGCTTGCATTTCTGGCATTTGTCCTCAGCGCTACCTTTACGCTGGGCTTTATGTTGGGTTGCAGCTTCATGAACATGCAAGCACCTTTCTGGACGGTTCAAGGGAAGTGATGACCAGCTTCTGCAGTCAATTTCGCAGGCCATGAGTTTTTCTTCTAAAAGTCCTTGTATCACTACTTTGGGGCTCCCACGTTCCAATGACCATGGGACAGTTTTCAATAGAAGCAAATTTTCAGGAGATGGTGGTCCTCCATATGAGAGACATGTCCTGCCCAACATAACTGACTAGAAACTAGGATGGTTTTGAGGACTGCATTATTTGTGATGAAGAATTCATTCCAGTGAATTCTGAAGATCGTTCGGAGGCATCTTTGATGAAAGCGTTCCAGGACCTTGATATGGTTGCAGTAGGGTACTCAAGTTTCGGACCCAAATGAGAGGGTGATGATAACCACTGCGCCATAGACAGTGGGCTTTGTGTCACTGTTGTTAAGGTACTTGTTTTCCCGCACTTGCTTTCGCAGGCGCCCAAAAGAGATGTTGGCCTTTGCAAGTCTACATTTGATCTCCTTGTCGATGCGGGTGTCAGGTGTGATCGCGCAACCTAGGTATTTGAATTGGTCCACTATGTTGAGCTCTGTTTCTGATGGTGATCTTAGGGGTTGCAACTTTATGGGAAGGGCTACACTGGTATGTGACTTCAATTTTCTTAAGGATGCACCCTGGTGGCTGTTGTCGGCTTCCGTCGGTCTATGATGACCATGGAAGAGAATCCTAAACGTCTACTCTGCTGGAACAGCACCGCTTGTGGCTGAACAGGCCGATGCACGAATGACAGTCCCTGTCACACAGGTCGCACTTGTGGGTGGTCTCCGTGCTGCTGGGTCTGTGGCGGTTCTTCCTGCGGGTCCTTTTTTCATCTGCTGCAGCAGTCAGTCTCTCTTCACCCGCCTTGAGCTGTCTGGTCAGGGTGCCTCTCCATTTGGAGCGGTCCGTTGCAAGGTTCTCCCAGCGCTCTGTGTTGATATCCAGGGCCTTCATGTCTCTCTTGCAGATGTCTCTAAAGCGCAGCTGTGGGCGGCCAATGCCTCTCCTGCCAGTTGCAAGTTCTCCTTAGAGGACGTCTTTGGGGATTCTGCCATCCTCCATACGGTGAACGTGGCCTAGCCAGCGGAGCCTGCGCTGCCTGAGTAGAGTGAACATGGAGGGAAGGCCAGCGCGGGACAGAACTTCTGTGTTGGGCACTTTGTCCTGCCAGGATATGTCCAGGATGTGGCAAATGCAGCGCAAGTGGAAGGAGTTCAGTCTCTTTTCCTGCCGGGCGTATGTTGTCCACGTCTCACTCCCATAGAGCAGTGTGCTGATGACGCAGGCGTTGTACACTGCCATCTTCATCTTGACAGAGAGTTTGGGATTCTCCCACACTCGTGTGGTGAGGCGAGCGAGTGTGAAGGCTGATTTTCCAGTCCTCTTGTTGATCTCTGTATCAAGGGAGAGGTTGTTGCTGATCGTGGACCCCGGGTACGTGAACTGATTCACGACCTCCAGCTTGTAGTCGTCGATGGTGATGGTTGGTGGTGCTTCCGTGCCTTGCGCCAAGACGTTAGTCTTCTTCAGGCTGATGGTAAGCCCGAAGTCCTTGCATGCCTGGGAGAAGCGGTCCATCAGGGTCTGAAGCTCCTGCTGTGTGTGGGTTGCGACTGCAGCATCGTCTGCGAACAGCATGTCTCTGATTAGAGTCTCGCGTACTTTGGTTCTGGCTTTCAGGCGGGCGAGCTTGAATAGCCTGCTGTCAGATCTTGTGTGCAGGTAGATTCCCTCTGTTGCTGTGCTGAAGGCATGCCTCAGGAGCATAGCAAAGAAAATCCCAAAGAGAGTTGGCACAAGTACACAGCCCTGTTTCACTCTGCTGCGTATGTTGAATGGCTCTGAGACATTGCCATCGTGCTGCACTATCCCCTGCATGTTGGTGTGAAACGATTCGATGAGGCTTTGCAACTTTGGTGGGCATCCTGTCTTTGGCAGGATCTTGAAAAGCCTGGTGGCTGTAAATCCCCTATAAAAACAAATCTACATTGTCTAAAATGGTATCTTATGCCCTTTATGCTACAAAATAACTTTCATTGTCTTACAGGTTAATGTCAAAATCTTTTTACTCCCCCCCACCCCTTCAAACACCAGACTCAGTGTCTAGACCCAACCCACATACCACAGGGCTAATAGTGGCTAGTGCCACATTAAACAGCATAAATGCTGTGATAAAGCCAGTTGAGGGACATGCTCAGTGGCCCAGGATAATGACTGAAACTACATCAGTCCTTAAAAGCAGTTTAATGGTAAAACTCATCTTAATTTAGGTCAAGTTTTCAAAGCGGTTTTTTAATAAATGTTAACTAGCCTGGAGGATAACTTCAGTTAGGCCAGAGAGTCCTGATTGACTCAACACTACCCAGTGGTAGTGGTGCCAGCTTCATGCATAATTATGTCACCAAAAATGTTCCGTCTCAACTCGCCTTTTCTCAGGGGGCGGGCTTAAGTGAAACTTTACTGCAAAAAAACAGAGATATGAGACTTTTGAGTGATTTCTCTCTTGTCATGTCTTGTAAGTCATACAAAACATGTTACAAACATGTTAACAAGAAAAAACAATCTATTTTTGGCAGAGTGTCACTTTAAGACTCACTTCCAGTCCAAACAGGCAAGTAGCTTCAGCAAAGCAAAATGTGATATGCTGGAGGTTTTCCTCTATGTGCGTCAGTAACGCAGCATCATCTGAAAAGAGTAGCTCCTGACCTGGTAAAACTGTGTTTTCATTTGGGCTTGTAGTCTTTTCAGGCTGAAAATACTTCTGTCACTATGGTAGCGAATCACAACGTCATCATCTCCTCCAAGGTCTCTGGCAGCATGGGAGAGCATCATGCTGAAGAAGATTGTGAAGAGGGTTGGCACGAGTACGCAACCCTGCTTCATGCCATTGCTGATAGGGAAGGCCAATTTTGGTTAAGCTGAATCATTCATTGCTGGTTCTTGTGGAGTTGTATTACCATGTTCATTAGCTTTGGTGGCCAGCTGAATTACACACATTTGTACAGTAAAAGCTTGTGTATTTTTTTGGGGGGGGAGAGGGGGTGATAAAAATTGAAGTTTGTCACTGCTGTCGGAGCATATGAGAACTGCACATGTTCTGACAGCTTCCCAGGGCACCTTAAGTGACATTAGGTAGGATAGAAAATAAAAAGAAATTGTAGTGTTGTGAGGACAACTTCTACTTTAACAGTCACATACCTCCAACAAGTTGTCACTGCAGTAATGGCAGCTTTGTTTACTTCAGAATTTTGTTGTTGATTGTGGAGTATGTAAATGCAAGGGGCCACCTCAGCCACTAGGGGGCCCCCAAGCTAGAAGTTTAGCCTCAGTATTTTGGGGGGGAGGATTTAAGTTGTGCAACTTGTAAATTTGTGTTTCTTCTTTTTAAATTAGCAACTTTTAATTCAGAACTTTTTCTCCGAAATTTGTAGTTGTGATAAATTTGATATTTTTCTATTAAATTTGCTACTTTTTTTCTTGTAATTTTTTTTCTCATAAATTTGTGATTTTTATTTTTATTTTTTTTATTTTTTTGTGTAAATTTGCAACTTTTTCCCTCTTGGAAATTGTTTGCTTTTCTTTCTCTTAAATTTGCAACTTTTTCCTGTTAATTTGTTTTTTCCTCATAAATTTGTGCCTTTTTCTTGTAAATTTGCAGTTTTCTAATCAATTTGTGACCTTTGTCTTGCATGTTTAGTTTTTTTTTTCTTGAAGAAAAAAATGAACCTTTTTCTTGTGAAGTTGAACTTCCTTCATATGAATTTGCTTCTTTTTTCTTCTAAATTTGCAACTTGCCTGAGTAAATATGAAAAAAAAAATAAGACTTTCTTGTAAAGTTGCAACCTTTTTTCATACACATTTGCATTTTCTTGCTCTAGACTGTCAACCTTTTTCACAAAATTCGACTTTTTCTTGCAAATGTGACACTTTTTCCTGTGTAAATGCCATCTTCTCCTCCTGGCTCACAGACAGGCTTCCTCCTCCTCCTCATGGTTTGGGAGTTCAGAGGAAGTCAGAAGTTTTCATTTGGAGGAAACATCCTCATCTTCCTCCACTTTTTCCCTCCTGCTGATTGTTGTACGCACAACAGAGTGGAGCGCTCAATGATGGGATCAGTGCACCTCCAGCCTTATTTATGCTGCATTGCCCCTCTAGTCCACCTTGGTCCCCATGCGCTTTGGACGAGCCCGGCATGCATGCGGCGCTGTTCATGCTCACTTTTTTCATCTACCCAGGCCAAGCGGTTGATGCATGTGCAAAACCATCATTTGTAGTTTCACTCCTGCCCGATAGGTAGCGCCAATGCGCTGACGTACGAGGATTTTCGCCAATGAAGAAACATTGCTTGCTTTCTGCTGCTTGACTTCCCGGTTTTAACTCCTTTTCCACGAAGATGCTGCTGCTGCTGAAGTATTTATGTATGATTCATGTATGTTTATTCTCGTCTTCTGCTTCCTTGTTGTTTTCTTTGTCTACTTTGTCTTGGTATTCTGTGCCGATATCATCTTCTTGTGAATAAGCGACTTTCGCGTCTCGGCTCACGCAACACATCATGGGAATGTGGCTACCAAACATGATCTATTGATACATTTAATTTATGGAAAGTTCCTGATCTGCAAGCATACTGTATGCGTAGGGGTCTTCCCGGTTGTACCCGCAAACGCAAGGATAAACTAGTTGCGCTTGCATTTGCGGCCACGTTGCAGAAATTGGCCAAAATGCCCCCCCCGTGTGTACGCTGACATAGCAGATTTTTTTGTTGTCAAAGGACCAAGCACCCTTACTTGCGAGACTCCAAAATGACTACAAAGAAGGTAAGCGAGTGGTTTGACAGCTCAACTTTGGGTTTGTCATTTTGAGTAAATTTCACTACAAGGCATAGCCTGCTTACTTAGACCTATAGGTCGATACTACTATAGTTTAAGTACCACACGTTTTCAATGATTTGCAATTTTATTTTATACCAGCCTACTTATCAATGGCCTTAATTACATGTGTGTGTGTAGATCAAGCTTAATTACCAATATACAAAGAACTATATCCTAGATCCAGGCCTGCCTGTCCCTACCTACTACTTCAGGGTTTAGACTCGTGTCAATTAGGCTAGAACTTGAACAACACACAACACTATTTAATTATGTTATAATATAGACTTACTGCTTTAATCCAACAATTACGTCCGTCCGAATCCTTCATCTCCGTGGGGAATGTATATAACATGAATGGCGGCAGACATATACACACGCTGGTCCTGAAGTTACACGCATGTATGCTGCAAGTTTTCTTTTTCCACGCTCTAGATGATACATGCTGTTCCACACTTCACTACGGCACAATGTGCACCTGGCATAACGGTGATTTAAAGCTTGAAGCAGACTTTAAACGGCAATTGTTCAGGTGTGACAGTACTGTCTCTATACAAAAGCAAGGCGGCTACCAGAATGTTTGGTAGTCGTGAACTTTGAACTTACATAGTCTGCACATGTGCACTCGTAATGCGAAAGTCGCTTATGGGATGTTCAGTCTTGAGCATGTGCTTTTTAATGTGTTCGGGTCATGGGCAGGTGGCGTGGTCACAAAATTTGGCCTGCACGCAGTCGTCCATGGTCGAGCACTGCGGGCACTAGCGGAGTGGAGACGATGATGTAAATTTCATCACACAAGGTTTTCGGTTGCACATACACGGACAGCAAAGGTGCAGCACGAATCCACTTCCTTCCCCTCCTTGTCTTCCTCTCTCCGGGCCTCTCCTCAGCCAACTGGGACCTAGTTCTGCTCCACACCAATGATGTGCACGCCCATGTGGAGGAGACCAGTGTGCACTCTGGTAAGTGCGGGAGCAGCAGGAGCAGCGGCGGCAGGTATTTCGCTGGTGTGGCCGGGAAAGCCATGGCCATCCGGCATATCCGGAGCTCCGAGAAGAATGTCCTGCTGCTGGACGCCAGAGACCAGTTCCAGGGGACTGTCTGGTTCAACTACTACAGGGGAGCCAAGGCTGTGCATTTTATGAATAAACTGGGCTATGATGCCATGGTAAGACTGCGGACAGGGGCGGTTCTAGGTTTTTATGGCCCCTGTTCAATCATCCATATGAACGGAGAAAATTTATTGGGAAAAAAGGTGTACATTTACAAGAAAAAAGTAACAAATTTATAAGAAAAATGTAGCAAATTTATGTGAAAAAACTTTCAACCTTGTCATGTGTTGTCCCCAGGGTTGGAAGCTTTGGTTTGAAGATGTTTTATTATACTGGAATCAGGCTTTGGAATGATCTTCCACTATCAACCATGCAATTTTATTAGTCGCTGTTTGAGTTTATATAAATTACACCTTCAGGGGGTTGTTATTATTTAGTCCATTGTGTTTGTGATGTATGGTTTTTAATCAGTAATTATTTTTATTTAGCCTTTATTTATACAGGGTAGTTCCACTGAACGGGAACCTCTCTTTTTCAGGGACACCCTGTTCACACTCCACAGTTACACATTCACACCGGAAAGCAACCACAGACTGACCTGTGGCCACTGAGCAGCTCCACTGGAGCAGCTGGGGTTAAGGGCCTTGCTCAGGGCACCACAGTGGGGTTAAGGAGGGTGGGAGAGACACTGCTATGTTATCTGTCCCACCCAGATCTGATCCTGCTGGTCCGGGGACTGATCACCAGCCCATGTCACTAACCATTAGGCCACCACTGCCCACAATTAGCGTATTTCTCTCTTATTATTTCTACATTTGTTTTTGTTTTTTTCTACTCTATTACACTACCTGTAAAAAGTATTCACCCCCTTGGATGTTTCAACCTTTATTGCTTTCATCAATGAAATCATGGTCAATATAATTTGGCTTTTTTGACGAAAAATTGCAAAAAAAAAAAAAAAAAGCTTCTTTCATGTCAAAGTAAAAACAGATTTTTACAAACTATTGTCATTTAATTAAAATTATAGAAGGTAAAGTAATTGATTGCATAAGTATTCACCCATCAGGTCGGTATTTAGTAGATGTACCTTTGGCTGCAATCACATCACTGAGTCTGTGTGGATATGTCTGAATCGAGCCCAGTCTCAACAAAAAAAAACGTTTAACTGCACATTTTGTCAGTCAGAGAAAACGTCCAGAGGCACGTAAAAAGGATTTTTGACGTGTAGTGGGTATGTGGCATTTACAGCTTTAAGAAAGGTGTGTAACGGCGTGTTTTGTTTTGTTTTTTCCACTTTTATTGTGTGTGAGCATGGAGCAACTAACCTAACCTAACCCATACTTTAATGCCTAACCCTAACCTCACAGGAACCTTTCATTAGTGGAGTGAAAAACAAAGTAAGGAAAAAAAAAACAATGAAAAAAAAAAACAAGAAAAAAAAACCAAAGAAAAAGTGAGTGACAGACAAGAGTTGAACTCGTGTGTTTTGCTTAAACAGCTGGGTAAGTAACCATCCACTATCCCCCTACAACCGACCGAATGATCATTGGGAAACCAAAGTAAAAGATGCGTTGTTCTGCGCATGTGTGGTGAGGACTGCGCAGTGAGTGAACTTGTCAAAACGTACCGAGGCACATTATTTTTTGAATTAACGTGGAAATGTACGTTTTTAGAGGGGTGGGAAAACGTTTATTAGATACGTTTTTGACTGAGACCGGGTTGCTCAATCAGGCTACCACATCTGGACACTGAAATTTTTCTTCATTCTTCCTTGCAAAACAGCTCAAGCTCTGTCAGGTTGCTCAGAGATCGGACGTGAACAGCTCTTTTCAAGTCCAACCACAAATTCTCCATTGGATTGAGATCTGTGCTTTGACTTGGCCACTCCGGAACATTCACCTTGTTTGAACTATTTCTGTGTAGCTTTTGCTGCATGCTTGGGGACATTGTCTTGCTGGAAAATAAATCCTCTCCCAAGTCATAGTTCTCTTGCAAATTGAATCAGATTTCACCTCCAGGATTTGGTGATATTTTTCTGCATTCATGTTTCCCCTCTACCCATGTTTCCCCTCTACCTTTACTAGCCTTCCAGGGCCTGCTGCTGAGAAGCATCCCTAGAGCATGACATTGCCACCACCATGCTTCCTGGTGGAGATGGTATGCTTGTGGTGATGTTCAGTGTTTGGTGGTCCCCAAACATAGCGTCTAGTCTGTTGACCAAAAAGCTTAATTTTTGTCTTATCAGACCAAAGAACTTTCTTCCAATTGACCTTAAAGGCTCCCACATGCCTTTGGGTGAATTCCAGGCAAGATGTCATGTGAGCTTTTTTCAACAGTGGCTTTCTCTTTGCTACTCTCCACACAGCTTGGACTGGTGAAGAACCTGGACAACAGTTGTTGCACGTACAGTCTCTCCCCTCTGGGCCACTGAAGCTCTCAACTCCTTTAGAGTGGTTCTAGGTGTCTTTGTGGCCTCTCTCACCAGTCTTCTTCTTGCACAATCACTCAGTTTGTGAGGACGGCCAGCTCTAGGCAGATCTAGACAAGTGCCATACTGCTTCCATTTCTTAATGATGGATTTAGCTGAACTGGTGGGATGCCCAGTGAGTTGGAAATCTTCTTGTAGCCATCTCCTGTCTTATACTTTTCAATGATCTTTTCTCTGAGTTGCTTGGAGTGTTCTTTTGTCTTCATGTTGCAATTGTAGCAGGAATACTGATGAACCAGAGACTGGACCTCCCAGACACAGGTGTTTTTATACTACAATCACTTGGCACACATTAACTGCACTCAGGTGATCTCCATTTCACTAACTGTGAGACTGCAGGCATCAACTAGCTGGACGTCTGTTGAATTAGGTCAGTCACTTTAAAGGGGGTGAATACTTATGCAGTCATTTACTTGACCTTATATAATTTTAATTATTGATTGACAGTAATTTGTAAAAATCAGTTTTCACTTTGATATGAAAGCCTTTTTTTGCAATTTTTTTTGTCAAAAAAGCCAAATTATTACCTCCGCCAGGCCGCAGGCCGCAGGAGATTATGTTTTTGCCGGGGTTTGTCTGTCTGTCTGTCTGTTGGTTAGCAAGATAACTCCAAAAGTTTTGGACGGATTTCGATGAAACTTTCAGGCTTTGTTGGAAATGGTACAAGGAAGAACTGATTAAATTTTGGGGATGATCCAGATCACCGTCCGGATCCAGGAATTTTTTAAAGGATTCTTTAACATTGTGAGATAGGGCCATTTTCAACATGTGTGCAGGCGCAATGGAGGGCGCTGGTCGTCGTGTCTGATGAACACGAACTCCGCGTTCTTCAAAATTTTAGGCACAAAAGCACGCGGAAAACAGTGGTGGGCCGGGCCCAGCAGCGTGCCTGTGTTTGCGCTACGCTGCAAAAGCTGACACGGGCAGCTGTCCGGCACGGCATTATTTGGCAGAAATTCCCCGGGCAGCCATAGGGGCTGCGCAAAAACAAGCTCTCTGCCGGGGAAGCTTCCAAATCCTCTTTTGCCACGGAGCGCAACCCCAATAAAACCCACGGCAACCTGTCTACCCAATTTGCATCCGTCAGTGAAGCCCTGAGTGCTGCTTTCAGTGATCTATGAAAACGCTTGCATAACCCATTGGCCTCTGGATTGTACGCGGTTGTGCGATGAATTGCAACGCCCGCAGCCAGGGAGTTTGGAGATGGAGGAGATGGACACAACAGCAACACTTCAGTTTATTACCTCCGCCAAGGAGGTAATGCTTTTACTACTGAACCACTAATCCTATCATTGTGAATCCAATTGCTAGTCATATGTTTTCATGGTCAAGGAATCTGAAAACGTACACACAAACACTGTATGGGGGGGAAGTGTGGCGCTTGGCGGAGGTCTGCGCTCTCCGAGTGCTTTTCTAGTTTTGACCATGATTTCATTTATGAAAGCAATAAAAGGCTGAAACATCCAAGGGAGTGAATACTTTTAGAGGCATTGTATTTCTGTTTTATTTTTTTCTGGTCTATTAGGCTTTTTTTTTTTTCCTAGTCCATTATCTCAGAATTGTGGATTTTCTTATTTTTAGTGTATAATTCTTGTTTTTGTTTTTTGTGTATTTCTTATATCTAGCAGACTACATCAGCTTCTGTGTGGACAACACCGTACCCACCAAGACCATACGGTGTTGCTCGAACAACAAACTCTGGATCAACCCTGAGATAAAAACACTTCTGAGAGAGAAGAAGAAGATCTTCAGGTTGGGGAACAGGGAGATGCTGAAGTCCGTACAGAGGGAGCTGAGGAGGAAGATCAGAGAAGGCAAGGACAGCTTCAGGAAGAAGATGGGAGGACAAGCTGCAACAGAGCGACATCAGTGGGGTCTGGAGAAACCTTAAAACCATCTCTGGGCTCCAGAATACCTCCCCCCAGGCCACGGGGGGCAGGGAGTGGGCGAACAGTCTGAACCTGTTTTTTAATAGGTTTGACCAACCGCCCTCCCCCCCGACTGCACAACAACCACTGCTGCCTCTGAAGACGTCGAGTCCTGCTGCCCACACCCCACTCCACCATCACCCCCCCCCCACTCCCAACACACAGCCCCCCAACATGACCCTCACTAAGACCCAGGTGAGGACAGAGCTGAGGAAGATCAAGACGAGGAAGGCGTCAGGACCGGACGGCATCAGCGCAAAGCTCCTCAAGTCCTGTGCAGACCAGCTGTGTGGGATTGTGGAGCACATCTTCAACCTGAGCCTGAAGCTGGGGAGGGTACCACAGTTGTGGAAAAGATCTTGTGTGGTACCTGTACCAAAGACTTCCCACCCCAAAGATCTGAACAGCTACAGACCAGTGGCCCTGACGTCCCACATGATGAAGACCCTGGAGAGACTGCTCCTTGTTCACCAGCGATGGATCCACTCCAGTTCGCCTACCAGCATGGCATTGGGGTGGAGGATGCGGTGATCTTCCTCCTTCACCGCTCTCTGTCCCACCTGGAGAAGCCCGGGAATGCGGTGACGATCATGTTCTTTGACTTCTCCAGTGCTTTCAACACCATCCAACCGATGATCCTGAAGGACAAGCTGCTGTGCGCAGGGGTGGACCAGCACCTGTCATCATGGATCCTGGACTACCTCACTAACCGGCCACAGTTTGTGAGAACCCGGGACTGTGTGTCCGACACGATCATCGGTAGCACGGGGGCCCCCCAGGGAATGGTTTTGGCTCCCTTCCTGTTCACCCTTTATACTGCGGACTTCTCACACAACACAACACACTGCCATCTACAGAAGTTCTCTGACGACTCTGCGATCGTTGGCCTCATCTCCAATGGAGATGAAGCTGAGTACAGAGGACTTATCCAGGACTTCGTGGACTGGTGCCATCGGAACTGTCTCCAGAACAACGCGAGGAAAACTAAGGAGCTGGTGGTGGACTGCCGCAGGCAAAGACAACCCCTCACAGCACCAGTAAACATACAGGGAACAGACATCGAGATGGTGACATCCTACCAAGTACCTGGGTGTTCATCTGAACAATAAACTACACTGGTCACACAATATTGACGCACTCTACAAGAAGGGACAGCGCAGGCTGTTCCTACTGAGGAGACTCAGGTCTTTTGGTGTACAAGGGGCGCTGCTGAAGACATTCTAAGACACGGTGGTGGCATCAGCCATCACTTTTGGAGTGGTCTGCTGGGGCAGTGGCGTTACAGCAGCCGATAGGAAGAGACTGAACAAACTGATCAAGAAAGCTAGCTCTGTCCTGGGGAAACGCCTTGACCCAGTGGAGGAGATAGGAGAGAGATGGATGGTGGCTAAACTGTCATCTCTGCTGGAGTCCGAGTCCCACCCTATGAAGGACATACTGAACGCACTGAGGAGCTCATTTAACAGCAGACTACATCATCCTAGGTGCGCAACCGAGAGGTTTTGCAGGTCCTTCCTACCTACGGCTGTCAGACTGTATAACCTAAGCAAGGCTGCTCGCAGAGATAGCAAAAAAACGTGACAACCTAATAGTATTGAATGCAAAAGACGCAATAGACTTACACAATGGTCCCCTCCGGTAACAACTAGGAAAATACCGGTAGTTACGGAGGGTGACAATATGTATGGGTACATAATCATACCATGTAGGATAACTAAGCAGACGGTTATGCTGTTCATTCCATCTAGCTACAATGCTCCGCACTGTGTGTCTATATATTTATATATTTATTCCATCTAGCTACAATGCTCCGCACTATGTGCATTTATATATTTATATATTTATTCCATCTAGCTACAATGCTCCGCACTGTGTGTTTGTATATTTATATATTTATATGTACATATGTATATTCGCTGCTCTTGTTTTTTCTTGTCTTCTGATTGTTGCTCTGAGTGTTGCTATCCCTGTGCTGTTGCAGTCTTGGAATTTCCCCATTGTGGGACTAATAAAGGCTTATCTTATCTTATTTTATTCTATTTTCAATATATGTTGGCTGTTGCATGGATATCTTTTTTCTATTTTGAGGACCACATTGGAAATAAGTGTGTTAACAGTATGTTTTTATGTGTTATCCTTGGTATTTGGTATATATGTACTGTCCTTAGTATTTTTTTATGCATGTACACTACCGTTCAAAAGTTTGGGGTCACTTAGAAATTTCCTTATTTTTGAAAGAAAAGCACTTTTTTTCAATGAAGATAACTTTAAACTAATCAGAAATACACTCTATACATTGCTAATGTGGTAAATGACTATTCTAGCTGCAAATGTCTGGTTTTTGGTGCAATATCTACATAGGTGTATAGAGGCCCATTTCCAGCAACTATCACTCCAGTGTTCTAACAGTACAATGTGTTTGCTCATTGCGTCAGAAGGCTAATGGATGATTAGAAAACCCTTGTGCAATCATGTTAGGTCTGCAATGCTGTAATTGCTGCAAATGGAGGATTCTTTGACGAAAGCAAAGTTTGAAGGAAAAAATTATTATTTCAAATACAAATCATTATTTCTAACCTTGTCAATGCCATGACTATATTTTCTATTCATTTTACAACTCATGGTGGTAAATAAGTGTGACTTTTCATGGAAAACACAAAATAATTGTCTGGGTGACCCCAAACTTTTGAATGGTAGTGTACATATGATTTTTAGTAAATAAATTCAATATTTATAATAAAAAAGTAAAATTCCCATCCATTCATCTTACACCGCTTAATCCTTTTTGGGTTGGGTTTGAAGGGAGAGGGGGTGGAACCTATCCCAGGAAACTTTAATCCCCCCCAGGAAAAAAAAAAAAAAGGTGTTGAGGATGAACTTGTATCTTGGGGGCCTTCTAGGAGCTGAGGGTTCTGGAAGATTTGCACTCTGCTTTATAGCAGAAACGGCTCATAACGTTGCAACGTTTTCCTTAGTATCAGCAGGTGATTTCTTATTTTTTTAACAAGCAGGATGGGGGTGTTCACAAGTTTATTTTAAAGTACAGAGGCATAGGCTGCATGTAAATTAAGTACAAATTTGCAAAGCCAAAGGTGCAAAAATATGATAAAATTTACCAAGATAAAAACTTAAAAATTTGTAAATTACAATTGAACACTGTAAATTTACAAGAAAAAAAGGTGAAAATTTGCAGGAAAATAGTTGCAGATTTATGGGGAAAAATGAAAACTCGTGAGAAAAAAGGTTGAACAGTTACAGGAAAAAAGTTGCAAATTTGCAAGAAAAAAGTTGCAAATTTACAGAAAAAATTTGGAATTTTACAAGAAAAAAGTGAAAATTTACAGGAAAAGATTTGAAAATTTATGAGAAAAAAATTTAAAATTTAAGGGAAAAAAGTTGCAATGTTACGAGGAAAAAAATGTGAACATTTACCAGAAAAAAGTTGTTTAGAAGGGGAAAAAATTGGAAAATTTAAAGGGAAAAAGTTGCAGATTTACAAGAAAAAAAAAATATAAAAATTTACAGGAAAAAAATTGAAAATTTACAGCACAAAAGTTGAAATTTCATGAAAAAAAAAACATTGCAAATGCAAAAGAAATGTTCCCATCTCTGCTTAGAATTAATGCTTCAGTCATTTAATTTAGTTCTTTATCATGATCTAAAAAGGTTTATGATGACCAGAGTGGTAGCCTAGAGGTAGAGCATCCGCCCCACTACTGGGAGGCCGCGGTTCAAGTCCCGGCCGGGTCATGCCAAAGACCATATAAAAATGGAACTTCTTGCCGTCCAGCTTGGTGCCCAGCAAAATTGGAATGAAGGAAATGTTGGTTACCCAGCCACAGGGGGTGCACAAGCCAGTGTACTCCCTGTGCTGGTCCCAAGCCAAGATTAAAAAAAAAAAAAAAGGGCAGGGTTGCATCAGGAACAGCATCCGGCATAAAAAAAACAAAAAAACAAACTGAGCTTCAACCTATATGGTTATGGCAGATGCATCGATGTCTACCACAGCGACCCCACCAAAACGTGGGAATAAAGCTAGAAGAAGAACGTGATAAAGGTGAGAGGTAATTTTCCCTTTTCTCCAGGTTAGAGGGGCAATGCCCCCTGCCCCCCTCCTTGATTTACACCTATGGCTGGGTGTTAGATCAAAAATGAATTGACTGAGGCTGAATCAATAATCAACAGGCAGTTTTCCAAGTTCTGAGCCATTTATTCTCTTTCTGATCAGAAAGGAGTTCATCAGTAACGGCAAAACTTGTCTCAGAGCTTCACAGCACCAACTCCCTAACATGTGTTCAAGGATGTTGCTTCTTATACCTCAGATCCCTTATCTAAGCTAGACTGGCTGGAGCCAACTCTCCAAGAGACTGCTTCTAATCTATGGTCAACAATGAACATACTGCTATGATCTTTACATGACCTGGTAATACTAAGTCACTCTAACTTACAGTACAGTACAGCTTGGTATGATAAAACAATGAAACCTTCGTCATTATTTACAATCTTGCTCAACCTAATCTTACACTGAAAACAGACAGTCTTTTCAAGCTCTGAGACAATGAAAAAAATCACAATGAATCAGACATTGGCTCATTGTATGCACCAGATACAATTATAATATAAAATAGAATAATACAGCATTAAAATCATATAGAATAATCAATGAAACCTGAAAATATCCTATCACTGGGGATGGGGGATAGCAGATTAATTTTGGCAGGATGGTTTTGGGTCATTTTATTCACAAGGGGGATGGTATACCCCCTCAAATCACCTGCTGATTAAAAAAATTATATTGCAGTTTATTTTTCTTCTAATATCGCTGTGATATTTTCTTGTGATTTCTAGACTTTTTTCCATCATTTTAAAACTTTTCCATATTAATTTATTGTGTGGCGGGTTGAATTCAACCCCCACAACACACAGAGACAGTCAGCTCGCACTCCTGGGTTTTTTCCGCTGCATGCTGTGTTTACTGCTGTGAGGTTAAGGTGTCATCCATGCATTGTGTTCATGCATCCTGTCTGTACCTCTGATATGCAAATGCCCAGATTGACTGCTGTGAAGGTCTTTGATGTATTGTCTGAGTTGGGTATACAGTGGGGTAAAAAAGAATTTAGTCAGCCACCAATTGTGCAAGTTCTCCCACTTAAAAGATGAGAGAGGTCTCCAATTTTCATCATAGGTATACCTCAACTATGAGAGACAAAATGAGAAAAAAAAAATCCAGAAAATCACATTGAAGGATTTTTAAAGAATTTATTTGCAAATTATGGTGAAAAATAAGTATTTGGTCAATAACAAAAGTTCATCTCAATACTTTGTTATATACCCTTTGTTGGCAATGACAGCGGTCAAACGCTTTCTGTAAGTCTTCGCAAGGTTTTCATACACTGTTGCTGGTATTTTGGCCCATTCCTCCATGCAGATCTCCTCTAGAGCAGTGATGTTTTGGGGCTGTCACTGGGCAACATGGACTTTCAACTCCCTCCAAAGATTTTCTATGGGGTTGATATCTGGAGACTGGCTAGACCACTCCAGGACCTTGAAATGCTTCTTACGAAGCCACTCCTTCGTTGCCCGGGCGGTGCGTTTGGGATCACTGTCATGCTGAAAGACCCAGCCACGTTTCATCTTCAATGCCCTTGCTGATGGAAGGAGGTTTTCACTCAAAATCTCACGATACATGGCCCCATTCATTCTTTCCTTGACATGGATCAGTCGTCCTGGTCCCTTTGCAGAAAAACAGCCCCAAAGCATGATGTTTCCACCCCCACCCTTCACAGTAGGTATGGTGTTCTTTCTCCTCCAAACACGACAAGTTGAGTTTTTACCAAAAAGTTCTATTTTGGTTTCATCTGACCATATGACATTCTCCCAATCCTCTTCTGGATCATCCAAATGCTCTCTAGCAAACTTCAGACGGGCCTGAACATGTACTGGCTTAAGCATGGGGACACATCTGGCACTGCAGGATTTGAGTCCCTGGCGGCGTAGTGTGTTACTGATGGTAGCCTTTGTTACTTTGGTCCCAGCTCTCTGCAGGTCATTCACTAGGTCCTCCGTGTGGTTCTGGGATTTTTGCTCACTGTTCTCGTGATCATTTTGACCCCATGGGGTGAGATCTTGCGTGGAGCCCCAGATCGAGGGAGATTATCAGTGGTCTTGTATGTCTTCCATTTTCTAATAATTGCTCCCACAGTTGATTTCTTCACACCAAGCTGCTTACCTCTTGCAGATTCAGTCTTCCCAGCCTGGTACAGGTCTACAATTTTGTTTCTGGTGTCCTTTGACTAGCTCTTTGGTCTTGGCCATAGTGGAGTTTGGAGTCTGACTGTTTGAGGTTGTGGACAGGTGTCTTTTATACTGATAACGAGTTCAAACAGGTGCCATTAATACAGGTAACGAGTGGAGGACAGAGGAGCCTCTTAAAGAAGAAGTTACAGGTCTGTGAGAGCCAGAAATCTTGCTTGTTTGTAGGTGACCAAATACTTATTTTCTACCATAATTTACAAATAAATTCTTTAAAAATCCTTCAATGTGATTTTCTGGATTTTTTTCTCTCATTTTGTCTCTCATAGTTGATGTATACCTATGATGAAAATTGGAGACCTCTCTCATCTTTTAAGTGGGAGAACTTGCACAATTGGTGGCTGACTAAATACTTTTTTGCCCCACTGTATATGCTGTACCATTCTGTAATTCTGTCTCTCAATATCTCATTCTGCATCCTGTAACTGCTGCTGACACACACCATGTCCTTTTGCACAAGAGCCCGAGGACATCACCTCAGCCCGCAGCACGAGGGCTGGGGAGGTGTTCCAATGAAGGCGGTATGATTTAATAAACCAACTTAAAACTCCATCGCTGCCTTTATTTTATCATCCGCTTCACCTTCGTCATTATTTACAATCTTGCTCAACCTAATCTTACACTGAAAACAGACAGTCTTTTCAAGCTCTGAGACAATGAAAAACATCACAGTGAATCAGACATTGGCTCATTATATGCACCAGATACAATTATAATATAAAATAGAATAATACAGCATTAAAATCATATAGAATAATCAATGAAACCTGAAAATATCCTATCACTGGGGATGGGGGATAGCAGATTAATTTTGGCAGGATGATTTTGGGTCATTTTATTCACAAGGGGGATGGTATACCCCCTCAAATCACCTGCTGATTAAAAAAATTATATTGCAGTTTATTTTTCTTCTAATATCGCTGTGATATTTTCTTGTGATTTCTAGACTTTTTTCCATCATTTTAAAACTTTTCCATATTAAGTTATTGTTGTAGATTTGATTTTTTTCGCATAAATTGCGATGTTCTTCAGTATAATTTAGGAACATTTTTGTGTAAATTTACAATTTTTCAAATGACTTTTTTCATAAAATTTGCAGTTTTTTCCCCCTTCCTCTGGCAACCACAGGGATCCATTGGTCATGCATGCATGTGGCTCTGGTGCCACAGTTTGCACACCCATGACCTAAATATTACAGTCCTCAGAGCAAGGAGTCCCAGCCAGAGGTCTGCTTCACCAGTTGTGTGAAAAAACAAAAATTGGGTGAAGTTTCCAGTGCAGTTTGTCTGTCTATCATCAGGATTATACAAAAACTACTGACCTGATTTCAGCTCTGGAGAAGACGGGGACAAAAAGACTGAGGAAGCCAAGTTAAACAAAGTTGGGTGGGGTGGTGTTGGTGGGACTGATTGAAGGTTCACTTTCATTTCACAACTCTCTCTTTCTGTAAAGGCTGAGCTCACATCATTATCTTTAGACCAGGCACGAGTGAATAAGTCAAAAAGAATGTTAACCCACTGCATAATATTAGGCCACAGTAGTGTAAAAATGTGTCACGTGCTTGGTTGTTCAGAAATGTAAAAAGAGATGGGTTGTCGTCTTACTGAATTAAAGTTTAAACAGAGATTGAGAGTTTTCAGCATGAAGGGAAGAAACGATCAAGGCACAGGAAAGACATGTTATACACCACTGTTGTTCAGGAGAAGAAGGCGACTTGTCTACAACTTGATCCCAGGACCTCTAGCATACCACACTGATGCCTCAACTCTACACCACAGCACCGCTTCAGTTCCCAGCCCCAATTTCTCAAAACAAAATGCTCCATTGACAAGACACAGATGATGATTTTTGGAACATGGACAGAATTGCATGAAATTTGGTGTTTTACTGAAGACTGCTGTGATTTTGAGTGTAAAGTCTCACCAAGTTTGGATCACTACATAAGAAGATAAAACAGAAAATACACGCCAAAGAGAAACTGTACAACTTCACTGGCCTGTAAAATCAAAATGATTTGACATTTTTGGACCATTTTAACAACTTTTCATTATCAACATCTGTAGATGAGGTCTCCTTAATATCAAGCATTTTGGATGAATGGCCTCAGAGGAGTTCATTTTGATTTCACTTGCTCATTTTTGAAAAAAAAAAAAAATGGTGCAGAACACTTGTTACCTTCGCCAAAGAGGTAATGTGATCGGATGGTCTGTTAGAAGAACATAAAAACTACAGGGTGGATTTGGATGAAATTTTCACCCGAAGTGGCTCTTGAGCTACAGCTGAACCCATTTGATTTTAGAGGTGATCCATGAGCCCATACCGCCGCCAAGGCTCTATCTTGCAATGTAATGTGATCGTTCATCAGTCCATCAGCAGGATTGTGCAAAAACTGCTGGATAAATTTGGAGGCACGGACAGATATATGGTTGGACAGAGGTACAGAGGGATGGATGGATGGGCAGACAGACAGAGGGATGGACAGATGGAGCCTTGTCAGAGATATGTGCTCTCTGACTGCCCTCTTGTTAGAGCATAAGATCAGTGGGGGGAAGTTGCAGAAGATTTCAGAGATTAGAATGATTAAAGAATTTTTAGTTTTGGGCCAGCCATTCTAGAGATATTAGCAAAAACATAACATTGATTACTATAGTTCCTCCTATAGGTGCAATTTCTTGATTTTTTTATCCTTTGCACTGGTGAGAATTTGCAGCAGGTTTTAGAGGTGGTCACAACTGAAATAAAAAAGTTAACGCAGTGGTTCAACAAAAATAAATTATCTCTAAATCTAAAAAAACCCAAAGATTATGTTGTTTGGAAATTATAAAATAAATCATGAAATAATGGTAACGATAGATGATACCAGAATAGAAACAGTACAGGAAAATAAGTTTCTGGGGGTGACGCTAGACAATAAAATCTGCTGGAATCCTCACATCAGTCACATCCGGGCCAAGTTAGCAAAATGTATAGGGATATTGGGGAAGACAAGACACATCTTGGAATATAAATCATTGGTCTTACTGTACAATTCACTGTTTCTACCTTATCTTAACTACTGTGTAGAAGTCTGGGGAAACACCTACAGTCAATATGCACATTACAAAAAAATGCTATAAGAATAATAAATAATGTAGGATATAGAGACCATACCAATTCGTTGTTTTTAAAGTCACATGTCATAAAGTTCATCGATTTAGTTAAATTTAAGACAGCACAAGTAATGTACAGGGCAATTAATAATCAACTCCCAACTAATATACAAAAAATATTTAAAAAAAGAGACAATGATCATAATTTGAGAGGAGACTTTAACTTTACAAAACCCAAGATACGAACAACCAAGAAAAGTATGTGCATATCTGTCTGTGGGGTGGATTTGTGGAACAGTCTGGAGCCGGAACTGAAACTATGTACAAACAGAATTCAATTCAAAAAGAGGTATAAACATTATTTGCTGAAAGGATATATGTTAGAAGGGTAGTATTTATATGTACGATTCACTATGCTCACTCTAGGACATTATGGGACACTATGAAATGGTGGGTGAGATAGCACTGTGTATATCTGTGTTGTTTGAGGCTGGTTTTGATGTATGGACATCAATGTATGTTAGGATGGATGGGTGTTAATGTTGATATGTAAAAAATACAGTAAATTGTTTACTTGGGGTCTTAAAGGTGGTAATTTGTATATAATTCACATGGGTGTATTTATGGAAAAGAGGAGATGGAATTAAGTGTTCACTTCTTCCTTCTCCCTTTCAAACACTGTATACTGTTACTTTATTATTTGTCATTTGTTTTGTTTTTGTTATACTTTTTTGTTCGAAATAAAGTATCTATCTATCTATCTATCTATCTATCTATCTATCTATCTATCTATCTATCTATCTATCTATCTATCTATCTATCTATCTATCTATCTATCTATCTATTTTTGGGTGTCTGAGTTGTGGAGAGAATTTCTGACCAGACTGTAAAATTTCATGTTTCTGCACCTTACCGTTTTTGCTGCCTATGCACTTTTAGTGAAGAAGAACCTAAATATTGCATTTTAACAGTTCATAGACAGTAGTACTTGGAGTCTAGGTGTATGGCAAAGAGAGAGGTAGCAAAGGAAAAGGCATACAGTGAGTTGTATGAGAGGCTGGACAATAAGGATAGAGAAAGGAATGTATGTTTTTAGATGTATAGTTAGATGTTTGTATACATAGATTTCATAAAACAGAAGAGGCTAAAAAACAGAAAATTTTGGCATCTGCGAGAAAATGCCACAGCTTGAAGGGTGGTGCTTGGACCACAGAAGAACAGATTTTCACCAGTGGCAGTAAAGCTATGGTCACAAAGATTCTTACGAATAACGGGTTTGTAAGAATCTCTCAGTCCCTACAAATTCTGGAGTTTGCAGACATTCGTGAAGGGGGGCATAGTTTATTACAGGTGCCGTTCATTTCACAAGAGCAACTTGAGGCATTCTTGAGAAATGAGGTGCTTTTCTGTCATACGATGGCCCTAGAGTTCTTACGTTCTTTGTAAGGGTGCCTTCGGATCTTGCTATGGCATATTTAAGGCCATCTTATGAAAATTTTTGTGCAGCTCACAGCACTCAAGTCGTTGGTGTGATGTCCAAACCTTGGGTGTATAATGACGAGGCCAGAGGATTCAGCAGAACACGCTCTTTATTGATACCAGAACCTGATATGGCTATCCTCCCAGTCGGGGTCCACAGCGAGAAGAGACAGAGTTTCTTCTGCGTTCCCTTCTTATACCTCTGGTGACGTGCCACCGGAAAGGTGGTCCGCCACCACCCTCTAAACCCCGGCTATCCCGGCCGCCATCTTACTAATACTAAATATACATTATTAATATACAACAGTTGGTGGGAAGATCTCACGGCTTTCAGCACATTTTGCTGGCACAAATGACATACTTCTGCATTATGAGTGCTGCACTACTGCCTTACTAATCTCCATATGAACGGGGATTTGTATAGTGTTTCCTTTGACCACTGCAGGTCGAAGGAAAGCTTAAAAACACCAATAAATCATCAATTTCCACAAGAAATCTTGGAAAGGAGAAGGAAGCTTTTTCCCATAAAAAAACAAAAAATCCAAGAAGGTAAATGAGCTGTTGTCTCTATGGATAGATTGTATATAGATGGCAAGGTGCTTATGGATGAATCCATAACCCCCTGGTTATTCTAGAACTTCCTTTTTCCCCCCTTTTTTTTCTTAGCTACAGGTGGAAAAAGAGTGGGATTGTGCATAGGTCTCGTATTCAATCTCGGTTTAATTTGTTTACATTTGTCTAATGTTTCTTTCTTTTCTGCTGTGGTTGTTTGTCTGTTGAAACTAATTTTGTTGAAGTCATTAGGTTGTTGTATGTTATCTGCATTTTTTCACCATTTACTAACCTTTATGCCTGTTTTCTCTCATTCTTCTGGTTTATAGGAAATAATTTTAAGTACATGCACCCAAGTCCATGCACCCCATCTGCATGCAACTGCAAGCAAATGGAACAGAGACATCAAGTGCACACACCCAAGCATACTTATGTAGGTATATATTTTATACGCAACATACATATACACACATATTCATACATTATGGACATATAACCACATAGGCACATTTAGTTAGCCTTTAGCACAGAACCAGTTAGTGAAAACATGTCCACATTTAAGTCTGTCATGTGGAACATACATGGAATTGGTACCAGGGAGAAGAGGCTAAAAGTTTTTAATCGACTGGAGGATCTACAGGCAGACTTTGTCTTATTACAGGAAGCTCATGTTTCTAAGTCGTCAATAGATGCGCTCACCTCCCTGGAATTCCCCCACATGTACTCAGCCGGCTTTAATTCTAAACAAAGGGGGGTAGCTATATTGGTAAACAGAAGAATACACTTTGTTGTGAATAATATCATAGCAGATCCGGAAGGTAGATTTATTGTACTAAAAATCTCAGTTCAAAATTTGGATCTGTGTATTGCAAGCATTTATGGCCCAAATGTTGACAACCCATTCTATTGTCACACTTTCTTCACCTCTCTTTCTGAGCACTTGGACGCTACACTCATAATAGGAGGAGACTTCAACCTGGTATTAAACCCTGCAATCAACAGGCTCAGTGCATTGGGGAATTATCGAAACTGACAGGCTACTGATACTCTCAAACAATACATGAATGATTTTGGTCTTTGCGATGAATGGCGTTCTCTTCACCCAACTCTTAGAGAACACACTTTTTTTTTTTATCAGTTCATAGTTCACATTCACATTTAGACTTCTTTTTAGCCAGTAACTCTATTGTGACGGACAGTGGGAATCATATCCGGAATATAATGATGTGCCAGGAATATCCCCATGTGTTCTGTGGGAAGCAGCAAAAGCGGTCATGCAAGGTAAAATAATCTCTTACTGTTCGTATAAGAATAAAAAAGAAAAAGCACTGGTACTGGAGTTAGAAAAGAAAATTAAATCACTGGAGACGACCTGTGCCATTTCTCCACAGGAACAGACACTTAACAAACTGAGAAAATTAAAGCTGGAATTGAAAGAAATTGCAAACAAAAGAACACAGTTTTTAATACAAAGACTGTGTCTTGAGAAGTTTGAACACAGTAATAAATTGGGGCGATATCTTTTGAACCAGCTTAGACTGAAAAAAGAAAAAACAACTATTCACTCTATTCAGGATATAACTGGAAATATTACCCATGAGCCTTAAGAAATAAATAACTCCTTTAGAAAGTTTTATGAAAACCTCTACTCATCTCAGGTTAAACCATCTGACTCAGAAATAAATACATTTTTGAATGATATTAACTTACCGCAATTAAATGATGAACAGATTGCAGCTCTGGATGCACCTCTTCTTGTGTCGGAACTCCAGGAGACACTTAAGCACATCCCAAGCAACAAGGCTCCGGGACCAGATGGTTTTCCAGTAGAATTTTATAAAGAATTCTGGCCTGTGATGGCACCTACTTTCTTTAAAATGGTGAAGCAAATTAAAGAAGATAATGTAATCCCTCCAAATATGAATTTGGCTTGTATTATTCTGCTCCTTCCATCCATCCATCCATCCATCTTCTTCCGCTTAATCCTTTTCAGGTCGGGGGGGGGGGGGGCTGGAGCCTATCCCAGCATCTTTGGGCGAGAGGCAGGGTACACCCTGGACAGATCGCCAGTCCATTGCAGGGCCAACACAGAGACAAACAACCATTCACTCTCACAGTCATACCTAAGGACAATTTAGAATCCCCAGTTTGATGCCAATTAACCTAACTTGCATGTTTTTGGCATGTGGGAGGAAACCGGAGAAATCCCGAAGTAAACCCACGCAGACACGGGGAGAACATGCAAACTCCACACAGATCACTGTTGGTCGGGGGCTGGGATCGAAGCCAGGATCTCCCGGCCAAGGGTGAGTTGCTGTGCTGCCGCAGTGCTAACTGGAAAAGAACGTACGCTTCCAGATTGGAAGCGTCGATCTTAAAATAATTGCAAAGCTCTCGCTAAAAGGCTGGAAAGGATAATTCTGGTGATTATACATCCAGATCAAACAGGTTTCATCAAGGGTATGCACTTGGCTAATAATACACGCAGGCTATTTAATTTAATAGACTACTGTAAGATCAATAACTTAGAAACTACAATTTTATTTCTGGATGCAGAGAAAACCTTTGACCGAGTTAATTGGAAATTTCTTTTTATGGTGTTAAATAAGATTGGGTTTGGTTCATCTTTCATAAACTGTATTAAAACACTATACAGCTGTCCAACTGCATCTGTCCAAACAAATGATCAGACCTCCCGAAGCTTTAATCTCCAGAGAGGTACTAGGCAGGGTTGTCCACTCTCTCCTCACTTTTTACAATCTTTATCGAACCATTAGCAGCAGCCATACGACAGAATGTTGATATCAGAGGTATTCAAACTGAAGAAAAAGCAAACGAGATAAGTCTTTATGCTGATGATGTATTGATTTTCCTTGAAAACTCACAAAGATCTCTTCTTCAGACAGTGGCACTCATTGATCAATTTTCATCATTATCAGACTACTCTATTAACTGGGGTAAATCAATAGTTTTTCCTATTAATTGTAATTTCTCAAATACATCCATTATTCCAATATAGTCAGGTAATATTAAATACTTAGGAATAGATATCTCCCCCAGGTTCTCAGAGTTATTACAACTAAATCACACTCCCCTTTTAAAAACAACACAAGACAACCTTGCATGCTGGAGGGCACTGCCTATATCACTAATGGGAAGAGTTGCAACCGTTAAAAATGAAGGTCCTTCCAAAAATCAACGATTGGTTCTCAAAGATTCCTACCCAACCATCTATGGCCTGGTTTAATGTCATGCGGTGGCTCTCGCGAGCCACCATAAGATGCCAAAAGTCGCCGGTGAGGTTTGCATTGATGTTTATTAACAAATACAAGATAACATAAAGCACTGAGCCACGGTGGGCTAAAACGTACAACACTACATACAGACATACAGACAGGCAAGACAGAAGCTTACTTACAATCATGACCATGAACTCTCGTTGACAAGGAATTGCTGATGTTTCATTGACATGGAGTTATTAACGAGACTGCTGCATCATTCTGCTCCCAGCGCCCGCTTAAATACAGGGCTGCTGATGAGCCGCAAATGCAGCACAGCTGTCAGGCTTTGACAGCAGGAAGCCCCTCCAAGCGCTGTCACAATAAGAGCTTGGGGAGCCAGAAGGTAAACACTGCTGTCAAACCTGGTGGAGGTGATGCATGGCCCGAGCGCGGACGAAATCGGCACTCGGACCATGACAGTACCTCCCTCCCAAGGGCGGGCTCCGAAGACCCGATGACAACCAAGCCTCCCCACCCCCCAGGGTGGGCGGATGGGGGAGCAGGCCCGGAGGGAGAGGATCAGCCACAGACCAAAAACCATGACGATAACAGAAGCACATTGATAACCAGAAAAAATATGATACTCCCTAATACACAAATCATAATTAAGACAGAGCACAAATGAGACAATCACAGGGCACGATAACAGAAAATACAATACTCGCAAATGCACAGATCATAATTAAGACAGAGCACGAATGAGGCAATTACAGGGCACAATCAACAGAAAATACAATACCCCATAATGCACAAAAACAAACAGGACAAGCAAAGGAAGAAAAAAAAAAGAAACCACGCTAACACAAGTAAGAACACAGAGCAAGATTATCACACCGGATGACCTTTAACCCAAACAATTCAAGAGGATAACGACAGGCAGAATCCAAAAGCCCCAGGGACAGTTCCGGTGGTCTCCTTGCGTCCAAAGGCCAACAGGTGAATACAGGGGACAGTACATGATTGGGCGGCCTACCCCAGTCCCAGGCCCGGAAAGTCCAATCCTCCGGCGGCCGGACCAGGTCGCTCAGTTGAAAACACAGTATGTCGGGTGGCCAACCAGCGAAAGAGTTCCTCGGGTGGCCGACCTGCATCCCTCAGCCACCAGCACCGTGGGGAGACAGCCTGCGGCGGCCTCCCTGGCAGGGAGAAGATGTGGGAGAGCCGGGCCAAATGTAGAGGCCCCCCAACGGCCCCCGGCGATGATGAGCTGGGTTGATGACTCCAACGAAAGGGATGATGGTGACGACAAGCCCGCACCATGTCAGGCGGCGAAGGGTCTGCAGCTCCTCCACCGAGCTTGACCCATACCAATGCTGCACTCTCGGCTGCACCCGCATTGGACCCCCACTGGGTCTCGGCTGCACCTGCGTCGGACCCCACTGGGTCTTGTCGGACCCCGACTGGGTTTCGGCTGCACCCGCATCGGACCCCGATTGGGTCTCAGCTGCACCCGCGTCAGACCCCGATTGGGTCTCGGCTGCACCCGCGACGGACCCCCACTGGGTCTCGTCGGACCCTGACTGGGTCTCAGCTGCACCCGCGTCTGACCCCGATTGGGTTGGCGCAGCACCAGTAATGACCTCTGGTGATGACCTCCTCCTGGAACCTCCAGCACAGCGACCACGACTGGCTCCGCATAGGTGACTCTGCAAGAAGGCTCGGAAGACAAGAAAGAACCAGGATCAGAATCACCGGTAGCGACAGAGCCCACACTGAAAAAAGGGGAAAGGGAGGGTTGTTCAATTTTCAAATATGTAGTTTGCATATACAACACAACTTATTTATATCCTTCCTCCAAACATATATCAGTCCTGTTGAGTTCTTGTAATCTCAGGCAATGTAAAGTCAACAAATTTCAGTCATTTTAAAGAAGATGGAAATAATTTTGTTTCGTCTGGAAACTCCGCCTCCTGGGGGTGGTGCTTTAGGAGGGAGAACGAAATTTGCAGTCGGCCATCTTTTCTCTCGCTTCGAAAGAATTTCTGTGACTTCAGACGGCTCTCAACAAGGTAAGGATAAATTAAATTTTATAAAACGTCGGTCACAATTGCAGGTAGTGATTTTATGCATTGTTTTCATCGAGCTAATGTGTTATATGCTATCAGCACCGAGCAACATGAGGTCAATGTCAATGCTACGGTTAGTTTAAGTTACCACTGGCTTGTTAGCTACGCGACTGTTGGCGAGTTTTATTTTATGTGTTCATATTTATTGAAATGTACACACAGCATGTGTTTTTGTGTCATAAATATTTAGACTGAAGTCTAAATTTTGTTGCGTCCGCTCTCTAGAGGGTTATTCACAATAATGAAGTTAACATTCAGGTTAGCTTAGTTTAGTGGGGGAGGGGGAGGGGGAGTTGTAACCGGCGCAGTGGCTTGCCGAGGTATATTGGAGGGAGACGTAACGTTGTGTTACATGACGATTCTCGGTAAGAGTCATTCTTAAAATTTATTTATTCTTCGTTTTTTTTCCGGGTTTTTAAAGTAAACGCCAACCGTTTGTCAAAGCAGTGATGGCGGTTACATCGCTATGCCATGAGCACACACAAGAAACACACACAAGCCCGGCCTTTCACCGGGCTCTGTGAGTAAACTGATTAGCGTTTCTTTTTGTGGTTCACTGCTACGCTTTACCTGAAGCGTTTGCTAAGCTAACGCTAGTCGTAGCACCTAACACCGACACGAAGCGACTCTGTCCCCAGTGATTGGGGCTCGCCGGAGGAACTAACTGAGGCAACAGTTGGACGGGAGCCGGATCGGAGTTCGGGTGCAGCGGTGGTGTGAGACGGGGACCAGTGGAGGACTACCGGGGCCCCAGCCAGACAAGAGCCTGAGTCGGAGCCCAGCTACAGCGGCGGGGCTCAGCGGAGGAACTACTGAGGCAGACGGCGGTAGGTGGCGGGGCTCAGCGGAGGATCTACCGGGACCCCAGCCGGACAGAAGCAGGATCGGAGCTTGGCTACAGCGGCGGTGTGCGGCGGGACTCGGTGGAGGAGCTGCCGGTACCCCGGCTGGACAGGAGCTCGGTTACGGCGGCGGTAAGCAGCAGGACTAGCAGCGGAGGGGGCTAGCTGAGGCCCAGCTGGATTCGAGGTCGGTTGGATCGGATACCGGCGACACCAGCAGAGATTGTTTTACTATCCACAGGTCAGTAAAAATGCCACCGAAGAAGGAGGAAATGGAAGAGATCAAAAAATCTCTGAACCTCTTGTCAGAAGAAGTGACCAAAATGGTTAGCCAGCAGGCTCAAATATTAGGCCTAATGGAAGAAGTCCGAGTATTAAAATTAACAATTCAGGAAAAAGACAAAAAAATTACGGACTTGGAGCGACGCGTCGAGGATCTTGAACAATGTTCTCGTATGGATGATCTAATTATAAGTGGACTAGACATCAAATATCAACCATTTGCTCATGCTACAACATGACTGAGAGGTGAGGAGGCTCCCGCAAGTGAATCAGTCTCCCTGGAAAACCAGGTGCTTCAGTTCCTTGATAGTAGAGATATAAAGGTCGAAGCAAATGCAATTTCAGCCTGTTATGCTTTACCCAGAAAGGATAATAAAACAAAGAAATCAATTGTGATGCGCTTTGTGAACAGAAGGGTAAAGAATGACATACTGAGGCAGGCCAGAAAGCTACGGGGAACAGAAGTTTACCTAAATGAACACCTAACAAAAACTAATGCTGAAATAGCACGGCAAGCACGGATGCTGAAAAGACAAAATAAGATACAGGCAACATGGACGAGAAATTGCAGAGTTTGGATCAAACTAAATGAAACACCTGAGGAAGCAAAGAGTATAATAATCAGGGATGTTACTGACTTAAATAAATACAGATGAACACTGATTAAGAAAATTAAGAGACAATGATAATCCATATCCACACACACGGCAAGAATAGTTCTTTTGACATACCATGTCAATGTACTTTAAAAAAAAACAAACAAAAAAAACAACTAAACAAAACAAACAAAAAAAACTTATGACTGACCTGAGTAGACATCAACTATCCCCAGTTGGAGGAAGTCATTTGACACAGAGTGAGGAAACTCAAACTCTGAAAATATGTCATTATGCTGAACATAAACTACAAGAGATGGAGAATGATATTGATCCTGATAACCACTTTTTCAATAATATTCATAACCATTGTGAATATTACACTGAAAAGCAATTCAAAAGTCAAGTGCAACTAGATGGTAAACTATCAATAATATACTTCAACAGCTGAAGTCTTAACAAAAACTTTCCACAGATTCAGGACTATTTAAAACAGCTAGACAGAAAATTTACAGCTATTACAGTCTCTGAAACTTGGCTTAATGAAGAGCAGGCTCCCCTGATGGCAATAGAGGGATATCAGATGTTTCATATTAACAGATCTCAAAAAAAGGGTGGTGGTGTTGCACTGTATATTGATGACCTGTATAGGTGTAAGCTTGTAAATGGAATGTCCTTTGCACTACCAGGGATTTTGGAGTGTGTTACTGTTGAGATTGACCAAGATAAAACAAAAAATCTAATTGTAAGTTGTATATATAGAACGCTGGGACCTTGCATTGAGACATTCAGAGATAAATTAGTTGAGCTGTACAATAATATTACTAGTAAGAAAATGGTAGTAATTTGTGGAGATTTCAATATTGATTTACTAAATCCATATCAACAAAATGTAATTACAGAGTTCATAAACTCTATGTACAGCATGAGTCTATATCCCACAATAACACATCCCAGTAGAATCACAGTTCACACTGCTACTCTTATTGACAACCTGTTTGTTAATATTATTGATAAGAAAATAGAAAGTGGATTATTGATAAATGATATAAGTGACCACTTGCCAACCTTTGCACTTATCCATGGCCACACGGGGGCCAATACAGAAAATTTTTTTAAAATCGTTCAGATACAAATCACAAAATGCAATCAGTTCTTTTAAAGAGGACTTGCTGAAGCAAGACTGGACAGAAGTCTATGCATCAGATGTAAATGAAACCTATGACACATTTATAAACATTGTAACCACTCTTTATGAAAAAAATTGTCCATTAGTAAAGAAAAAGCTTAAACATAAATTTGCCGATAAGCCACGGTTAACCAAAGGATTACAAAAGGCGTGTAAAAAGAAAAAAATATTATATAAAGCTTTCCTAAAGAAAAGGACAAAAGAAGCAGAGCAGCGGTATAAAACATACAAAAATAAGTTAACATATATAATAAGATGTAGTAAGAGAGACTATTACAGTAAAGAAATGGAGAAAAACAGAGACAATATTAAAAATACATGGACAATACTTAACAATATTCTTGGAAATAAAAACAGAAATACAAGCTACCCAACCGATTTTTCAAAAAATAATAAAACGACTCAGAGTGTGAATGCAGCTTCACCTGCAGATGAATTTAATAACTTTTTTGTTAACATTGGTCCTAATTTGGCTCTAGAAATACCCATTACGGCGCCTACAGGTGATACAATAATTCAATTCAATTCAATTCAATTCAACTTTATTTATATAGCACCATTTCACAGCAACAGTCATAATCAAAAACACTGCTATAAAAGACTCCATTTTCATAAAGAACACAGACGAGAGAGAGGTCATTGAAATTGTTAAATCGTCTAAAAGTAAAACATCTATGGATTGTGATGGTATTGACATGCTCTTAGTCAAAACTATTATTGAATGCTTAGTGAAACCACTGACGTATATCTGTAACCTGTCTCTCCAAACAGGTATATTTCCCAATGCAATGAAAACTGTGTGTGTTTATATATTTACATATTTATTCCACCTAGCTGCAATGCTCCGTACTGTGGGTGTTTATATATCTACATATTTATTCCATCTAGCTACAATGCTCCGCACTGTGTGTTTATATACTCATACATTTATCCTATCCAGCTACAATGCTCTGCACTGTGTGTCTGTGTGTATATATATATATATTTATAGTAATATGTACATATGTATATTAGCTGCTCTTGCTTGCTTGCTTTTTTTTTTCTTGCCTTCTGATTGTTGCTCTGAGTGTTGCTATCCCTGTGCTGTTGCAATCCTGGAATTTCCCCGTTGTGGGACTAATAAAGGCTTATCTTATCTTATCTTATCTTAATAGCTAAAGTAATTCCTATATACAAGACGGGTGACAGAGGGGAATTCTCAAACTATAGACCAATTTCACTATTGCCGCAATTTTCCAAGATACTTGAAAAAAATATTCTATGAGAGAATTGAAAACTTCATACTGAAGAATAATTTATTGTGTGAGCAGCAATATGGGTTCAGACACAAGAGGACAACTGCATTCGCTCTAATGGAATTTATAGAAAAAATATCAACTGCCATTGAAAATAAAGAGTATTCAGCTGGGGTATTCCTGGATCTTAAAAAAGCATTTGATACAGTGGATCATAATTTATTATTAAAGAAACTACAAAATTGTGGTATTAGAGGGGTAGCACTGTCCTGGTTATGTAGTTACTTAAAGAATAGATATCAGTATGTATGTGTTGGTGACAAAAACTCACAGTTACTGAAGGTTACTTGTGGAGTCCCACAGGGTTCAGTTTTGGGGCCATTGTTATTCAATATGTATATAAATGATATATGTAAAGTTTCAGAAAAAATGGATTTAATATTGTTTGCCGATGACACTAATTTATTATGCAGTGGAAGCAATTTGGAACAACTTTTAGATACACTCGGAAAGGAATTAGAAAATCTTAAACTGTGGTTTGATTCAAACAAATTAACGCTCAATTTAAGTAAGACAAAATTTATAGTTTTTAACAACCATCACAACAACTTAGTATCTAAACTCAGTGTAAATGGTGTAGAGATTGAAATGGTATCTGAAACTAAATTTCTTGGAGTAATAATTGATAATAAACTGTGTTGGAAGTCACATATTAATTATATTAAAGGTAAAATATCCAAATCAATTGCAATACTACACAGAGTGAAATATTTGCTGAATCAACCCACACTATATACCTTGTATCATTCATTAATACTCCCATACATGACATATTGTACTGAAGTATGGGGAAATACATATAAAACAAACATATATCCAGTCTTTATGCTTCAGAAGAGAGCTATTAGAATAATAAACAAAGCTGCTTACAGGGAACCAACAAACCCACTTTTTCTTAAATTAAAAGCTCTCAAGTTGAAAGATCTGGTTGACTTTAAAACTGCAGTAATAATGTTTAAAGTGAAGAATCTATCACTGCCCGCAAATATCCAAAAGTTGTTCCAAATAAGGGAGAAACAATATCATTTCAGAAGAACATGGTATATTTCAAAAACCTTCAGTGAGAACTACCACCAAGCAACGCTGTGTTTCAGTGCAAGGAGTCAGATTATGGAACGATTTTGGACCTGAATTAAAATCATGTTCAACACTTGGACAATTTAAACAAAAACTAAAGGAAGAAATACTCCAAACATATATACAAGATGACATGTAAAATCACATAAGGATTGTCATATCCAGTCTGCGTTGTGTTGTAGCTTAGTTTTTTTGTCACATTTTGTCTTAGCTTTGTTCTGAATTGTAATCGCTCCTGTTTTGTTTTTCTTTTGAATTCTTGGATGGAATATGGGTGGGCAATATAAGCTGCGGCTTCAGCCATCACCCATTTCGGATAACTTATGTTGAACTGTATAATCAGAGGAATTATTGTCTAATTTGACCTTGTTGGATTTTCTTTCCCCCTTTGTTATATTATTCAGTTTCTTTTAATCTGTACTTTTAATCTATCCGAAATAAAGATTCATTCATTCATTCATTAAAAAAAAAAATGCCCCGCACACACAGAGTTGACTGACAGTGAGAGGACGGACCAGACTGTTAGGTTGAAGGTCTGAGCATGAAGGGAGAGAGACGAGGGTCGAGTGAGCTGCAGGTTGAATGAGAAGAGAGAGCGGCGGTAACATCAATAATGCAGTTAATTAGAAGAACAAAATAGTGTTTTTTTATTTATTCACAGCTGTTACAGTCAAAATCAGTAATGCAATCCTGTGTGAAGCTGCCTTGGAATGCTTTAATCGTACATCAAAGTAGAGTGCATTCCACACAGTTTAGTCAGTTTCAAAAAGAATTGACTACTTTCAGCTGTCACTTATGTGCATGCAAGAATTTAGCTAATGAAAGGGAGTGCTTTGTTTATATCAACACACATTTTGTTCATATCAACACACATTTGAGGAGAAATTAAAATGTTTGTTGCATGTTTGTTGGCTGTAGTTTTCAAACCAATGTTTATGGAACGTTTAAGTCTCATAAGAGTCGCAGACATACACCTCACGCCCTAACTGATTTTATATCAGGTATTGTGAAAACAACAAAATTAGCATCACCATCATTGCATGTTTCATTTTCTGATTGCCAGGACGAGGGGTGTGTGGAAGAGGAAGTTTCTGATACATCACTAGATTTGAAAGTCCAACACGAGGTACTCCCAGGTGCAATTCAGCAGCAACTTGCTGCTGCCTTGTTAAAGTTGGAATATTTAGTGCATGTTCCAGGTACAGCTATTGATGAATTCTTACAAGAACTTAGTTGATAAACTCTGCATCAGTTCCATTCTCTAGAAGTTTAGTAAGTGATATTCTTGAGCGTCACAATCTCCAGCTTGATGACTATGTAGTTACAGAAATCACCACAGCAGTTTGCGCAGCTAACCCAGTTCAAAGAGCAATTGAAAAAGGTGGCCCTCTTAGTTCTTCATATCAGCATAAACAATATTACAAGGAAAAATTCAGGGTTGTGGAACCAGTTACTACTTGATCATAAAAAGAAACACACTTTTCAGTATGTCCCATTGCTTAAATCCTTGCAGCAAATATTGAATTGCAGATGCCTTCTTGATAAGATTGTTGCAAATCATAGAGGACACCAAGATATTAAACTTGACCCTTGTTATGAATTAAGGTCCCCTGAAGATGGTTTGCATTTTAAAGAAAACAGCTTTTTCAATGCTGAGGAATTACGAATATCACTGCGTCTGTACGTGGATAATTTTGAGATCTGCATTCCCTTAGGTACCTTCCGTAAGAAACACAAGCTTTGTGGTGTTTACTGGGTACTGGGTAACCTTCCACCTGGCTCTCACTCATCTTTATCATCTATTTATCTTGCAGTACTTTGCAAAAGTGTTGATGTGAAAATATATGGTTTTGACAGAGTGTTGGAACCTCTTCTGCAAGATCTTAAAACTCTAGAGGACCATGGGGTGTATGTCCCTTTATTAGGTGTGTCTCTTAAAGGTACTCTTCAGAGTGTTGTGGCAGATAACTTGGGAGCACACAGTATTGCGGGCTTCACTGAAAGATTTTCAGGTGATTTCTTCTTCCGGTTTTGCACAGCCAAACGTTGTGACATTGGATCTGACTATGTTGCTTCTGGTGTTTTCAGTCTGAGAACTAAAGAGGTGCATGCAGGTCATGTAAAAGCAGCACTCAAGAATAACGCTCATTGTGTTGGTGTTAAACGGGACTGTGTTTTAACCAGTACTCTGTCTCATTTTCATGTTGTCTCTGGTTTTCCTCCCGACGTTGCTCATGATGTATTGGAAGGTATTGTGCCAGTCGAGCTGGCTTACTGTTTGGTGTTATTGGTATCAAAGAAGTTATTTACATTAGAGGACTTGAACAGAGCTATTTTGGCTTTCCCCTTTAAATGGTCAGACAAAACAAATAAGCCACATGTTGTACCACAAAATCTTTTTGGTCGGAAAACTATTGGAGGCAATGCCCATGAAAATTGGAGTTTACTGAGGTTTCTCCCATTTTTGATTGGACCTCTAGTTCCAGAGGATGAGCCTGCATGGCTTGTCTTAATGGATTTAAAAGATATTGCTGAGTTGGTTGTTGTTCCTGTGCATACAGATGAATCCATCGCATATCTTGAAAGCAAAATAGTTGAGCACAGACAGAGGTACCAAGAGCTGTTTCCTGGGAAAAGACTTCTACCCAAGCATCACTATCTTGAGCACTATCCTCAGATGATAAAATGTTTTGGCCCACTTGTCGCACTCTGGACAATGCGATTTGAAGCCAAACATAGCTTCTTTAAGCAGATCGTGAGGCACACAAGTTGCTTTAAGAATGTACCCCTGATTTTGGCTTCAAAACATCAGCTGATGATTGCATTTCACATAAACTCACCAGCATATGGTCAATCTAGCCTCCATCTACCAAATATGTCCACAGTTCCACTTGATGTACTGAAAGAGGAGGTGGTTCAGGCTATTAGGTCAAAATATCCCAACCTAACTGAGGTGCATCTTGCCAAGAGTGCATCAAGTAGTGGTGTAACCTACAGCAAAGGTATTTATTTAGCGAATGCAAAGTCCTTAAGCCAAGCAGTTGCCTCCTGGTTTGCTGTATGGAGGGTGTGTAATCCTCCTTCCAGTCTTTGGAGCGGGCAAGCCTCTATGATGTGTTCCATTGTTTGCTCCTCTCCACATGCGCACAGTGGGCTAGGGCTACTGCCCCATCTGTAAAGGCTGGCCAAGCAGGGGCCATGTCCAGTCCTGAAGCGATTGAGTGTAGACCACTGTCTCCTTGGGAGGTTGGTGCCCGGGACCTGTTGGTTGGGGTTTATCACCAGCTGTTTGTTTGGGACCTCCTTGGTCTCCCATTCCTCTTGCCAAGCTGTCTGGATGGTAAAGTCAGCTGGGGGAGGGTTTTTCCAAATCGGCCGTCTGGATGAAAGTCGGGCAGTGGGTGGAGTGTAGATATCTGCATGGATTGGTAAGTGAGGAGAATCTTTAACTTTTTGGAGCATCCTTTGAGTTAATGCTGCTCGCCGGATGTGTGGAGGGGCTATGTTTGACAGTACAGAGAGCCAGGGGAGTGGTGTTGAGCGGATTGTTCCAGTTATAGTTCTCATGGTTGTGTTGAGCTGGGTGTCTACATGGTGTGTGTAAGATGACCTGGACCAGACAGGGGCACAATATTCTGCTACAGAGTATGAAAGGGCCAGTGCTGAGGTGCGCAGGGTGGAGACTGCCGCCCCCCATTTTGCACCAGCGAGCTTGCAGAGCAGGTTGTTTCGTACCTTCACCTTAGCAGCCGTCCCCTTTAGATGTTCCTTGAAGGATAAGGTCCTATCAAGGGTCACTCCAAGATAAGTTGGATTTGGGGCATGCTTAAGCTTGAGTCCGCTCAGGTGGATGTTTAGTTCTCTGGCAGCTTTTGCATTGTGGAGATGGAATACACTGGAGACGGTTTTTGCTGGGCTTGGTTTTAGGCGCCAGATTTTGCAGAACTGGTCCAGTTTGGCAAGATCTTCCGTGAGCACCCGTTCCAGTGGTTCAAAGTCTGGTGCTTGGAATGCCAAACAGATGTCGTCTGCATAGGTGAATTTGCGGGATTTTGTAGTAGGCAGGTCGTTTATGTAGAGGTTGAACAGAGTTGGAGCTAGAACTGAGCCTTGTGGGAGTCCGTTTTTCTGCATTCTCCATGCACTTGTCTTCTGACTGAGGTGGACTCTGAACCTTCGGTTGGTCAGCAGGGTTTTTATAATTGCTGTTGCCCAAGCAGGGATCGCCTTTATAAGTTTCAGGAGGAGGCCTTTGTGCCAGACCGTATCATAGGCGGCTGTAAGGTCGAGAAACACAGCCCCTGTCTTCAGTCTGCTCTCGAAGCCATTTTCGATGAAGGTGGTTAGGGCCAGTACTTGTTCTCCTGTACTGCGGTCCTTGCGGAAACCTGCTTGATCCACACTTAGAATATCCTCTACCTCTGGGGAAATGCGTTGCAGAATTAGGCGCTCCATGATTTTGTAAGGAACGCTGAGTAGGGAGATTGGGCGGTAGCTTGCTGGTAATTTGTGGTCTTTGCCAGGTTTTGGGATGGCAATGACCTTTGCTGTCCGCCATTTCTTTGGGATCGAGTTTGTTTGTGTGATCCTTGTGTAGAATTGTGTCAACCAGGTTAGGGCTCGGGGGCCAAGATTTTTCATGAATTCTGGGAAGATGTTATCGTATCCTGCTGCCTTTCCACATTTCAGGCTCTGTAGGACTTTCTCCAGTTCAGCAGCCTCGAAGGGTTCAGGGTTCGTTTCCTCTACAGGCATTTTTTGGTGTTTTTTTAGCTCAGTTGTAACTGCTCTTTTGGTGTCTTTGTCTTGGGGTGCTTTGGCGATAGTCAGTAGGTGGGATGCAACTTGGTTGGGTGTGACGGATGCTCGGCTTTGGCTAGAGGACTTCTGTGCAGCTCCTAGGCGACGGATGAGGCTCCAACATTTCCTGCTAGAGTGGGTAAAGCTCCGGTCAGCAACTGTCTCCTCCCATTTCTTTCGCCGAGCTGTATTTAGCGATTCAATGAGATGGTCTGCTATCTCTGGGTCCCCTGATGTTTGATAGGATTGTAGGAGGGCAGCACTTTCTCCGTCCAAACATGGGACATAGAGGGGTCGGTAGCCTCGTGGGATTGCAGTATGGGCAGCCTTGAAGATTGCGCTGCAGAAGCGGTTGTATGCTTCATCTACAGTGATGGTGTGGAGTGGGATGGTAACAACACTCCGGTCCAGAGTTTCACTGAATTTCTTCCAGTTGGCTTTGCGGAAGTTCCAGCGCATCTTCCTTGGGCTGTATATGACTGGAAGTTGTAGGCCAATGTGTACAAGCAGGGGCCGGTGTTGGCTGTGTGGAAAATCATCAAGAATGAGGATCTGTGTAGGATATGGCTCCCCATTCAAAGAGCTGACCCAACACAGGTCAGGAGAATAGTCCTTCTTCCACCTAGCAGAGTGGAAGGTTCCTCTTTGTTTGGGGTCGTATATCAAAGCGAGGTCATTTCTGGATGCCCAGTCTGAAAGTGCCTTCCCATCACTGTCCACTGCTGGGTACCCCCAGTCAGGGTGATGGCTGTTAAAGTCCCCCACATAGATGGCAGGGTGGGGTAGGGTGGGTAAGACCTGCAGATCCCAGTTGGCATTAGGGGGCTTGTACACATTGACAATATGGAAGCCACCAATGATTATGGTGTCTGAGAAATGTGTTGTTATCAGGTGATTTGCTTCAACTATGTCAGAACGCACATAGGTGGCACGTCCATGTTTAGCATGTAGAACATAGCACAGGAGGTCAAAGCCTTTGATGGTGAAGCGGCCAGCTTCCTCTGTGCCAATATGAGTCTCTTGGAGGCAGATTACATCAATCGAATGTTGGAAGGCGAGGACTTCGATAAGGCTTCGCTTGGCTGCAGATAGGCCTTCAACGTTTAGTTGTAATATGCGAAGGGCCGATCCTACCACAAAGTGCTCTTGGGGCTGTTTGCTTTCAGCTTTAGGACTGTGACTAGGATTCTTCTTTGACTTGGCACAGAGGCGTCGTCTCTTCGAATTTAGTCTGCTGGTAGGATCATTAGCTTCCCCAGGCGAGCCCGGGTACTGGCGGAGGGCGCGACGAGAACGCTGATCCATTGCCCCTAACTGAGGTGCATCTTGCCAAGAGTGCATCAAGTAGTGGTGTAACCTACAGCAAAGGTATGATAGTTACCCATGGATCAGCAAGTGGATTAACAGAGTTTGCTGAAATCATTCAGATGTGTGTTTTAAACGAGGAGTTGTTCCTCATTGTTGAAGCACTGTGTGGGTAGTGAACACTACAGAGCCTTTGAACTAAGCCTGTCACCTTCAAGAGAAACAAAGCTTGTGGCACTCAGTCAACTCAGTGACACCTGTCCACTGGCGGATTATTTGGTTGGATCAAGGCGTATGGTGACCTTAAAAAGGCATATCTGCATAAAAGGTTGGTTAACCGTCAGATTGGTAATTAACAGTTGAAGGCACACTATTCAGATTTGTCAGTTGCTATTTGTTGCATTAATTGATTCTGGAGAAAGATAGGACGTTCCTGACACAGCACAGTAAGATGATAAATGCAGGCAGGGTCTCTGTGGATAGTTTTTCTTTATTTTTAATGTAGTATACATTTTAAAGGCAGAATGACTTGGATTTTCCTTTAAAAAAAATGGCAGGAAGTAAATAAAGCAACTAAGGGTGGTCCAATTAGGATTTTTGGGGCAGGTATGGATCACAGGGTCAGTTTTAAGTAAATTATTGTGTAGCACTATTTAACTGGGAGCAGCTTTGCATATTAAGTATAATACAAATGAAATCATCACAGAGGCACTTGTATAATGCAAGGCTGAGTTTGCTGATAAAAATTTCACAACTTTTGTTTTAATAGAATTTTTTTTAAATCTATGTAGAAATATATGGGATATTTGTTGGGATTTTCTCATTTTATAATTATTTTCTAATTATTAAGATTGCTGCAGTCAAAATATGGTAAGACATGATGTCTTACCATATTGTATTTAAGACACAGAAGTTCTCATCATACCTAGGTGTACCTAAATCCTTAAAATTTATCTTGCTGACTTTCAATTTAATTTGGCTGAGTAATTTAAAAATTAGAAACCTGCCATCAGATAGAATCAATGTTTGCCTTAATATAATGAAATGTGTCTTAACATAACGATATGCAGTAATCGTTTTAAAATTCTGTCTTTTTCATCCTCTTCTCAGACTAAGAAACAAAAGGATGGATCCCCCTACCATTCTCAAAGTCATCCTGGGTGACAACAGCAGCCAAAGGTTGACTTTCAAAAATGGACTTCCTGGATCAGTCAGTGAACTTGTTGGTGAGGTACAAAGACAATGTGGCCTCGACTCTGACTTCAGACTTCAGTTTATGGATGCACTATTCGGGAATGAATTTATGAACCTCACTTCAATGGATGAAATACAGAACAGAAGCACCATCAGAGTGATTCCCTTGACAGGAGCCTCAACTCCCCAGTATTCCATCTCTGCTGCTGGTTTGTGCAGTCATGTTACAGAAGAATCTACATCCGTGTCTGATGGGTGTGTTGACACAGACATACTCTCTTCACCATAATCATCAGAGTCACCCAGCTCCAAGTCATTTTGGCCAAGCATCTTCCATGTTCCTCAGTTTAGCTACGATGCGGAGCTGAAACTGAAGCAGGGCAATGTGGCACACAGGGAAAACGGTACCTTACTTACCCCAGATCCTAAACTGAAGTCAACCATTCTTGAGGGCTTGGTGCAAGAAATAGTCGGGTACAAAGATTATGTAACCGATAAACAGTTTAACATGGTAGGAGAGGCCCTCATCTCTAAGCATCCCTGCCTGACTGAGAAGGGCTCCCTGACTGGATATGCAGGATGGAAAGCCAGCTTAAAAAACAAACTGGCAATTTATCGCACTCACTTGAGAAAGCTGGGATGTCGGGAGGTGATGATAAACTCTTTGAAGCACAAACCAGAGGGCAAAACAAGTGCTGCTTTTGGCATCAAAAGACCAAGATGGTCTGAAGTGAACTATTGTCCCCCCCTACCCTACTGGAGAATCTGATGCAAGCCTTGAACGTGTCAGAGTGGAACTTCTTTCAGATGTTAAAAAGAGGAGCAACAGGGAAGTAGTGAAGATGAAAATGGAAAAGACATTTGCCTAACCGAGATACGAAGTGGTTCGTGACACACCCATGAAACAAGACTTTCAGGCAAGATGGCCAGTGCTGTTCGAAACAAGTGAGGTGAGTGATTATAAAATTTGCTTAGAATGTGATCTTGGCTTTATGTTTTCAAACAATTGTGCATAGGCTGACTAAAAATCAACTTGTGAATTTTAAGATTATTCATAATGTATAAATATTTGAATTTAACTTTATCTTACAAGTCGGTGTGGTTAATCAGTATAAAACCTTTCAATGAACAACTTTCTAATTAATTGTTTCAATGTCTTTGTCTGTGATAATTCTTGTTTTCAGATAAATGCCAAATTTAAGCGCATTACCACCGTACCACTGCAATCCAGATTTTTCTCACAGCTAGATGTGCTATCTGACAAACTTCTGAAGCTTTTTGAGAAAAGAGGAGGACAAATTGGCAAGCAACTACAGAGCATTTTGGCACACATGACTCAAGTAAGAATGCATTTTGGAAAAGGAAAATATTGCTTTGACAGTGTACATATTTGATTGAGGAAAAATGATTCTAACTAACTGATTTGTTCTGCTTATCCTTCTTGACTTAGAATGAAGATACAGATGTAAGACGGGAATGCGTTATCAAGGGACTGTGTGTGTACCTAAATGAGGACCCGGAAAATCTTGTGAGAGTACATGGTGAGTATGATTATTAGCGGCCAGTGTTTTCAGATTTAACTTAAACTTTTCCTTCTTACACATCAAGTTTTTGAAACAAAAATGAATCGGCATTTTGCACTTACCTTCAGTTGAGAGAGAATACTTTTTACTCAATTAGTAGTTCCACAATGACTGACTAATTTTCATATTTAAAATGTACTTTTAAGAAGAAGAGTTCAAGAAATACAGTAAATTCTAAAAGATTAAATCTGTGATTCCCAACTAATTTGGCTTGTGATGTTTGTCACATTTCAGATGTATATAAGTTTTGGCAGCGAGGGAGGTGCCTTTGTGACCTCTAGGTTAAGGTACAGGCCATAAACTATTTCATAATAAAAGTCACATTAAGAAATTAAGGGATTCTTTCCACTGAAAAGCTAAGGTAGAGGGCTTTTAAACTGACACAGATGGATGTTGTGTTAAATTTGTTTTAACAGCATTATACAGTAATAAAAATAACACAAGATCATCACAAAACAGGTTTTCTCACTAAAATTGACCAAGTATTCTTATTAAATCAGCCACTACAGCATAATACTTCTAGTCTTATATTTAAACATTATTACATGAGAGGGTGTGCTTTACTGTCATTATTGTCATGACAGTGATGTGGTCAGCGTTAGCATCACTGAAGTGACAATAATGACAGTAAAGCACACCCTCTCATGTAATAATGTGATTATACAACCATTGCCAACAAAATAATATGTATAATCAAAATGTATTCATACTGTGGACATTTCACTCTCAAAATATAAAAGTTTTTTGCTAGTATTCTCTGTTTCAGTGGAAATACATGAGATCTGACGTGAACTAGTCCCTGTCAGCAGCCAACTTGGGCTCATGTTTTGTAGACATGGTGATTTCCCAAAACTGAATACCACACATAGCAACACAAACCTGCTTTGCAGCTCAATTGTGTTGTAACTAGAATATCAGCTGAAAAAATAATTTTTTTCATGGACTGATAGTTATACTTCTGCTGGCATCTCAGTCATTTTTAAGCTAACAGGTGCCGTGACAACCACTCAGCTGATCTTTATCTACAACAAACTTGTATTTATGGTTTTATTTAAATATAGGCAATGGTTTTCCAGTGTCAGCGCTAGAACAAAAATCTGCCTTTTAATAAACTCACCAGCAGAAGTTTCTTTTTAGCTGGGGGGGTGTCGCTCCTGTTTAATGTTAGATAGCAGCAATAAAATAGGCGGAATAATATTTTCAGTGATGAGGTTTTTTTCATTTGAGCATGGCTAGCCGTGCTGTCTTGTTCATTTGAGAACATTCTAAGAATGTTGAGAACCAATCAGATTGCTCAGTTGGATCTACATGTTGTATAATTGTGTTTTACTTGATTTAATTTGTGGCCTTTTATTAACTGTACACTTTGCAGGCTGGAGATGAAGCCTTCCAAGGATTCATTGAGGACACCACAGTAGGAATATACGTTGTCAAACCAGGAGATGCCACCAGTAAACCAGAGGACATGGGGGTTGTCCTTGAAGGCCAGATTGTACTGCATGATCTGGACAACATTGCATTTGGTGCTGCAGTGTTGTTTGGCTTAATGTATGCCTTGAACCTCAACTACCCCGCTGAACTGAAGTATACTTTTGAAGTGCTCCAGAAAGTTGTGATGGAGCTCGACAGCGACACTGTCTCTAAGAAAGCCCAAGTTCTTAAAAACAGACTCCATCAGTGAGCTGTTGCCATATATGAAAAGGCTGAGATGCAGTTTACCATGTTTGCCCCGTGAAATACAAAACGTTGATCTTTCATTGCATTGATGATGCTTTGAGCACTTATGGAACTCCCTTACACTGCGTTGATGTTTGCTACCTCAGGCTCCCCATACATAAATATGTTTTGCCTCAAGACTTCTGAACCCGTCTACCATGTTAGCCCTTTGGAAACTGGACTATTCAATGCACTAGTACTGGACTGAAATGATGCAACTCACATGATGCATTGCCTTTACGTATGTTTTTGGCAATATTTGTAACGTGTGCTTACAAATTGCAAGTCAGAAGTGTTGGTGCTACTCTGACATATAACTACTGCGTTTGTGCTACACACTCTTATAACGAGAGCTGTCCTTGTAAAGGGATACTTTGTTCTGATTACTGCCATGTGTTTTTGTACACACAAACCCCATTGTGGTACATTGTTAATATTTTGTTTTCAGTTGGAAGCTGGTTTAAGGTCAGACAGTACTTTGTTCTAATAAGTGATGTGTCTTATTACATCCTGCAACACCTCGACTCCCCAGGGACGTACGCCAGGATCCTGTTTGTCGACTTCAGCTCAGCGTTCAACACCATCATCCCAGGCATTCTTCATCAGAAACTCCTCCAGCTCAAGGTGCCCCCCTCCACCTGCCAGTGGATCTCCAGCTTTCTGACTGACAGGTGGCAACAGGTGAAGCTAGGGAGATTTACATCCAGCTCCCGAAAAATTAGTACTGGCGCCCCCCAAGGATGTGTCCTTTCCCCACTGCGCTTCTCCCTCTACTCCAACGACTGCACCTCAGAGGACCCTTCGGTGAAGCTCCTGAAGTTTGCGGACGACACCACAGTCATCGGTTTGATCCGGGATGATGATGAGTCTGCATACAGGCGGGAGGTGGAGCAGCTGATCCTCTGGTGCAGCCAGAACCATCTTGAACTTAACCCAGCCAAAACGGTGGAGATGACTGTGGATTTCAGGCGACACCCCCCTTCATTCCCCCCACTCACCATCCTCAACAGCACAGTGCCCACTGTGGACTCCTTCAAGTTTCTGGGTACCACAATCTCCCGGAACCTGAAGTGGTCCTCCCATATAGACACTATCCGGAAAAAGGCCCAGCAGAGGTTGTTTTTTCTGCGTCAGCTCAAGAAGTTTGATTTGCCTCAGGAGCTGCTGGTTGTCTTCTACACCGCCATCATCCAATCTGTCCTCTGCTTTTCCATCACTGTCTGGTTTGGATCTGCCACTAAACAGGACAAGACCAGACTGCAGCGGATCGTTAAGTCTGCAGAGAGGATCATTGGTACCGACCTACCCTCCATTGAGAACTTATATCGGTCCATAACCAGGAAACGGGCGGGAAACATCTGTGCTGACCCATCACACCCCGGCCACAAACTGTTTGAACTTCTATCTTCTGGTCGTCGTTACAGATCACTGAAGGTCAAAACCACCCGTCACAGGAATAGTTTCTTTCCTCAAGCCATCACTCTGATGAACTCCTAACATTCACCTAGTCCTACCTGTTGCTGTACTCATGACTTTTCATCCATTATTACATTGCACATAACTCTCACACTGCTTTTTACTTCATTCACATTATATCACTGAATCTGAGTTCACATTGAAATACTGTGTGACTGTATATTTTTTCATATATTTCTGCAAGTGTGGTTAGTCTGAGTAAATAACTGCATATATTCCTGTATATATTTGCATCCTTTTATAGAAACGTGGACAGACTGTAATTTACTGTACATACTCTGTTGTCATTGAATCATTATTTAAATCCTCCACCTGAACAACGAGAGCAAGTTTTTAGCCAAAGTCAAATTCCTTGTATGTGTTGTGCATACTTGGCCAATAAAGCTGATTCAGATTCTGATTCTGATTCTGATTCTGATTCTGATTAATACATTCATACACACATTTACACAGTCATACCTTTTTTTTTTTTCTTTCTCTCATTAGGAAGCTGTTTTAGGGACACAGTACTTTGTTTGAATAAGTGATGCATCTTTATACTGTTATACCCATACATACATACATGCACGCATTCAGACTATTGTGGAACATTGTTTGTTTGCATTTTGTGGTCATTGTTAATTGACGTTTTCTTTTCATTAGGAAGCTGTTTTAAGTACAGAAAGTAATGCATCAGTTCATAGCAGTTACAGATGTTCTTGCAAATGTTACTTTCAAGCAAGAGTAATGTGGGAATGTACACAGATATACACAGTCTCACATAGAATTGTTTACAGATGTTTACTACTCAAACATGGTCAAAAGTGTTTAACTGGTAAAAGAAAAGGGCACTTTGCCCTAACACATGAATTGTGTTTATTATTATATTGCATGCATGTTTGTACTCGTGTACGTACCTACATACCACTGACAAGAGGATTTTGGCTCTGATTGTATTTTCTAGTTTGAAAGAGCCAAAAAGTGGATTTGTACTTGAATGTTAAAGTTGTTTTATCAACAAAATACAGTTTCTCTTCTTGTTGTAAAAGAAACGTTTTTCTCCTGGCCTCATTTGTTTTGAAAATTTCATGTTAGATATTTTGGTAGTTGGTTAGGCTGCATTAATTTATTTGAATAAATTCGTGTACAAAAATAGCTTAATTTTATGTAGGATACAAAAAGTATGCAGAAGCTTTATAACTTAATAGTGAGACCTACCTAAACAAATTAAGTTGTAACAAAACACTGCGAAGACTTTATATAAAAAACTTGCATTGCTTTAACAGATGGTAATTGAGTACACTAAAAATAAAAAAAAGTCATGTTATTTTACATAGGGTAATTGAACACACTATACATAAAGAAGTTATGTTGGTTTAGCATAGGTTTGTTTCGTGTACATGACATAAAAGAAAAACTTTAAATTTTTATAAGAAAGTTGTGTTATTTGAACAAATAAGAATTGCGTACACTTAACACAAATACATTTTTTTTGGTAAACATAACTTTATTATGTGCAACCGATGTACATATTTTTTTATGTAAATTGAACAGATTTTTTTTTTCAGTGTGGCCATCACTACACGGTAGGCAAGACAAGAGTTCACACATGGCAGGCAAGGCAAGGATATGGCTGGGTTGAGAGTCTACGCAACCAGGCAGAGCAATTGGAGAGGCTCCCTTTCAAAGGGTGACCCAAATTGGCAACAGGTGTAATCAGGACTGCAGGGAGTTCTAATCAAGGAGGAGAGAGAGAGCGAGAGAGAGAATGACAAGTACACAGAGCAGGAAGGATCTTTTACAGTTTACATTGTGGATTAATATGAAAATAAAGGTCTATCAGTTAGGGCTGTACCAAATATCTGATTATGTGATTACTCCTTCATTATGCTGGTATTTAGGTTTCAGATGTAGTATTCAAATATGTACCCCCCCCCCCTCAAAAAAAAAAATAAATCTGATTTTAATACCAAATTTATAAAAATACAAATTTAGGAGAAAAGGTTTGCAAATCTACAAGAAAAAAATAGTAACTTAATGATAAAGTCCAAATTTTACCTAAACAGTCACAAACTTACAAGACTAAATTTGCAATGTATTGTGACGTAGGCAAGGTTCACACAAAGAAAGAGGAGCAAGATGGTTGTGATGAACAGGCTTTATTTACACACCACCGACCCCCAACTTACTTCTGAGCACAGAGAGGAGGGGAGGTCATTCTCCCAGACCTCCGTTTCAATCATGGTTACACACACATGATACATCTTGCCCTAATCCTGCTAAACACTGCTGGGTCATTATAACGCAGTTATAATGACACAGCAGTATAACTCAGTAATAACACATTTAATACACACACAGTAACGTTTTCAACTGGCAAAGCATGCTGGGAAATCCCTGCCCCCCTTAAAATGGCCCCGACGTTACACTGCCCTCCCCTGGACTGGTTTCTGTCCCCAGAAAATTCAAAGTCCACTTTCAGAAATCCAATGCGAGTCAGCCCGGTGCCGGGGCGGCATGCACGGGCCATCCAGTGTCCATCTGAGTCTCGGTCGGAGTATCTGGTTGGGGTAGGGTTCCGGTTTGGCCACCAGTGGGCGGATGGACACATCTGACAGCCTCTGTAGGACCATGCACAGTCCCTTCCCTGGCAGCGGGAGTCCCAAGCCCGCTCCGGCCGACTCCCACCGCTGCCAGGTCTCCCAGGCGGCCGCTGGCCCGCGTCCATGCGTCCAGCCCTTGCCGCGCCTGGAAAATGGCCGGATCTTCGTCCTGCTCGCTCCGCTGCTGCGCGTCTGCTGCGCCGAGGGCCTCCGTGACGTCACCGAAAGGGAAAGCATCTGCGGGTGGCGGTAGGACTACGCAGTTCCTCCTCTGGCAGCGGGAGTCACAACTCCCACCGCTGCCAGGACCTCCCAGGCAGCCGCTGGCCCGCGTCCAGGCATCCAGCCCCTACCGAGCCCGAGAAAAGACCGGCTCTGTCCTGCTTGCTCCGCTGCTGCTGCGCTCCAAAGGCCTCTGTGACGTCACCAAGGGGGGGAGCATCTGCAGGAGGTGGCTTTTTCTCCGTCCATGCCACCTCGCTCTAATTTAACGTCGGCGAGGGGCCAGTTTGTCATGCGCTGTGTGCGGGGCAGTACCATGCGATGTACCCTGGCTCTGCGCAGCGGAAGCCCCCCTTCCTCGTGTCGCCACCGCTGTCTCCTTCGTGCACGTGCTGCTATGATCTGCCGTAGCTCCTCCTCCCACTCGCTCTCAGCACGGTGGTTTCCTTCTATGACCAGTCGTTCAGCGCGGCAGCCAACTCAACCTGGGCCCGGTGATCATCCAACAGGTTCTCGCCGTTGTAGAGGGGAATCTTGGCCCGCTGCTGGATGGATGGGACGGTCATCTCCTGGTCGATCGCCGCTCCTAATTGCTCTGGAATCGCCAGCCCGTCCTGCCCTGAAAAGGGCGGGAAACAGGGCTGGTTTGCTCTGCTCGGCCCGTTCTGCCTTGAAAAAGGCAGAGCAGTCCCGTCGGGTCCACTGCTCCGTCCATCGCGGCGAGCCTCTCTGGTGGCCGGCGTCTCAGCTCTACGCTCCGTTCCCAGCCGAGCGATGAACCGCTCTGGCCGTTGGACCTCCGCCTGGATCCTCATCTTGCTCCATCCCACTTCTGACACCAGTGTGACGTAGGCAAGGTTCACACAAAGAAAGAGGAGCAAGATGGTTGTGATGAACAGGCTTTATTTACACACCACCGACCCCCAACTTACTTCTGAGCACAGAGAGGAGGGGAGGTCATTCTCCCAGACCTCCGTTTCAATCATGGTTACACACACATGATACATCTTGCCCTAATCCTGCTAAACACTGCTGGGTCATTATAACGCAGTTATAATGACACAGCAGTATAACTCAGTAATAACACATTTAATACACACACAGTAACGTTTTCAACTGGCAAAGCATGCTGGGAAATCCCTGCCCCCCTTAAAATGGCCCCGACGTTACAGTATGAAAAAACATGAAAGCTACCCAACACATTATAAAATTTCAGAAAACAATCATAACATTTACAAGAAATGCACCAAAATTAATGAAAAACTACATATACAAAGAAGTGTTGCATATTTAGAACTAGAAAAGCACTCGGAGAGCGCAGACCTCCGCCAAGCGCCACAGTTCCCCCCCATACAGTGTTTGTGTGTACGTTTTCAGATTCCTTGACCATGAAAACATATGACTAGCAATCGGATTCACAATGATAGGATTAGTGGTTCAGTAGTAAAAGCATTACCTCCTTGGCGGAGGTAATAAACTGAAGTGTTGGTGTTGTGACCATCTACTGCATCTGCAAACTCCCAGGCTGCGGGCGTTGCAATTGAATGAATGAATGAATTAATCTTTATTTTGAATAGATTAAGAGTACAGGTTAAAAGAAAGTGAATAATATAACAAAGGGGGTAATAACATCCAACAAGGTCAAATTAGACAGTAACTCCTCTGATTATACAGTTCAACATAAGTTATCCGAAATGTGTGATGGGTGAATCCGCAGCTTATATTGCCCACCCATGTTCCATCCAAGAATTCAAAAGAAAAAACAAAAGAAATCATGACACAACCGCGTACAACCCACAGGCCAATGGGTTATGCGAGCATTTTCATAGATCACTGAAAGCAGCACTGAGGGCTTCACTGACAGATGCAAATTGGGTAGACAGGTTGGCGTGGGTTTTATTGGTGTTGCGCTCCGCGGCAAAAGAGGATTTGGAAGCTTCCCCGGCAGAGAGCTTCTTTTTGCGCAGCTACTATGGCTGGCCGGGGAATTTCTGCCAAATAATCCGGCGGCGGACAGCTGCCCGTCTGAGCTTTTGCAGCGTAGCGCAAACACAGGCACACAGGCACGCTGCCGAGCCCTGCCCAGCACTGTGTTCCACGTGCTTTTGTGCCAAAAACTTTGAAGAAGGCAGAGTTTATGTTCGTCAGACACAACAACCAGCGCCCTCCATTGGGCCTGCACACATGTTGAAAATGGCCGTATCTCACAATGTTAAAGAATCCTTTAAAAAATTCCTGTATCCAGACGGTGATCCGGATCATCCCCAAAATTTAATCAGTTCTTCCTTGTACCATTTCCAACAACGCCTGAAAGTTTCACTGTAATCCGTGCAAAACTTTTTGAGTTATCTTGCTAACCAACAGACAGACAAACAAACAGACAAACGGACAGACAGACAAACGCTGGCAAAAACATAACCTCCTGCCTGGCCTCCGGCCTGGCGGAGGTAATAAAAGCTATGTAAATATATAAGAAGTTGTATGTGAGCAAAGTTTCTCTCCTCTGAAGTTTGTGAAGAATAGGCTGAGAAGCTCACTGTAATGAAAGAATTAATGGGCACCGGTATGATGACACAAGCCATATGGTGACGTCATCACGCCAAGCCAATTAAGGGAGAAAGTTAGCCATCTTAGTTCTCTTCTCGGCTCTCTCCACTGTTAGCAACATAGCATATAAGATAGAGTAACCTGCCTGTAACATTATATTAATAACTTTTGTAATAAAGTTCGAGTTCCGGCACAGCTCATCTCTCCGTTGGTCATTCTGGGTTTCAGGACATAACATTTGGTGACGAGAGTGAAAACACTGAAGCGTGCCTGAGGCAACTCAGACTGTTTCTGGAATACCCCGGTGAGCCACCCGTTCCTTGGCCGCGTTGGCTCAATGCTTTCGAGACGCGCATATTGGCGTTGGACCTGGGCAAATTGGACAAGGTATGGAAGCAAGCTCTGTTAGTTCACAAACTGTGCATGGAAGGACAGTGCATTTTACACATGCTAGGACCAACTGACTTGTTTGCTGATGCTGTAGAACTGCTAGCTAGCTATTTCACTACTCTTGACAATGTGTTGGCACGGCGTATTAGATTACTCCAACGGCGACAGAGAATTGGTGAAATGACACATCAGACCTTTGTCACCTAGCTAGCACGTGCAGGTTTGTTTTATTGGAAGATGAAATGGTGGGGGACCAGCTGGTCGAATGCACTAGCAACCTGTGGCTGCGGATGAAGATGCTAACGGTGCCAAACAACATGACACTAGCTAACACCATCGAGCTAGCGTTCCAGCTAGAGTCTGCCGACAGGTTAGTATTGGAGCTAGATGTGCAGCGGCAGCCAAGCCAAACACTGCTGACATAGGCAGTGAGCATGGAGGAAACTGGTGACATGGCAGAAGAGTTTGAAGCAAACACCGTGGACCGGAGGGCTGCTACAAGACGCTCCACGTGCGGCAACTGTGGTTCCCCAATGCATAGGGAGAGAGCACGTTTTTGCCCAGCAAAGGGACAACAATGCAAGAAGTGCGAGAAATGTAACCACTTTGCCAAAGTTTGCTAGCCAAACAGATCCACCCACCCGCGATGACCATTCACACGGTAATGCACGGGAGTGCGGCATATGCATTGAGCATTGTGGAAATGGACAACGTTACTTTGCCGCTCCTGCTCGACACTGCTGCAGTGAGGTCGACGTTAAATTGGGCCATGGTGAAGAAGTTTTTTCCCAACTACAAGATTGCTAAGAACCCAGTGGCACTGTATGGGTATGGTGGCTACAGAGTTAGCAACGTAGGGACAATCACGCTAAGCTTTGCACCAAGAGTAGTTACTGACTTTGTGTTTCAAGTGACCATGCATGGAGACAACATATTAGGATGTGAACTTTTCTAACACTGGGTTTCTCCATCCACGACAGTGACGGATTCCACTTGACCGACTTCTATGGTTGGGACGCAACACAACCCAATGATGATGAATAGGACGGGAGACAAAAGGATGACGACGATGAGAGCACAGCCATCCCATTTGCACAAGAGGAACGCCCCCAATAGAGGGGACAACGGCCAGACTTGCCTCAGATCCTTGCCCAGCATGAGCCCGCGGGAGCTGCTGCGGAGTTGCAGGAGAGGGAGCTCACATCTACCAAGGATCCCGGGACACAGCAACCTGGTGTGGATCCTAACAACAATGATAGTGACACATCACGACAACCAGCACCAGGTGACAGAAAGAAGGAACTGGACTGTTCCGAATCTTTGCACAGTGCTAGTCTACAGGAGCCACAGCTGAGCCACTGGATGAAGTGTCCGCAATTGTACAGGATGCAGCAAAGTCACCGGATGCTTTCCGGATCCAAGACCAGCATCGGCCTCCAGGGAACACCGCGGTAGCACTGGATGAAGAGTCCGTGACCCACCAGGTAGTAGCGGAACAATTGTAACCTGATGGACGCCCCACAATGATCGTGGATACTACATCACCGCAACAGCAGCGACATGTTCAGCTGAACAGGATGCCACTTGCGGTATTAGATTGGGTTTGGGTCTGCAAAATCGGGCAACCAGACCTGCAGTCAACTACATCATGGCCTACAGCACCACAGACATCCATGAGGATCGCCACGCAGCTGGAACCATCGACCTTCCAGCTGACAGATGGTTCGGCGTGGCACGCCAACCATCTCCGTCGAGTTCAAGTGACAGCTCCAGAGGACGAGTCTTCATGGGATTCAGCTCGCACAGTGTGGGACCCGGACTGGAGTTTTGTGGGAGATGGTCCCGGTCCAGGTGGCCCAGCACCTCCAGGGGCGCGTCTGCCACGGGCTCGCTACAAGGCCCCTCCAGCAGAACTGCCTTCCCCATGGAAGAGTGTATGAAAGAAAGGACTGTTTAGCTAGGGGTGCGGCTGCCAGCTAAGATTGGCAAAATAATCCACTTAGCCACGCTAGGCTATGGGGTGGGCCACCTGCTAGCCCCAACTAATGTTGTTTGTATTAATAATACCAAATTGGGGAGGGATAAATTTGCTACTGTGGTCTGTGCTCTTCAAAGGGGTGGTGGGGGGGGCGGAGAATGTAATGAAAGGGTTAATTGGCACCGCCGTGATGACACAAGCCATATGGTGACATCATCACCCCGAGCCAATAAAGGGAGAGAGTTGGCCATTTTTGGTCTTTTCTCAGCTGTCTCCACTGTTAACAACATAGCATATACTGTACGATACAGTAACCTGTAATGTTACATTAACAACTGTTGTAATAAAGTTCAAGTTCCAGCACAGCTCATCTCTCCGTTGGTCATTTTGGGTTTCTGGACATTGTGATGATCAGGCGAACATGCGCCCCCTCCCCTCCTGTTCCTGTCTTCTCAGATCCAGAGGAACAGCCACACCTGTGTGATTACACACCTGCTGTGTCCTGATGACCCAGCATATTTAAGAGCCAACAGGTGGAGAGTCCATCGCTGGATCGTTTGGGTTGCCGCCACCCGCAAGTGTGCCTTCCGGAGCTGATCACGCTCGCCTGGCCCAGAAGACGCCGGATGTCCACCCAGGTCACCATCTTCCCCCCTGTCCCTCTGGTCCACGCAGGAGTTCCCTGCTGGGCTCCGCTGCTCACTGAGTAAGTGTGCTCTCCCATTATTGTTCTCCCCTTCGGGAGGTCTCATCCCTAACTATCCCTGTCTGTCCTTTCCTGTAGGCTATGTATGCTCCAGGGGGCACTAGTTTTTGTTTATTTATGTGTAATGTAGCATTAACCCTTTTCTGGTTCCAATCTATAAAATCATTCAAGAAAAATTGTTTCAACTCAAAATGAACTGCTTGAACTGAACTGCTTCTCTCATTCAAGGACCAGAGCTGTAACACGATCCATTGGTCATAAAGGGAAGTTAACCTGTTGCACTCCGGGATACTGCGGGCGGTCACGTCTCTGTGTCCTAGTGCGTCTCAGTGCGCACTGTGCGTCTCAGTGCGCACTGAAAAAAAAAGCTGCATTTCCGTTCTCCCAGTACAGACACAGCCGCGAACAGAAAGCCAAAGGAGTGTTTTGATTGGTTTAGATTTGATTGACCTCTCATTTGACTAATAAGAGCCTTGAATTGGGTTTCTGAAACCTTGAAGAACCAATGACTGAAAACCTAGCAAGAAGGACCTGCCTACCAACGACCGCGAATACAACGAGCCAATTGAAGCAGAGAAGTTCGACGATTGAAACGCGTGCTTCCCGTGCGTAAAATCTGTTTTGTCTAAGCCGCTGGGTGACACACATTGAGACCTGTGTGTAACGGTAACGTTAGCCAGTCTTTTTTTTATTACTACTGTTCTTATTTGTTTTGAAAAATCGTTCGCCAAAACCGCAATCATGGAAGCGCAAAACCGCAATAATGGATTCATGGTTTGACCGGGTCGGGTGACCAGAACCACGAGTCTGTAACAAGCGGACCAGCTTCATGTTCGTCTGACAATGAGGAACAGATGTTCGCCAACGACACTGCTGTTGTGGACAGGTAAGTGTTATAAGCTAAATTATTCTTTATCAATGAAAATAGTAATAAAAATGACTTTTGACCGATCGGTAATTACAACGGTGCGTCATGGCCACATGACGGACCGTTGACGGACCGTTTTTTGTGCGCCAAACTCCTCTGTAACGGTGGGGGGGGGGGGGTTGTTATCCTCTACATTGCAGATATTTTAGTATAATTTTTATTGCACTGTAGGTTATTCTTTCTTGTAAAAAAAAGGCCACACATTTTTTACGTGGCATGTTTCTTTGTGTGTGGGGGGCTTGTTTGTTCATTCATTCATTCATGAATGAACAAACAACCCCACCCACACACAGAGACACACACAGCCCTGAGTGTCATCTTTCATTAGAGCCCAAGATGAAGCTTCTATGTTGAAGCATTCAAAAGTTACAGACGTTTTTCCAAACTGTGCCATTTGGCACAATTTGGCACAGTTCAAAAACGCCTGGGAACAACCTGAGAAAAAAGCTGTGTAATATATTCATTTTTTGTGGTATTGTTACAAAATTTTGACCTCAGCTTGATAACACTTGGTTCTACATTTCTGTTGCATTTTCCAGCCAGTATCTGACAGCTGTGTGTTATTTGCAAGCATTTGTATCTAAATAAACACCCAGGTGAACTTTATTTTCTTCAGATTCAGTATGTTTAGATGACTGTTACTCAGTGGCAGAAGCACTTAGAGAGATTATGACTGTTTTGCCAAAAAATTCAGAGTGTTTTCTTTTAAATGAGACCAACCCCATGAAGATGCTGCAAAGGGTTGAAGAACAGCTTTTGATTTACTTTGGGTATGTTATTTTTAGGCATTTTTAGGGAAATTGACCAGAGTGCAAGGGGTTAATCCCTTCCCCAGGACTTAGTCATTCTCCCTTTTCTGCTCTTTGGCAAAGGAATGTTCCAAATCAACAGATTTATGGGTGATCTTATCCAAACGTGGGAGTCAAGATTTTCCAGTAACCAACCAATTTCACAGTGCCATCTGGTGGACAAATCAGGAATGTTTAATTTTTCTCTTTACAGTGGAATATTTGCATTATGGACAAATAAATTAACTCATATTCTTTCTCTCAAGACAGTATCCACTCCTGAAGACATGGTTGAACTCTTGGGATGGACAATGTGGTTTCAAATGCTTTTATTGAGATGATTTGATATGTGTTACTTTATTTTCAGGAAGAAATGAATTTTTGCACGCTTACTATTACATACTAATTACAGTACAATGTAGAGACATTGTATGTACCCTTATTATCGAGTAGAATATCTTAGTCACTAAAGTTTAAGGAATTTATGCTTTATTCAGCAACATGTGTCTTAGGGGAGGTCTCATTTCTCATATCAAATGTCTCTCCCCCTCCTCTCTCTCTCTTTAGGAGACCTAAGAAACTTTAACTGACCAATAGAGTTTCAAGCTTCACTGCATCTTCTTTTTAGTCAGTTTTGTAGAAGAGCTCAGAATGACGAGGCGATGTGACTTATAAACCAAAGTTTATTATCAGCTTTGCTCCTCTAACAAGTCTCATCTAGTGCAGCAGCAGAAGAAGTAAGAGAGCGAACACATTCGGCTCTGTGTACTTATACTCACACACAACAAAAGACATGCATACAAAGCTGACATCCCCCATTAACTTAATTATCCTCCTTTGTCTCCGTACCCCTCCACCTGGCCCCTGGAGGTCAGGGCGACCTATCTGGTCTCCACCGCAGTGCCTCGGATGCTCTTTGATCTTCACTGGCGGTTGAGACCCTTTGTCCTGTTCTGAGGTGTGAAGTCGCTTTACATATGTAATCACCAAACATTCTCACATGCTTATACATATGTAGGTTATGGGATATATGATTAATATAGACCACAGCCCCCCCCCCCAAACGACTAAGAAAAGGACAATAGGAAAATTCACAGTTTAAGATAATTATTATGACATACTAACTGCTATACCTCTTGACAAAGAAGAAACTTTCCAGCAGCTATGCTCCTGTAGAGAATTCAGTGGTAATCATAACAGCATAGTAATATCACAAGTCAGTCCTGAACTGTTACAGCACAATTAGTGAACAACTTTTGAGTAGTTTGCATCAGTCTTTGTGCCGTCTGGGCTTTAATCTTCTTCCGAATCTGTTGTGGGTCCGTTCGGGCGTCCTGGTGGGACCCTCCTGTAAGGAATCTGCAGCTTGGGAAGGAAAGTGATTATTTGTTCCCTGCAGGGGGGCTGAGTCTTTTCTCTTGGGGGGTCTACCCCGCCGAGGTGCTCTCGCCAACCGTGCAGGCTCGTCTCTCAACAAGAAGGCAGGTTTAAGTCTGTCAATGCTGACTGTTTCTTTTGTGTTCCCAAAATCAAGCACAAAATGCTTATCACCAGGTTCCAGCACTCTGAATGGTCCATCGTATGGTGGGCGGAAGGTTGGTTTTAAAGCTTCATGCCTAACAAAAACGAATTCAGCGTTTTTTAAAGCTTGGGGGACAAAAACCCGTGGAAAAGAGTGATGTGCCGGCCCGGGGAGAGAGTCCGGTCCATTGCTGCCTAAAAACCTCGGGGCTGGAAGATGCCCTGGCTCTGGGTTCTCTGGTAAAAATTCACCTGGGAGCCTGAGAGGTTGTGCAAAAACTAATTCTGCTGGGGAGGCGTCTAGATCCTCTTTAGGTGCAGCACGCAACCCCAATAAAGCCCAAGGAAGTTTATTTACCCAATTTGTATCCGTTAGTGAGGCTCTGAGGGCGGCCTTAAGAGGCCTGTGAAAACGCTCGCATAACCCATTAGCCTGAGGGTGATAAGCAGTGGTGCGGTGAATTGTCGCTCCTAAGCTGCTGGCCATGGCTGACCAAAGCTCCGAGACAAATTGAGGCCCCCTATCGGACGTGATGTCCGATGGGACGCCGAAACGTGCCACCCAGTTTGTCAAAAAAACGCGAGCGACTTCCTCCGCTGTGGTTGACGCCAGAGGGACCGCCTCCGGCCAGCGCGTAGTACAGTCTATCATTGTTAACAGATGTGTGAAACCTTGGGAGGAAGGTAGTGGTCCCACGAGGTCGACATGAACGTGGTCGAACCTTCTAGCAGGGATTCGAAAAGGCTCTAGAGGGGCTTTTGTGTGTTTGTGTATTTTGGCGCGATGACAAGAAATGCAAGTCTTTGCCCATTCTTTTATGTTTTTGCGCAGGCCAGGCCACACAAACTTTTCGGCGACCATTTTAACCGAAGCACGCACACCTGGGTGCACGAGGGAGTGAATTGAGTCGAAAATACGGCGGCGCCATGCAGCTGGGACTACCGGGCGAGGTCGGCCGGTTGAGATGTCGCATATTAGGGGGGGCACACCGTCGCGTAAACCCCTTTCCTCCAGCCTTAACCCTGTTGGTCCAGACAGGAGTGCGCGCACGTCCGCGTCACTACTTTGCTCCTCCACCATGGCTGCATAATCTATCCCTACGTGGATTGGGGCTGCATATGTGTCCGCATTGGTGAAGAGTTCTGCGGCTGAGGTAGTATAATCTGTCTCCTCGCGCTCTGGCGATGTCACAGCGCGAGAGAGGCAGTCTGCTACCATGTTAAGTTTGCCTGCCACATGTCGAATGTCTGTGGTGAACTCTGAAATCGCAGCTAGCTGTCTTTGTTGCCTGCCTGACCACGGTTCAGAAATTTTAGCCATCGCAAAGGTGAGCAGTTTGTGGTCTACAAAAGCCGTGAAACGCCACCCCTCCAACCAGAACTGGAAGTGGCGGATGGATAAATGAAGCGCTAGCAGCTCCCTGTCAAAGGAGCTGTATTTATGCTCAGTTTGGTTTAGCGATTTGCTGAAAAATGCCAAAGGTTGCCAGGTTCCGCCGACGTGTTGTTCTACAACCGCCCCTATGGCCAGGTCTGAAGCGTCTGTGGTTAGCGCAATGCGGGCCGAGGGATCAGGGTGAACCAACAATGTGGCATTAGCTAGGGCACTTTTTACTTCCGCGAAGGCGCGTTTGCGCTCCGGGGTCCATTTGACCGCGTTGGAAGGTTTTTGTTTTCTGAGCGCGTCATATAGGGGCTGCATGAGCTGAGCTGCGCGGGGGAGGAAACGGTTGTAAAAATTAACCATTCCCAAAAATTCTTGCAGCGATTTGACCGTTTGTGGCCGTGGGAAACTTTTTACTGCGTGAACTTTGTCTGGCAGTGGGACTGCTCCCTTCGGTGAAACTCTTGTGTCCCAAAAAATCAATTTGTGACACGCCGAATTTGCATTTGGCTGGATTGATTATTAACCCGTGCTCTTCTAGTCTCTGAAAAACCATAGTGAGATGCTGTTCATGTTCCTCCTCAGATGAGCTGGCTACCAGCAAATCGTCGAGGTAGACGAACACGAAAGGGAGGTCGCGTAATGCTGCATCCATCATCCGCTGAAAGGTTTGAGCGGCGCCTTTGAGGCCAAAAGGCATCCGCAAAAATTCAAAAAGACCGAAGGGGGTTATTACAGCTGTTTTAGGAATGTCTTCCGCTCTAACAGGGACTTGATGATAGCCGCGGACCAGGTCTATTTTTGAAAAAATGTGCGCACCCGCCAGATGTAGTGAAAAATCTTGGATGTGAGGAATAGGGTAGCGGTCATGCGCTGTCGCATTGTTTAATCTGCGGTAATCGCCGCACGGTCTCCAAGAACCGTCGGATTTCGGGACCATGTGAAGCGGTGACGCCCAGGGGCTTTTTGATCGCCTGATAATGCCTAGTTTTTCAAGGGTGGTAAACTCGTCCCGAGCTATGGCGAGCTTGGTCGTGTCTAAGCGCCGAGCTTTGGCGAATACGGGCGGGCCCGTTGTGGGAATAAAGTGTTCGACCCCGTGCTTAGCCACTGTAGCTGAGAATTTGGGAATTGTGAGTGCTGGAAATTGGGTGAGGAGTTGATCAAACTTACCTCCTGTTGTAGTGACGCTGGCCTGCACGGGTGGTGGAGAAACTCGAGCTGAGCAGGGAATAGAAGCAAAGGACAATGCATTAACCAAGCGTCTGTTCGCTAGATCGACCAATAACCCATGTGCACACAAAAAGTCTGCGCCCAACAAGTTAAAACTCACCGCCGCTACAACAAATGTCCATCTGTAGTTGCAGCCATGGATGCCGAGGGGCAGGTTCCTTTCGCCAAAAGTGTCGATGATGGAGCCGTTGGCTGCCACCGCTCCATTGCCCCGGGGGCCCATGGCCCGGTCTACTTGGGAGGGCATTATAAAACTCAGTTGAGCTCCCGTGTCAATGAGGAACTGCTTGCCGGTGTGTCCGTCCGTCACATATAGAAGCTAGCTTTTTTCGCCGAGAACTGCCGCTGTTAACGGTTCTCGGCTTTGGCGTTTTCCCGAAATTGTGAATCTGCAGGGGGGAAGGCATTTGTAAGCCTTCTCAGCGAAGTGGTGGTGGTAATAACAGACGTTGCTCCGTCTGTTACGTCTTGGCCGTGTCGCTGCCATGGCGGGCGGATTCTGCTCAGTGGTTTGTGGCTCCCCGTCGCTCCGGACATCGGCGTTGAGGCCTGCGGATGCTGTTGTGGGTGTCTGTTCCCTGCAGGCGTTGACGAGTCGCTGCGCTTCGCGAGCCAGCGTGCGGAAGTCTTGCTGGGTGTTGCATTGATTGTGCGTCTGCCGGTTCATACACCCGTGAAGAATTATTAAATATCAGGACTCTTACTCCCACGGACCTTCTCCCAGTTTTTTTAGCTCCTGCCGCCGATCTGATTCATTGTTTGGCTCAAAGAGTAAGACGGCGTAAAAGAGGGAAGCGAGGGGGGATTCTCGCTCGGCTGCGAAGGAGAGGCACGCGAACAGCCTTGCCTGGCATATTTCTATCCAATGCCAATTCTCTCTTGAGCAAGGTAGAAGAATTAAGACTGCTGATGCAATTTAAGGACCTCGCTTCCTCGTCTGTCATCTGTTTCTCTGAGACCTGGCTTAAAGAGAACATTCCGGATAGCGCGATCAGCCTCGAGGGATTTCAGCTGTTTCGTGCTGATCGCGTCACAGAGGTCTCCGGTAAGTCTATTGGAGGAGGAGTGTGCTTCTATATTAACAACAGCTGGTGCTCTGATGTAACGGTGATTTCCAAACACTGTTCTCCCGCCCTGGAATTTCTTTTTATTAACTGCAAGCCATTTTATTCCCCGCGGGAGTTCGCCTCATTCATCCTCGTCGCTGTGTACGTCCCTCCCGACGCGGACACGCGCGAAGCTCAGCGCGTGCTCGTGGATCACATCCAACTCACGGAGCGGAACTTTCCAGACTCCCTGGTTATTGTGGTTGGCGATTTTAACCAGAGCAATCTGAGTCACGAGCTTCCCCGCTACAAACAGTTTATTAAATGTCCAACCAGAGGAAATAACACGCTGGATCACTGTTACACTACAGTGAAGGACGCATATCGCGCTGTTCCCTGCGCTGCGCTAGGACTATCTGATCACGTGATGGTCCACCTCATCCCCACATACAGACAGAGACTGAAGCTCACTAAACCTGTTTGTGACCACCACGAAGAAATTGACCAGTGAAGCTGGAGAGAAACTGAACACATGCATGGAAATAACTGACTGGGGCATGTTTAAAGGAGCCACACATGATCTTAATGAGTACACATACACTGTGAACTCATATATCAACTTCTGTGAGGAGAACATTCTTCCATCGCGCACCAGGGTGAGATACTCTAATGATAAGCCCTGGTTCACGGCCAAGCTCAGACAGATCAGGAAGGAGAAGGAAGCAGCGTTGAAAAGTGGAGACAGGATGACAGACTGCTACAGGGAGGTCAAATACCAGTTTAGCAGAGAGCTGAGGAGAGCTAAATCTGTGTATTCTGAGAGACTCCAGCAGCAGTTCACTGCTAACGACTCTGCTTCTGTGTGGAGAGGACTGAGGCCAATCACCAACTATCGGCCTCAGGCTTCTAAAGGTCAGGATGACAAAGCCCTTTGTCAAAAACTGTCCCAACATTACGCCCGTTTTGACACCTCGTCAGCTGTGTCCAACTCACCCACTCTACCCAGCTCCACTGCCTCCTCAGCCCCTAATTCATCAAAAGCGGTCCCCCCCTCCTCCTCCTCCCCCCCCCCTGCCCTTGTCATCAGTGAGCAGGACGTGCACAGACAGTTCTCCAGACTGAACCCGCGCAAGGCCCCCGGGCCGGATGGTGTGTCTCCCTCCACCCTGAGACACTGTGCGAAAGAGCTGGCTCCTGTCTTCACAGACATTTTTAACACCTCCCTTAAGCAATGTCATGTGCCGACCTGCCTCAAATCCTCCACCATCATCCCAGTCCCCAAGAAGCCACGGATTACTGGACTTAACGACTACAGACCTGTAGCGCTCACCTCTGTAGTCATGAAGTCCTTTGAGCGCCTGGTCCTGTCTCACCTCAAGTCCATCACCACACCCCTCCTAGACCCGCTGCAGTTTGCCTACTGTGCTAACAGGTCTGTGGACGACACAGTCAACCTGGCCCTCCACTCCATCCTGCAGCACCTGGACTCCCTGGGAACCTACGCCAGGATCCTGTTTGTGGACTTCAGCTCCGCATTCAACACCATCCGCCCCGATCTGCTCCAGGACAAGCTGTCCCTGCTCAACGTGCCTGACTCCCTCTGCAGGTGGATCACCGACTTCCTGACGGACCGGAGGCAGCATGTGCGGCTGGGGAAGTCTGTCTCGGACTCTGTTAGCATCAGCATTGGATCACCCCAGGGCTGTGTACTTTCCCCCCTACTCTTCTCCCTTTATACCAACTCCTGCACCTCCTCCCACCAGTCTGTTAAGCTGATTAAGTTTGCGGACGACACCACCCTCATCGGGCTCATCTCCAACGGCGACAAGTCCGTCTACAGGAAAGAGGTGGCCCAGCTGGTGTCCTGGTGCAGCCATAACAACCTGCAGCTGAACGCTCTGAAGACAGTGGAGATGATTGTGGACTTCAGGAAAGTCACAACCCCCCTGCCCCCCCTCACCACCACAGGCTCTCCCATCACCATTGCAGATTCCTTCCGCTTCTTGGGCACCACCATCACCCGGGACCTCAAATGGGAGCCAACCATCAGCTCCCTCATCAAAAAGGCCCAGTAGAGGATGTTCTTTCTGCGGCAGCTGAGGAAGCTCAAGCTACCCACCAAGATGTTAGTGCAGTTCTACACGGCCATCATCGAGTCCATCCTCACCTCCTCCATAACTGTGTGGTATGCAGGAGCCACTGCCAGGGACAGACTAAGGCTGCAGCGCGTCGTGCGCACTGCTGAGAAGGTGATCGGCTGCAAGCTCCCATCTCTCCAGGACCTGTACATCTCCAGGACCCGGAGGCGTGCTGGCCGGATCATAGCCGATCCTTCACACCCTGGTCACGTACTGTTTGCCCCCCTCCCCTCAGGTAGAAGACTTTGGTCCATTCGGACTAAAACCTCCCGGCACATGAACAGCTTTTTCCCCTCTGCCATCAGACTGCTGAACATTAAGTGACTTATTGACTCTCGTGCACTATGTACAGCAGCTCAACCAGACTCATGTCATTCATCACTGTTTTTTCTGTTGCATTATCAACTGGCACTGTGGTACCCCCATATTATCTGCTACTTGCTAATTTTTTTAAAACTGCCTTGACTAGTACTACTCATTATTACTATTATTATTATTATTATTATTATTATTATTATTACTTATTTTTCTACACTTATTGCACGTTTTTAGTCCTTTAGTTTTTTAGTTTATCTCTTTATCTCATGTTTTTAATGTTGCAGCATGGCACCGAGACAAATTCCTAGTTTGTGTACTACATGAACAATGGCAATAAATCTGATTCTGATTCTGATTCTGATTCTGATCGCATGTTGGCAAGCGTCCCTCTCATGTGTGGCGGCAGCGTACTGAGGAATATAAATTGGAAGAGGAAATTGTCATTGTCCTCTTCTTTGAGTTGCAGCAAGTCCTCCATGAGGGCTTTGGGTCTGCATCCTCTGTGGCTGTAGACCGCCAGGATCCTCTCGGCTCTCTCCTCGACAGAGGGGACGAAATTCGCCACGATGGTCGCTTTTAGTTCTCTGTATTTGTCCTGGGCCGGCGGCCGCTGGATTATGCTCCGCGCACATCTCGAAGTGGCGGCGTCGAGTTTGGCGACGATGTGGTAGAACTTTGTATCATCAGCCGTGATGCCCGCAAGTGCAAACTAGGCTTCAGCTTGCTGAAACCACGAGGCAGGGTCTTCCTGCCAGAAGTCCGGCAGGTTGACGGTGACGGGGTTTGTGTGGACCGTCACTGATGTGTCCGCAGGGTGAGAGTGTCTTCCTTCGGCTCTCACAGCGGCGCTGGTGCTCGGTTGAGCCCTCTCTATCACTTCTGCCGTGGGGAAACGTCGTCCATCTGTTCCCCTGTCTGCATGGGCGCCGGCGTCTGCCTGGGTCGCCACAGATGAGTCGATCGCTGGGGAACGCCTCTGGTCCATCCTCGCGTCGGGGTCACCAGTGTAGAAGAGCTCGGAATGACGAGGCGATGTGACTTATAAACCAAAGTTTATTATCAGCTTTGCTCCTCTAACAAGTCTCATCTAGTGCAGCAGCAGAAGAAGTAAGAGAGCGAACACATTCGGCTCTGTGTACTTATACTCACACACAACAAAAGACATGCATACAAAGCTGACATCCCCCATTAACTTAATTATCCTCCTTTGTCTCCGTACCCCTCCACCTGGCCCCTGGAGGTCAGGGCGACCTATCTGGTCTCCACCGCAGTGCCTCGGATGCTCTTTGATCTTCACTGGCGGTTGAGACCCTTTGTCCTGTTCTGAGGTGTGAAGTCGCTTTACATATGTAATCACCAAACATTCTCACATGCTTATACATATGTAGGTTATGGGATATATGATTAATATAGACCACAAGTTTATGACTTCTGCCAAACAAAGAAGCTCAAATGTAATTGGATTGCCTTAGTTCCATGAAATTCAGTGAGATTTTACCACACCTAGAGAAAAACTATCCTTTGTTCAGTTTTAAGGAGGTGGGCAAGCTGTAAGGAGCAAACGTCTCTGCTCATCCATTTTTCCTATCTTCAAGTAGGCCCAGAGCCTCCCATGCTCTGTGAAAATCCTGTTTCTTTTCTTTAAAATTCACATTCCCTTAGTTTAATTCTTTTTCTTTAAATTACCATGTAATAAGATTTTATTTGATTTTTTTTTTAAGCTTAAACCAACTCATTTAAACCACCAACATCGGAAGAAACAGATTTGTAATGAATTTTTTTTTCTCCATTTTGAATTTCTAATGGGACGTTGTACAATAAACAAATTACTTTTCAGTGCATAAGAGACCTCGCCCAGCTTGCTGAAGAACGGCCAATTGCGATCTCAGGAGCACGACCTTGTGGGAGAATCAGTCTATCAGCCTCTCCATCAACAGAATCCACGGACATCCAGCTGAATCAAGGTTGGCACGTGGGGGCCCTGCTACCGACTGGGACGTGATCTGACTCTGTGGCTGATGGTCCGTTGTTTAATATATACTAAATTCTTCAGTATATCCCTGATATAAGTTCTTTAATTTAATTAATTAAATTAAGTTCTTTAATTTAATTAATTTAATTTCATGCAAGCCCTCATCAGAATTTCAAAATGCATTTTGTCCTTTCATTAATTTACGTTCTTTTTCAGAGTAACACCAATTTTCTATTTTTATAAATAGTTTACTCACCATTTTCTTCATAAAATTACATCCACTTTTCTTAACCAATGCTATTTTATGGTTTTTCCAATTTCTAGTATACTGACAAATTTAACGGGGCTTTATTTGGTTCTAGAAATGCGTGATTCATAAGTAACTCAGTAATAGTCTATGAGGCCCATAATACATGCTGAATTCTCTGTTTTAAAGTTATCCAAATGTGTTATTCTATTCTGACATTTTTTATTAAACTATTGAAAGACATATGCAAGTTATTGTTTGGTTTTATGTCCATCTTCTTGATTATCAGAGACAAGAACTCACAAGGGCTTTTTTTTTTTTTTTGAGACTGATTCATAATTGGTACAAGTGAAGAATTGTTAATAAAATTGACCATTATCTTGACTGGTGCCCTATGAGTATCTGAGTGTAATGAAAATAAATCTCCATTCCTACTCACATTCATATTTACATTAATACTTGTACCAACAATAAGATACCTATAAACCCATAAATCCGCTACAGTACATCTTTGTGTTGTGCTGTTTCTTAGTTTTGCATCTTTATTTAGTGTTGTGTGTGTTTTATTTTCACCATAAACTGGTGAACTTTTTCTCCTGAGTCCGAGTGTTCATTCAGTGTTTGAGCCTCACTTGCACTGAGTCACAACAGAACGATCCAGCCAAGATCGAGGCTCAGTGGGCGAACAGTCAGCACTCTGGTGCTTGGAGGCCACAGAATGCTGGGTCATGTTTCTTTATGAGCAATTTGAGACCCTAACCCAGCAACTGGCCACCATCGCCAAGCACTTGGGTTGGCTTCCTGGTGTGCCATCTCCCCCTGTACCTGCTGCTCCAGCAATGTCTGCCATCTGCAGGAACATCTCTGTTCCTTCACCTGCTCCCTATGGGGGAGTGGTTGGAGGGTACAGAGGGTTCCTTCTCCACTGCCGGCTTTGTTTTTCAGCAGGTGGAGGGGGAATATAGGGATGATTCGGCTAAGGTACATTTCATGACCTTGTTGCTGTGAGACTGGGTGCTTAAGTAAGCACAGTCCATCTTGAGCAGCCCGGACGGTCCCCTATACACATATGAACTGTTTGTGTGGAAATTTTCCAAGGCATTTGATCATTCGGAGAGTGAGGGGAACATTGTTATCCAGCTGATGGGAGTTCGGCAGGGAGACCGGTCTGAGACGATTTGTCCGTCGAGTTCCCGATCACTGCGGCCGACTCCGAATGGAACAACAATGGAATGACACTTCCCTGCGCAGTGCCTTCTTCTGGGGCCTGGATGCGCACCTCCACGACAAGCTGGCTATCCGTAAATCCCCCTCCTCTCTGGATGAGATGATTGCAAAGGCAGTGGCTCTGAATTACCGGTTTAGGGAGTGTGTGATGGAGCAGAAGGCCGCTGCATCCCCGTTTGCTCCAAGGCCGGCCCCCCGACCTCTGATCCAGAGCTGCTGGCATCACTCCTGGAGCCGATGGACCTCGGTTTGTCCGTCTGACTTCGAGGGAATGCCGGCGTCGCAAGAGGGCGGGGGAGCATATATATTGTGGGGTCCCTGGCCACGCGATGTCGAAATGCCCAATTTGGCCCTAGAGGCCCGGCCCTTCAGTCACCGTGGGGGCTCTGGTGGGAGGGCCTTTGCAAAATTCCCCCAATCGTTTTGAATGCCTGGCACTCATTCAGTTACCGGGGGCTGAGTTCTAAACCTCTGCTCTGATTGATTAAGAAGCGGAGCAGAATTTCATTCAACAGCCCATCATCAGAAAATTCCAGATACCCACCAGGAATGTTCCGACACCCTTCAGTGTCTTGCCAGTTTCAGGCAGCAGCATTGCAGCTGTCACCCGAACAAATTTGAACCTATTCGGTCATTTTGTCCGGTAATCACCGCAAGACTGTCCAGTTTTATGTTCTGCTTCATTCCACCTTCGCCATGATTCTGGGGTATCTGTGGCTCCATATTCACAATCCAACAATAAACTGGTCAGGGCTCCATTTTGTCCTGGAGCCCTTTCTGTTTTTTATCATGTCTCCTGCTCGCCCTCGCTCCCGATCTCCTCCCCTCCGGCTGAGCCGGCGGATCTCAGCTCTATGCTCGAGGTCTATCATGACTTAGGGGAGGTCTTTAGCAAGTCCAGGGCCCTATCGTTACCACCTCATCAGGCCTATGACTGTGTGATTGACCTCTTTCCGGGCGCATGGCTGCCATCCAGCCTGCTCTACAATTTATCTGGGCTGGAGAGGGAGGCGATGGACACCTACATTAAAGACTCCCTCAGCGCCGGCATTATTCATCCGTTGTCCGCCCCTCTCGGCACTGGGTTCTTTTTTGTAGGGAAAAAGGGCGGGACATTGTGGCTGTGCATTGATTACTATGAGCTTAACGCGATCACCCGTAAGGATAAATATCCACTGCCCCTTATTAACTCAGTGTCTGAGCTACTCCAACAAGCGCATTACTTCACCAAGCTCGACCTCCGTAATGTGTACCACTTGGTCCGTATTCACGAGTGAGACGAGTGGAAGATGGCATTTAAAACACCTCTGGGCCATTTTGAATATTTGGTCATGCCATTCGGGCTGACCAACGCCCCTGCCATCTTCCAGCGGTTAATTAACCTTTTAACTGTCAGATTTCATGCGCCACCAGTGGAACAGTGCAGTAACTGCGCCTGTCAGCTCACTCTGATGTCCCTGGCTGTACTGAGGATTTGTACTGATTTGTACTGATCTGCCAGTTTCAGAAGGTGACAGGCACGCGTTGGAGGACTCATGGATGACACGTAGTACACCTAAGAAGAAGATGTCCTTATTTCCTTTTCCTGTTTTGCTTCTTTGAGCCCAGAAAGCAAATATGGCCGCCATGCACCGTTGTGGACCGTCACAAAAACAGCTTCGTGCACGGAAAACAGCCGCAGGATAGAAGCGAAATTTACGTGGGATAATCATAAGACTTTTTAGATGTGGTAGAGAGCGTAAATGACCAACAGAACACAAAATAACCACCATGATCGACGAAAATGCAGAGATCATGCTGGCCAGCAAGGCCCCTAAGCCAACAGTAAGTGACCAATTTCTTTTCTTTCTTTACATTGTACTGATTTTGTGGTTCATATACTTTGAAGATAAAATAACAAAATGCCCCTGTTGTTATAACCCGAGTGTCGGTTCTGGCCACACTCGGCCTCATATCTTATTTCCCTGGCTTTGGCAGCAGAGGATTTCTTTCAGCTCCTCGGGCTTTTATTGTGAAGGCGCCCGGGGAAGCTCCCTGCTGTCAAAGTCAGCTGCTGCGCTGCTGTCACGACGAGCAGCTGCGCAGCATTGGGGTCATTAGCGGCCCGAGTTAAAGGCCGGTGCTGAATGTCCTCCAGGACGGCAGTCTCTGTTGTGCTCCTGTATGTTCTGTTATGTCCTGTTGTATTCCTGTTGCTCTTCATGGTTAACGGACTTGGGAATCCCCTGTTATCCGCCTGTTAACGGTCCTGTTGTTAAGGTACGCTCTGTGTGACTTTACCCTTGTTATTATCTCGTCTGGCGCATCGGGTACTCCCCGGCCCAGGCGTCACCTTGTATGTAACCTGTGCTTGTCCATTCCTCTCTGTTAATAAAACATCACTGCTAAACTCACTGGTGACTGAGGCATCTTATGATTGTCCGTGAGGGCCATCGTGACAGTAGACTGCCGTCAAAACGCCCGGAGAGGAGGCGTTGTATCGAGACGCCACTCACCGTGCAGTTTGCAGTAGTGGACTGTTTGTTCCTATCTGTCTGAGTGTCTGCAGCTGGGAGTATGTCGTCATCCAGGAGCCGCAGCCGGCGCCTGGGCTGGCAGCTAGTGGAAGCTCTGGAGGAGATTGACAACACCATCTCTTCCGCTACGCTGTGGGATACTCCCAGCGACATTCTAAGACATTTGGACGACGCTGAGGAATTTCTGCTTAATCTCCCCCTCGAGCTTGACGATCACCCGGAGGTGATAGCGAGGTGGGAGGAACTCGCCGTCCAACGCGAGTCGCTTCGTGGGCTGGAGGAGAGGAGCAGGAGGCAGGGGAGAAAGCATCCACGCTCCCTGCGTCGTTGTTCCGTTCCCGTCCCGGAGAAGAACCAGGAGTTCACGCCGTCTGGGGGCCGACGACGACGTCGGCGTAACGACGCGGGCTCTCCTCAGCAGAATCCTCAGCTGAAACCCCGTCTGGATGCTGTTCCGGGTCGCCGCAAGGGCTCAACCCACCACACAGCTGTCACTCCTGCGCCTCGTCAGAGGGGAATCCCCGCAGCCTCGTCTTCTCCCGGGCCCTCACCTGCTGTCCCGTCAGCGCTCCATGCCCGACTGACCCCGGCTGTTGCCCCCTCCTCCTCGTCGCCTATCCTGGCTGCTGTGTGTCGCGGGAGCTCCGTTTCGGCGAGCCCCATCCCGGAACCGTCTCGAGTGGCCTCACCTCGTCTCCCCAGAGGGCCCTCTGTCGCCATCCAGCGGGGAAAGGAAGGAACAACGTCCCCCACAGCGGGAACCATCTTACCCTCAGGAGAAAGGCAAGTGCATGATAATTTCTCTCCCTTAGATATTGTTTTGCCTTGTCTGACTCCTGGGGGTGGAGTTCGGGGTATGCAGCCCCCCGAGCTCCCTCCACCTGCTGTGGATGAAAGTATTAACCCTGCTTCCTCTGTGTCTCCCTCCGCTGAGCGGTCCTCGACGCCAGGCCAACGTCGCTGGATGAGGAGGGGGCCTGCGGTCCTGGAGAGCCTGGTTCCGGTTCCGCAGCCACGCCATGGGCGGAGGAGGAGAGCGGACTGCAGCGTGGAGCCATCGCCGATGAAGAAGCGTCCCCGGGGTTCCACGGAGGAGCGGTCCGGTCCAGCAGGTCGAGGTTCTCCTGCCACCACGCCGTGCGGGCCACCGGTGTGGACATCAGTACTGGAGGACTCTCTAGCTGCGCGCACCATCATGCCAGCTGCGGAGCCTGACACAGCTGAGTGGGAGCCTGAGGACGACCTCCTGACTTCTGAGCCCGGATTGTCGCAGTCCTGGACGGCGTCAGAACCCGAGCTCAGGCAAGTGCTCTGTTTTATCTTTCTTCTTCACCTTTTAGAGCACCTTTGCCTGTCTCAAGGGGAGATGAGCCAGGTGCAGCCGCCCGCTGCGTCCGAGCTTATCTCGCCGGGTTCTGGCGCTGCCGGTGATCCTGATCCCGGGTTTTCTCTCTTTTGTGAGTTTTCTCCCAGGGTCGCCGGCGAGGGGCTGCTCTTGCCTGCTGCACCAGAGGTTCCGGTTTCGGGGTTGGAGGTCAAGTCTGGTGCCACGCCGACCCAGTCGGGGTCCGTGGGTTTGGTTCCGGAGGCCCAATCGGGGTCCACCGTGGGTTTAGTTCCGGAGGCCCAATCGGGGTCCACCGTGGGTTCGGTTCCGGAGGCCCAATCGGGGTCCGACGTGGGTGCTGCACCAGCAGGTCCTAGATTCGGTGAGGGAGCTGCAGATCCTCGGCCACCGGATGCTGGACAGGCTCGTTTCCCTCGTCACCCTCATCTCCACCATCATCCTCCTCGTCTCCCTGAGGAGCGCTACCCATCTCCACCTGGGGCCCTTGGGGTCCCGAACGCTCCGCCCGGTTCCCCCTCGTCTCTCCCCTTTTCAGCGGGACTGCCGGCTGCTTCTTCCCAACGGTTCTGGTGGGCTGGTGTTGCGGGGCGGCCGCCTGAAGGACTGTCTCGTTGGTTTGGTTCTCTGGGCCAGCCCCCCGACCTTTTTGTCTTCCTGTGCGGCGACCTGCTCCGGCCGCCTGAAACTCTCTACTCCCGAGCATGGGATTGGGGTAGGCCGCCCGAACTGTCCTCTTTTCCCCTCCCTGTTCTGTGGCCTTTTGATGCCGGACGACCCCCCAAACCTTTTGCCCCCATCCCTCCGGGTCAGGACTGCACCCTCCCCGGGTTTCTGATCTCGTCTGTGGGACTGTTGGGGTGTGCGGGGGGGAGGGGGATTGATTTGTGTTTTTGTGGCTCACTATGTTGTTTCTGGGTTTGGTGTTTTTTTTTCCTCCACCTTATGTCGCTTTGTTTTTGCCAAAAGGTATACTGCCTATTTTGACTTTGCTCTGGTTACCCACGTTTTAGGGATTATGGTTTTTTCCCCTACCTTTATAGCCTTGTTGGTCTTATCACTTGCTTGCTCTTTGTTTGTCTCTCTCCCTCCTGCCTGCGCCCCATCCACCCACCCTAGGGGGGTGGGGTGGGGGGCTTGGGTGTTACTCAGGCCACTCAGAGCTCGGCCTCGAGGGGGAGGTACTGTTATAACCCGAGTGTCGGTTCTGGCCACACTCGGGCCTCATATCTTATTTCCCTGGCTTTGGCAGCAGAGGATTTCTTTCAGCTCCTCGGGCTTTTATTGTGAAGGCACCCGTGGAAGCTCCCTGCTGTCAAAGTCAGCTGCTGCGCTGCTGTCACAGCGAGCAGCTGCGCCGCATTGGGGTCATTAGCGGCCCGAGTTAAAGGCTGGTGCTGAATGTCCTCCAGGGCGGCAGTCTCTGTTGTGCTCCTGTATGTTCTGTTATGTCCTGTTGTATTCCTGTTGCTCTTCATGGTTAACGGACTTGGGAATCCCCTGTTACCCGCCTGTTAACGGTCCTGTTGTTAAGGTACGCTCTGTGTGACTTTACCCTTGTTATTATCTCGTCTGGCGCATCGGGTACTCCCCGGCCCAGGCATCACCTTGTATGTAACCTGTGCTTGTCCATCCCTCTCTGTTAATGAAACATCACTGCTAAACTCATTGGTGACTGAGGCGTCTTGTGATGGTCCGTGAGGGCCATCGTGACACCTGTAGATAAAACGGTGTCAAAAAAACAAACCATTCTTTGTGTAAATATGTCCAAAGTCCACTTTTGACTGAGTTATGTAATTTATATAGGTGCTGTGACATTATGCAAATTAGATGCGTTAATTTTTTTCCTATCTGAAACTTTGGATCCTATTCTACAGCTTTCTAATTGACAGTAAGCCATTATCTCTTGCAACTTTCAAGTTATAGCCTTGGAAATCTGAACTATTTTACTGACAAAAAGTTTTTACCACTCTTTACCAATAGTGTTTATGTCGCCATACGGCGACTGGCACACTTAGAAGGTTTTAATGACGTCTTACGGGACATGGTGAACCAGTTTGTTTTTGTGTATCTGGACAATATTTTGATTTTTTCCCACATGCTGGAGGAGCACATAGCCCACATTTGTTCTGTCCTGCAGTGCTTGCTGGAGTATCAGCTTTTTGTGAAAGGGGAGAAATGTGAATTTTCCACTCACTCTACTTCATTCTTGGGGTTCATCATCACCGAGGACATGGGAAAGGCCGATCCAATGAAAATCAAGGTGGTAGTAGACTGGCCGACCCCCCAGTCTAGGAAGGACCTCCAATGCTTCCTGGGCCTTGTCAACTTCTACCGCTGATTTATCTGTGATTATAGTAAGGTGGCACAACCACTTACGTGGTTGAGGTCAACCAAAAGCCCATTCAAGTGGTCAGAGGCCGCTGAATGAGCTTTTGTAACCCCGAAGGGCCTTTTCATCAACACCCGCATCCTGGTACAGGTGGATCCCGCGGCTCAGTTCATGACCGAGGTGGGCGCTTCCGATTCGGGGGTGGGTGCTGTCCTCTCCCAGCGATCCTCCTCTGACCAGAAGCTCCACCCGTGTGCATTTTTCTCCCAGTGGCTAACACCAGCCTAGAAGAATTACAATGTTGGGGACTGCGAACTGTTGGCCATAAAGCTGGCATTGGAGGAGTGTAGATACTGGCTGAAGGGAGCTAGCCATCCGGTCATTATCTGGACCGATCACAAAAATTTAGAATAGCTTCGATCAGCCTGACGGTTGAATTCTCGGCAGGCTCGGTGGGCCCTGTTCTTTAATAGGTTTAATTTATTGATCTCGTACTGCCCAGGGTCCCGTAATGCCAAGGCTGATGCTCTCTCACGTCAGTTTTCTCCCTCCTCCTCCTCCTCCACCTCCTCCTCTGCAGCTGCTGCATCTCCCCCGGAGACTATTCTGCTTTCTCCTTTCTGAAATCCTGCTTTCTTGGGACACTCTCGTGGGAGATTGAGCAGAGGGTCCGGCAAGCACAGTCATCTGAACCCGTCCTGGAGGGAGGTCTGCCGGGCCAGCTGTATGTCCCCGCAGCATTTGGCAGAGAGGTGATTAAGTGGGGGCATACGAGTTACTTTGTCTGTCATCCAAGCATTTCCAGGATGATTGAGGTGCTCAGGAGAGCGTTTTGGTGGCCCACACTCGGGAGGGATGTGCGGGAGTACGTGAAAGCCTGTGTTGCACTGAGAAAAGCATGACCGCCAAGAAAAGCACCCCTTTCACGGGAGGGCGCATCTGAGCAGTGATGCTGTAAAACCACAAACAAACCGAGAGGGTTGGTCAGCAGAGGGCACAGACTGGGAGGTACACGATAGAAGCCAACAGGAGTTTGGAACTCCCAAGGAGACTCCCAGCAAAAGACCGAGAGGGGTGGCCAGTGGAGGGCACAGACTGGGAGCTACATGATAGAAGCCAAAAGGGCTCCGTGGAAGTCCTGGGCAGCAACGTCGACGAAGGAGAAGACAGAAGCGGGAGAACTGGTGAACACACCACCTACTAGACGACGACGCTAGCTGGAGGCACCCACTTGGACCGAGGGAGCTTCCGCTTCACTGCGGGATGCCCGCTATAAGGCTGCGATGGCAGCTGGTGGTCTCCATTAGCCACCGGGAGAGCTCCGGCTTCACCGCTAGATACCCGCTACCAGGCTACGACCCAAGCTAACGGTCTCCATTAGCCACCAGGAGAGCTTCAGATTCACTGCCAGATAGGACGACGCTAGCTAGAGGCCTCTACTAGCTACCGAGGGAGCCTTGGCTTCCTTGGCTTCACCAGCAGATCCAGCTACCAGATGACGACGCCAGTTAGCAGCCTTCACTAGCCATCGGAAGAGCTTCAGCCTCACCACCAGATAACAGCTTTTAGACGACTAAGACAGCTGACAGCCTACATTAGCCATTGGGTGTACTTCGGCTCCTGTACTAGCCAACAGGTGAGCCTCTCCTTTGATCCCAAACAGACTAGTCATTATGCCTCCAAAAAAAGAATCAGACAAAAGAAGAGGAGTTGGAGGAGATCAAACTCTGACTAAATTTTATGTCTGAAGAAATATCTAAGATAGCAAAACAACAAACTGTGCTTATTGGCCTTATGGAACAAGTGTGTGAACTAAAGAACTAAAGACTAAAATTAAACTTAACTAAAGACTGAAATTATGGAAAGACAAGAAAATTAATTTCTTAGAAAGACGAGTGGATGAATTAGAGCAATATACAAGAATGGATGATATCATTGTGAGTGGTCTTATCACCACACAATGCTCCTATGCACGTATAACAGCTGGAGTTGATAACCAGGATGGGGAGGATGAGACATTGGGAGAATCACACACTGTTGAGCAGCAGGTATTAAAATTTTTCAACTCTAAAAACATTGTTGTGGACAGTAAGACTATTTCAGCTTGCCACACGTTGCCTAGAAAAGACAGTAAAGGAAAACCAGTGATTATCAGCCGATTTGTCAACAGAAACAAGAGAACGAGATGTGCTTCTACCATCGACGTTTCCCGCACAAGGCGCACAGATGCGTCCCGCCATGCAACTTCAGGAAGCAGGGAAACGCAAAGAGCCGGAGGTCGTTGGCAGCTTCGACCCTCGGCGAACGGAACAAGCTGCTCTACCTGACGGACGCGAGCTCCGGACGGCGATTCCTCGTTGACACCGGAGCACAGAGGAGTTTCATCACCGCGACCTACGCGGACCGGGTGGCCGGTCCCCGCGGAGATGGAGCAACAGCCGCAAACGGCTCGTCGATCAAGACGTTTGGCGAAAGAACTCTGCGCCTGTCCTTGCACGGCCGCAACTATGAATGGACCTTCATAGTAGCGGCGGTGAGTTTTTAACATGTTGGGTGCTGACTTTTTGTGCTCACATGGCTTGTTGGTAGATCTGGCTAATAGACGCTTGGTTAATGCACTCTCTTTTTGTTCTATTCCCTGTGCAGCGCAAGTGTCCCCGCCGTCAGTCCAGGCCAACGCCGCCGCAGCAGGAGGTAAGTTCCACACTCTCCTAAACCAGTTCCCAGCACTCACAGTTCCCACGTTTTCAGCTAAGGTGGCGAAGCACGGGATGGAGCACTTTATAACTACAAGTGGTCCACCGGTTTTTGCGAAGGCTCAGCGCCTGGATGCAGCTAAGCTCTCTATTGCGCGTGAGGAGTTCGCCAACCTGGAAAGGTTGGGCATAATTCGCCGCTCGAACTCCGCTTGGGCTTCCCGCCTCCACATGGTCCCTAAGGCGGACGGCTCGTGGAGACCGTGCTGCGATTATCGCAGGTTAAACAATGCCACAGTGCAGGACCGCTACCCAATTCCACATATCCAAGATTTTTCGGTGCATTTGGCCAAGGCACGAATTTTTTCTAAAATAGACCTGGTCTGCGGTTATCACCAGGTCCCGGTCCGATCAGAGGACAGTCCCAAGACAGCGGTAATAACCCCTTTCGGGCTTTTTGAATTTTTACACATGCCTTTTGGCCTTAAAGGCGCTGCGCAAACCTTCCAACGCATGATGGATGCCTTTTTGCGCGACCTCCCTTTTGTTTTTGTCTACTTAGATGATATTTTAGTCGCCAGCGCCTCTGAGGAGGAACACGAGAGTCACCTCAGAACTGTTTTTCAGAGGTTGGGAGCGCACGGGTTGATAATCAACCCAGCCAAGTGCCATTTCGGCGCATCACAGATCGATTTTTTGGGGCACCGCGTCTCCCCAGAGGGTGCAGTTCCGCTGCCCTCCAAAGTACGCGCAGTGGCTGAGTTTCCCCAGCCACAAACGGTAAAAGCGTTGCAGGAATTTTTAGGCATGGTAAACTTTTACAACCGTTTCATACCTCACGCGGCGCAGCTCATGCAACCGTTGTATGTCGCGCTAAAAAAACAAAAGCCCTCCAATGCGATTGAGTGGTCCCCGGAGCGGGAGCGCGCATTCACTGAGGTTAAGAAAGCGCTAGCGAACGCAGCACTGCTGGCTCACCCAGACCCGGCAGCCCGAATAGCGCTAACCACAGACGCGTCAGATGTGGCCATAGGAGCCGTGGTAGAACAGCAAGTCGCCGGGGCTTGGCAACCACTCGCTTTTTTTAGCAGGTCCCTACGCGATGCGGAGCAAAAATATAGCGCGTTTGACAGGGAACTGCTAGCGCTCCACCTGGCCATTCGCCATTTCCAGTTCTGGTTGGAAGGGCGACGTTTCACCGCGTTTGTCGACCACAAACAGTTAACCTTTGCAATGTCCAAAGTCTCTGAACCATGGTCAGGCCGACAGCAGAGGCAGCTGGCCGCAATTTCAGAATTCACCACCGATGTACAGCACATAGCCGGTAAATTTAATGTGGTGGCGGACTGCCTCTCGCGAGCGGTAACAGCGCCTGTCCGCGCGGATGGGGGCTGTAGCGCCGCAGACGCGGAGCGCGGTAACAGCACGGACGCACACGCAGCTCCGGTGCACGTAGGGATAGATTATGCGGCCATGGCAGCAGAGCAGGGCGAGGACACAGACGTGCGCGCGCTCCTGTCTGGACCAACAGGGTTAAGGCTGGAGAACGTAAGTTTACAAACCGGTTCACCCCCGCTTATTTGCGATGTATCCACCGGGCGACCTCGCCCAGTGGTACTGGCCACGTTGTGCCGTCGTGTTTTTGACGCGGTGCACTCCCTAGCACACCCGGGAGTACGCGCTTCGGTGAAAATGGTAGCAGAGAAGTTTGTTTGGCCGAGCCTGCGCAAGCACGTGAAGGAGTGGGCGAGAGCCTGCATGTCCTGCCAGCGGGCCAAAGTTCACAGACACACAAAAGCCCCTTTAGAACCTTTCCACATCCAGGCTAAGAGGTTAGATCATGTGCACGTTGATCTAGTGGGACCCCTGCCGCCCTCGCAGGGGTTCACACATCTCCTGACAATGGTGGACCGGACCACTCGTTGGCCGGAAGTGGTCCCATTGCAGTCTACCACAGCAGCAGAGGTAACTCGCGTTTTTTTAACAGCCTGGGTAGCGCGGTTCGGAGTCCCGTCGGACATTACGTCCGATAGGGGTCCGCAGTTCGTTTCAGAGCTATGGTCAGCCATGGCCAGCGGCTTAGGCTCAACAGCTCATCGCACCACCGCTTATCACCCACAGGCCGACGGTTTATGCAAGCGTTTTCACAGATCGTTGAAGGCAGCCCTCAGAGCGTCGCTCACGGATACAAATTGGGTAAACAAACTACCATGGGTTTTATTGGGGTTGCATTCGGCACCCAAGGAGGATTTAGATGCCTCACCTGCTGAATTAGTGTTTACTCAACCTCTCAGGCTGCCAGGAGAATTCCTGCCAGCCCATGCAGCACCCGAGCTCCCCCCGGTGCGGGGACCTCTACGCGGCACGGAGGCAGAAATGCCCCCGGGCCCCGCTCATCACACTTTTCCGCGGGTTTTTGTTCCCAAGGCTTTGCAAAACGCAGAGTTTGTTTTTGTCAGGCACGACGCCCAGCGTCACAGTCTCCGTCCACCTTATGATGGTCCGTTCCGAGTGCTGGAAACCGGGGAGAAATATTTTGTACTGGACTTGGGGGGCAGGAAAGAGACAATCAGCGTTGACAGATTAAAGCCTGCTTTTCTGTTGCGTGACGAACCTGTACGGCCGGCGGGGGCGCCTCGGCGCGGCAGGCCTCCCAAGGGACAGCCCCTAGTTCCCCAACAGGGGGCAAATAACCCTTCTCCCCCTCATTCCACAGGCGCACAGCAGGACGGCACAACACAGGCTGCGAAGCCTGCGTTCAGCAGATTCGGGAGGAGATTGAAGCCTAAGCAACGGGCAGAGTGATGTGTATTTTGATCAACCCGCGTAAATTGTGCTGTAGATCCTACAAAGGCGGGGGGGGGGGTGATTTAAGGGTGTAATGTGTATGACTGTCCATTATTGACTTAAGGTTGGTGTATGTCCGTTCTTGGGCGTTTCGGGGGGAGTGATGTGGCGTAACATTATGTAGCTCACATATTCCTTGGCAGAGATCCAGACATGAGGGAACTTGGAGCTCGCACTGTCTATTGACATCACGCCTCATACGGACATTGAGTCTGGACCCCCTGCGGACTAGAGACGAAGTGAGAAGATCTGAGAGTGGACCTGAAGAGACGGTTTGACTCCTGGGGTCAGACAGAGATGCCGAGAGGACAATAGGAGGATTAGATATGAATGGAATTCTGTGTTTGATGTGAATGTGTTTTGTGTCTGGTGTTACAGTATAAAGGTATGTGGTTTACCTCAGCTAACCCTCTTCATTCCCTGACTGAGAGAGGAGCTGTAGGCTTGAGATGGAATAAACCAATACTGAAAAATCATTCAGTCTCTTCATTTCGAGTTTCCTACAGGAGTCTCTATGCCAACATTGATAGTATTAAGGAGTTTTTAAATCAACTGAAGACCCCATTTAGGATTATTGCAATAACTGAAACATGGATTAATGAAGAAAAAGATGTAAATTTTGAAATACATGTATATGAGATTGTCAGGGCTGCCAATTTGTCACACCTGTGCGCACACCTGCCTGTCATCATCCTCTGGCTATTTATACCATCAGATCCAGTGCTCTGTGCGGAGTCGTCTGTTTCCTTCTCCAGAAATCTGCTACACCAAATCACCAAGCTTCCTAGCCTCGCTGTGCTTCTCCACGTCAGCTTCCCAGCTTCCTCCATTACCTCTCTGGGCCTGCGCCTCCTGGACTTTCCAGCTGTCAAGTAAGCTACCATCATACCTTCTCTCCTTGTCTGTTCCCATGTGCACAGGCGGAGATCCGTGGTGGCGGACCCCTTCTCCCTGGCGGCGGACTCACCTGCTTCCCACACCGGCGTTCAGCTCCCCGGCTGCCCTGCAGGCACTATCTTCCTAGCAGTAGCTTCTGAGCTAACCTGGCGTCTCTCTTACCACCTCTAACGTAAGCGCTGAACTATCTGGTGCTCATCTGCCCAAATTGCATTCTAACACGTCCCTCTGTCTCTTCCTAGGGCTGCCAGGTCGTATGGTGCCCTGCTCGCCCCAGCTGACTCGCCTGCTCACACTACACACACTCAAGCACACATACACGCACCCACTCACGTCCACTATATCCAATAAAAGGTTAATTGTATCAGTCTTGAGTCGTGTCTGCTCTGTAGGTCACTAAAACCATGTTAGTGATGTATACACAAAATAGGAAATGTAAAAATGGTTGGGGGTAGCACTGTATGTTGATAGAAATTTAAAAAGTAAAAAAGTGGACAGCATGACATCAAAAGTGAACAAAATTATGGAATATTTAACAAGTGAAATTACAATGGAAAATAGAAAAACATAATAGTAAGTTGTATATATAGAGCACTGGGATCTGATATGGAAAAATTTAGAAATGGTATGGAAAAGCTGAGGCAGCACGGTGGCAGAGTGGTTAGCACTGTGGCAGCACAGCAACTCACTCTGGGCCGGGGGATCCTGGGTTCGATCCCAGCCCCCGACCAACAGTGATCTGTGTGGAGTTTGCATGTTCTCCCCGTGTCTGTGTGGATTTCTCTGGTTTCCTCCCACATGCCAAAAAACATGCAAGTTAGGTTAATTGGCATCAAACTGGGGATTCTAAATTGTCCTTAGGTATGACTGTGAGAGTGAATGGTTGTCTGTCTCACTGTGTTGGCCCTGCCATGGACTGGCGATCTGTCCAGAGTGTACCCTGCCTCTCACCCAAAGATGCTGGGATAGGCTCCAGCCCCCCCACGACCCAAAAAGGATTAAGCGGAAGAAGATGGATGGATGGATGGATGGATGGAAAAGCTGTATACAAAAATAAGACAAAAAGATATCTTTAATTGTGGTGACTTTAATATAGATTTAATTAAAACAAAACAACAGAAACCAACTGAAGATTTCTTAGATACAATGTATAGCTTTACCTTATTTCCAAAGATTACAAAACCTACGAGAATAACGACACACTGTGCTACCCTGATAGACAACATTTTCAACCAATGTCATTGAATATAATATGGTAAGTGGTATACTGATAAATGACATTAGTGACCACTTGCCTGTATTTGTTTCTTTAGATGTTAATTATGGGATTAATGAGAGCAAGAATAAAAATCAACCATGTAAAAAGGTTATTTATAAAAGAATACGAACAGAAGATACAATCAATGCTTTAAAAGATGACAGTTACAGAATTGGGATGTTGTCTATAGAGAGAAAGAAGTGGACATGGCATATGATAAATTTAATGATACATTTAAATCATTATATGATAAAAACTGTACAATTAAAGAAATCAATAAAAATATAAATACAAAAATTTCCCATGGTTAACCAGGGTGCTACAAAATGCTTGTAAAAAGAAAAAATATCTCTATAAGCATTTTATGAAATCAAGAACTAAAGAATCTGAAAAAGATATAAAACAATACGAACTGGTAAAAAATTATACTATAGGAAAATGTTAAATGAAAATAAGCTTAATATAAAAGGAGTCTGGGACATATTAAATAAATTAAGGAAAAATGGAACTAAGAAAAAATATATCCAGAGTATTTTACTGATAATTGTGGTGATAATTATGATAAGAACATTGTAGTAAATAGAATGAATAATTTTTTTGTAAATGTTGGACCAGAGTTGGCAGCAAAAATTACAAACCAAGGAAGAGACACCGTGAGTGAAACATTGATTGGAAATAACCCTCGGTCAATCTTTCTCTCAGCGATGGATGAAATAGAGGTAAAATCTGTTGTTGAAAAGTTAAAAAATAAATTATCTACTGATTGTGATGGTATTGATATGGCACTAGTTGTCATGTTCAGGTGAGCGCACGCCCCTGCCTTCCTGCTAAAAATTCCCCAACTCAGCAGACAATCATTACACCTGTGTGAGTGGACGCACCTGCCGCCTCTGCCTCACCAGTGCATAAAAGGACCATCAAGTGGAGGCTTCAGCACTTGCTTATTGGGTATACTGCCTATGCAACTAGCAAGCAAATTAAAATTGTATTCAGAGGATTTTTGCCTTATTCCTCTCCTCTCTCATCTTAGAGAGAAGAGAGGAATGTGGTGCATCTCTGGGGATCATTGTGCGCTCACCTGCTCCATCATCCTCACCCCGCCTCAGCTACCTGTCTCCACCCGGTCAGACACCACGCAGCTCCTTCTCTTTCCTACTCCCTGCCAGCTCCATCCTGCTGGTTCATCTATTCCTGCTGGGTCTCTCTGTCGGGTTCTCTGCTCAGCTCACATAAGTGGCAGATTTGTTTTCACCACTTCCCTACCTCCCTCCTCTTATTAATCAGCTCTCGTCTCTCCCCACAGGCTGAGTCTACCTCTGGTGAGTGATGTTTTCCATCACAGTGCTCCTTATTTTGAAATTTAATAAATTGTTTAAACGTAGCTTCTGTGTGTCGTGTGTTTTCTCTGGTGTGGCACCTGCATGTGAGATGACTTTTCTATCAATATGACAGAACGAGCCAGCCAGAACGTGGGCTCAGTGGGGGCTGCATCAGCGGAACACTCTGCTCTTCACTGCCTCAACGCCACAGAGAGGCAGGTGGCCGTGCTCACGCAACAGCTGCAAACAATTATGCAGCAGCTGAGCATGGTCACTGAGCATTTGACCCATATTTCTTGCTTGGGCCCTTCCTCTCCACCTGCTGCCCATGTTCCTTCCACCATACACCGATCAACTTCCATTACCACTCCTGCCCCGTACACGGGAGGGGTGGGGAAATGCAAGGACTTCCTTTGCCATGTTCAGCTTTATCTGGGCCAGGTGGACAGGGAGTATCCGGACGAGATCTCCAAAATTCACTTCATGACCCTCCTGCTGCATGACCAAGCCCTTAGCTGGGCCCGGTCTGTCCTTGACAGTCCGGAGAGTCCCAGCTACACATTTGATTGATTTTTCACAGAATTTTCCCCCACCTTTGACCGAACAGAAAGTGGGGGTAATATAATGAGCCACCTCTTGTCTCTGCGCCAGGGCAGTTGGTCTGCAGCCGAGTACTCAGTGGAGTTTCGGGTCGAAGCAGCGGACTCAGGATGAAATGATTTTGCATTATGCAGCGCCTTCGTCTAGGGTTTAAATGTCAACCTTCCTGACAACTTGGCGGTTCATGCTGTTCCTTCCTCTCTAGACAGTCTAGTTGATTAGGATGTCGGTTTGGACAACCGGTACCACGAGCATGCGAAGGAGCGCAAATCCTCTCGCCCGCCCTTTGCACGTGGGCCTGTGCAGACTACTGACACAGGTGGAGCCAACTCTTCTTCCGAACCGATGGTGCTCGGCTGGACCCGTTTAACGCCGGAGGAGCACCAGCGACAGAGGAGGGTCGGTGCATGCATGTACTGCGCCTTCTTCGAGCATAAATTGGATGATTGCCACCTGAAGCCAAAAAGACGCGGCCCATCAGTAGCCGTGGGGGGTCTGACGGGCGGGAGTCTTCTTCATTCCCCCCAGTATTTTCTCTATTTCGGCCCTTATCCAATTGCCGGGGGTCGAGAGGAGGGTTACGGCTTTGATTGATTCAGGGGCAGAGCAGAACCTCGTTTCTTCCCGGCTCCTGTGGGAGATGGGTATTCCCATCACTAAATTATCCACTCCACTGAATGTCACCACCTTATCAAGCAGAAATGTGGTCTCAGTTTCCGAATGCACAACGCCGATTTCCATCCTTCTTTCCGGGAACCACCGGGATGAATTTTCATTCCTTATCCTCCGAAATTCATCCTCCCCGGTGGTCCTGGGGTACCTTTGGCTCCAGAGGCACCACCCCATTATTAATTGAGCACAAAACTCAATTCCTCCTGGAGCCCATATTGTTTGGCATCATGTCTTAGTTTGGCCGAGTGTTCACCATCCCTACCCATCTCCTCCCCTCCGGTGATGCCGCCGGACCTCACCCTCATATCCGAGGTCTACCATGACCTTGGGGAGGACTTCAGCCAGTCGAGAGCACTCTCTTTACCACCTCATCACTCATACGACTGTGCCATAGACCTCCTTCTGGGTGCGCAGCTGCCATCCAGTCAGCTCTATAATATCTCTGGTCCGGAGAGGGAGGCGATGGAGAGATATATTAAGGACTCACTGAACGCCAGCCTCATTTGGCCTCCCTTGGCTCTTCTTGGGGCAGGATTCTTTTTTATGGGTAAGAAGGATGGATCTCTGTGCCCGTGTATTGATTACTGGGAACTTAACGCTATTACCAACAACAAAAATCCTCTGCCCCTGATTAACTCGACGTTTGAGCTCCTTCAGCATGCATGGGTGTTTTCCAAACTAGACTTATGCAATCCGTATCACTTAGTTCATATTCGCGAGGGGGACCAATGGAAGACAGCCTTTAAAACACACTTGGGGCAGTTTGAGTATCTAGTTATGCCTTTTGGACTCACTAACGCCCCCGCCGTCTTCTAACGCCTCATTAATGACGTCCTCCGCGATATGGTGAATCAATTTGTGTTTGTGTATTTGGATGACATCCTAATTTTTTCCCGCACGCCAGAGGAACACAAAGTCCATGTCAGGGCTGTGTTACAACGGCTCCTGGAGAATCAACTGTTTGTGAAGACTGAAGAGTGTGAGTTTTCCACCTGCTCCACTTCCTTCCTGGGATTTATTGTGGCAGAGGGGGAACTGAGAGGCCGACCCAGCCATGGTGAAGGCTGTGCTGGATTGGCCTATGCCTATCCAGCTCCTATGCAAGGAGCTCCAGCGCTTCTTGGGGTTTGCAAATTTTTATTGCAGGTTCATCAAGAACTACAGTGGGGTAGCACAGCCTCTCACACAGCTGACCTCCATATAGGTGCCATTTCTCTGGTCCGAGGTAGCCGAACAGGCTTTTTCCAAATTAACCCTTAAACCTGGCAAGATTTCATGGACAGATCACGCCCCTACCGGCATAGTGCAGCGCTGAACCTGTCATATGATGTTATATGATGTGGCCAAAGGTTCGCCAGTTGATTTAGGTTGTACAAAGGATTCCACGTCACAAGGTGGCAGACATGTATGACTTACTGCTCTTGCTTTAGAGCACAGGTGTCAAACTCATTCCATGGAGGGCCAAGACCTTGCAGGTTTTACCTCCACCCAGTGTCTTCAACAGGTAATTTCTCTGAATTTCTTCCCACTGATTGCTGATCAGTAAAAAACACCTGCTGAAGAGACTGGGTGGAAGTAAAACCTGCAGGGTCCTTGGTCCTCCATGGAATGAGTTTGGACCCACTGCCTTAGAGGAATTATGGTGGACATAGAACCATCCTGAAACCTCACAAGAGAAGAAGAATTTGTGTTTGGGAACAACAATTGCGCCAATCCCATGTTGTCATCTATGATAATTAGCGGTGGAATAAAAGCGAAATTGAGGTGGAATAATCATAACAGTTTTTGGATATGAGAGGGAAAAATAAAATTACCGACAGAAGAGAAAATAATGACCAGGTTGAACAAAAATGGACGAAGCTAGAGCCGCCTTCGCCAGGGGTAAGTGACGAATGTCTGTGTTTGTTATATTGTACTGCATTGTACTGATTTTCTGGTTCATATACTTTGAAGATAAGATCAATGATGTTGGAGGAAAATAAAACTCTGCAACCTCACAGCTCGTCGTATCTCACCTGAACTTATTTTTCCTCCACAAAGGAGATCAAATTTTTGGGTGTAATACTAGATGATAAAATTTGTTGGAAACCACACATCAGATACATACAAATCAAAGTGGCAAAAAATATTGCAATTATAAATAAAATTAAAAAAGTCCTTGTCATGTACGCTGCGTTATTGTGCAGAACACAAATGAATGGATGCGAGCTCAATCGCTGGTGAAGTGAATGTGTTTATTAACAAAGGAACAAAAATACAAAATGTTCAATGAATGCAGTCTGAAAATGAAGTCACGGATGAACTGGCTGCAAACTCCATTGGCAGAGGAGGAAGCTACATCATGCCCCTGGGTAGACAAGCCAGAGGGGGAAAAACTAGAAACATAACCAAAATAAGGAGGAAGACTTGCATGCCGGATTGGAGCAGAACAGGCTCTGGAAAATACAACACCAAACACAGTCCAAAAGAGAAGAGACCAACAAGGAGTGAGCCTGAACATCTAGGGTAGACTTACATAGAGAGTAGATTTGAGTTGACTTACGCCGCCACACTGAGTGCTCATACTGTCACCCATAAATACCCTGAGTGTCACGCCGCGCCATTCATCAGCGGCGCCACCTGCTCACGCACCTGACAATCATCAGCGGCAAGGGATAAAGGCCGTCTCGCCCGGAGGCTCGGCCTGAAGCCGTCAGACTTCGTCCCTCACCGTTGTGAGCTACTTCTCTTCAGCAACAATTATTTGGGTAAGAACCCTTACCTCTCTTTCCCAGTCTGCTCCCCTGTGCACAGGTGGATTCCCCGGCGGCGGACATCTCCACTCCATTGCCCAATCCTCGCTGCTGTACGGAGCTCTCCAGGTGGCTGTCTTCCGGGCTTCGCCCCCTTGTTGTGCCAGCTATCCTGACAAACCAAGTAAGTCCTTCTCTCGCCATAAATCCCTCCTGTGTTGGTGTATGCCCTCTCCCTGTGCTCTCTCCATAGGGTTGCTCGGCTGAACGGTCACCTGCCTCTGTGCCTGAAGCAGACGCCATCACCAACACATTTACATCCCGCAGACACGCACTCATTCACTCCTGCTGTTAATAAACTCTTTGAACTACTCTAAGCCTGTGTGTGTGCGTCTCCTGAGCCGTGCGTTATGTCAGTACGGCTTCAGCAGAGCGGCTCGGCGGACGGCGGGCTCGCACACCGGTTTACCACTCTCGAGGCTAGAGTGGATCAAATTGCTTATCAACAGCAGGTTATCCTAAATCAATTATTAAACTTAACTAACCGGTTGGGCCGCTTAGATCCTCAACAGCTGTTCCCCCCGGCTCGTCAGGGTGGCGCGGCTCCTGCTGTTCCAGCGGCCGTCCAGCCGGCTCCAGTGGCACCGGTTCGGCTCACACCGATTCCGACCCCCGCCCGCTTTAGCGGTAAGCTCGGCGGAGCGCGGGGGTTCATTATGCAGTGTGAGTCCGTGTTCCACCGTGTGCCCGGAGATTTTCCCTAGGATCACAGCCGGATTGGTTACATAGGGAATCTTCTGGAGGGGCGTGCGTTAACTTGGACCTACGCCGCAATGGCGAGGCCCAGTTATGCCACCCTCACCTATGACCAGTTCGTGAGGCGCTTTCTGGAGGTCTTTGACCATTCTCAAACCGAGACGGTCCAGGTCGATCGGCTTCTCGCTCTCCAGCAGGGAGGCCGGTCGGCAGCGGACTACTCGGTCGACTTCCGGGTAGCGGCGGAGGAATTGGGCTGGGAGGAACGCTCCCTCTGTGGCCTGTTCCTCCGCAGCCTCAATAATGATCTGAGGGATGAACTGGCTGGACGGGATATCCCTGGGACGCTAGCGGAGCTGACATCCTTAGCGATAAGTTTGGATAACAGGCTGCGCGAGCGCTCCTCGGGGCAGAAGTCTTCTTCTTCTCGCCCTCGTGGAGTCTCGCCGCACCTGTTCCAAGCTTGCCCCCTGGCGGCGCCGCCAGCATCGTGCCCCGAGGAGTCGGAGCCGATGGTGACGGGCTGGACCAAGCTTTCCCCTGCGGAGAGACAACGCCGCCGTGAGTTGGGCCTCTGCATGTATTGCGGAGGTGACCAACACACTGTGGAGCGTTGCCCGCGGAAAGCCATTCGGCGGGGTCCGCGAATCGCTGTAGGGAGCCTCGCGGATCCCAACCGGTTAGACACCCTCACCCAATTAAAGCTGCCCATCCGTTTCTGCCACAATCCCACTGGGCACCTCACCCACGCACTGGTGGATTCGGGCGCAGAGGGCAGCTTCATTTCACAAGGCCTGGCAACCCGATTGGGCATCCGCTGTCAGGCATTAAAACACCCCATCTCCCTGGTCCATCTCTCCCGTGCCTCCCTTGGGAGAGTTTCTCACCAAACCATGCCTGTCCCAGTCATCATCTCAGGGAACCACCGGGAGGAGATGGTATTTTACGTCCTGCCCAACTCTGTGTCGCCCGTCATCCTGGGGTATCCCTGGCTATGCCTCCACAACCCTGTCCTGGACTGGAGGTCCGCTGGGGTATCGGCGTGGAGTACCTTCTGTATGGGCACCTGCCTTCAGTCCGCTGCCTGCTCCCCGTCCGCGGCTCCCCCCTGTGGCGGATACAGCACCTCCGGACCTGTCACTGGTGCCTCCAGAATTTCACGACCTGGGTATGGTATTTAGTAAATCGAAAGCTATGTCTCTTCCCCCGCATCGACCCTATGACTGTGCTATCAACCTCCGCCAGGGGGCTCCCCTGCCTTCTGGTCGGCTCTACAGCCTGTCGGCGCCGGAGAAGGAGACCATGAATATTTACCTGAAGGAATCACTGAGCGCTGGGATTATTCGCCCATCGTCGTCACCCGTGGGGGCAGGGTTTTTCTTTGTCGGGAAAAAGGACGGATCCCTCCGCCCCTGCATAGACTACCGAGCGCTAAATGACATCACTGAGAGGGACCGTTACACCCTGCCCCTCATGGACACTGCCTTTCACTCCCTCCAGGGGGCGACCTGGTTTACCAAGCTGGATTTACGCAGCGCTTACCACCTCGTCCGGATCCGGGAGGGAGATGAATGGAAAACAGCCTTCCGTACCCCGAACGGCCACTTTGAGTATCTAGTCATGCCGTTCGGGCTGACCAATGCTCCTGCCGTCTTTCAGCGCCTCATTAATGACATCCTCCGGGATTTCATTGGCCTCTTTGTGTTCGTCTACCTGGACGACATTCTTATCTTCTCCAGGTCCAGGGACGAGCACCAGGTCCACGTGAGGCGGGTCCTCCAAAGACTGCTGGAGAATCGTCTGTACGTGAAGGCTGAGAAATGCGAATTCTACGCTAGGACCACATCCTTCCTGGGATTCATCATCGCTCAAGACCAGGTGCTCCCAGACCCAGAGAAGGTGAAGGCGGTGGTGGAGTGGCCTACTCCCGCATCCCGGAAGCAGGTGCAACAATTTGTTGGCTTCGCCAATTTTTACCGCCGCTTTGTCCCAAATTTCAGTTCGATCGTCGGACCGCTGACCCGCCTCACGTCCCCGAAGGTCCCGTTCCGGTGGACTGAAGAGGTCGCTGCTGCCTTTAAGGCGCTGAAGGCGGAGTTCTCCTCCTCCCGGGTCCTTCGCCAGGTCGACCCCGCGCTGCAGTGCATTGTGGAGGTGGACGCATCGGACACGGGAGTGGGAGCAGTATTATCCCAGTGGTCACCTGACGATGGCGCCAAACGACCGTGCGCCTTCTTCTCCCGGCGCCTGTCCCCGGCGGAGAGGAACTACGATGTGGGGGACAGAGAGCTCCTGGCCATTAAACTCACCTTACAGGAGTGGCGCCACTGGCTAGAGGGGGCGGACCTGCCGTTTGTGGTCCTGACGGACCACAAGAACTTAGAATACTTACGATCTGCCAAGCGCCTGAATGCCCGCCAGGCGCACTGGTCTTTGTTCTTCGCCAGGTTTCGCTTCTCAATCACCTTCAGGCCGGGCTCCAAAAACGGCCTGCCTGATGCCCTCTCTAGGCAGTTCACCCCTGTGGAGGCTGAGGAGACGCCCCACACTATCCTGCCCAGGTCGTGCGTCGTGGGAGCCATCTCTTGGGACATTGAAGACAAGATCCGGAAGGCGCAGGAGGTGGAACCTGATCCTGGCGGCGGACCAGAGGGAAGTCTGTTCGTCCCATCTGCGGTCCGAGGAGAGGTCATCCACTGGCTCCACACCTCCCGGCTCACCTGTCATCCCGGCACCTCTCGGATGATCAGCCTCCTCCAACGGTCCTTTTGGTGGCCAGGCCTGCGGAGGGATGCAGCCCGCTACGCCCGGGCTTGCCCAATCTGTGCCACCAGCAAGTCGGGAAATGCCCCTCCAGCGGGTCTGCTCCAGCCTCTGCCCATCCCCGGCAGGCCCTGGTCGCACATCGCACTGGATTTCGTCACCGGACTCCCCGTTTCCAACTCCTTTGACACCGTCCTGACCATCGTGGACCGTTTCTCCAAGGCGGCACACTTCGTCCCCCTGCGAGGTCTCCCTACCGCCCTGGAGACGGCGGGCCTCCTCGTCCAACACGTGGTCAGGCTGCACGGGATTCCGGTGGACGTGGTCTCGGACCGGGGCCCCCAATTTTTGTCCGAGGTTTGGAGATCCTTTTGTAACGCCATCGGAGCCAAGGTGAGCCTCTCCTCCGGCCATCACCCCCAGTCTAACGGGCAGTGTGAGAGGACCAATCAGGAGCTGGAGGCTGCGCTCCGCTGTGTTACCAGATCCAAGCCGACGTCCTGGAGCAACCATCTCGCCTGGGTGGAGTATGCCCACAACACCGCCCGCTCTTCTGCAACGGGGATGTCCCCCTTCAAGGCGTCCCTGGGTTACGACCCCCCCGCTGTTTCCAGCGCAGGAGAGCGAGGTAACTGTCCCCTCTGTTAGGGCGCACCTTAGGCAGTTCCGCTCCACCTGGGCTGCCGCGCATCATGCGCTTTTACGCACAGCGGAGCGCAACAGGACCGTGGCGGAGCGGCACAGATGACCTGCCCCGGCGTACAGAGTTGGGCAACTCGTGTATGTGTCTACCCAGGACGTCACATTAAAAGGCGAGAGGAGGAAGCTGGCACAGCGATTCATGGGTCCCTTTCCCATCACCCGGATCATCAACCCGGTGGCTGTGCGCGTGGCTATTCCCCCCTCCCTCCGCATCCATCCCACTTTCCATGTGTCGAAGGTGAAACTGGCAGTCACTGACCCCCTTTGCCCTCCTCCTGCAGCGCAACCCGCGCCCCGGATGATTGGTGGCCATCCGGCCTGGTCCGCCTCCTCCATCCTGGACTCCCGGCGCCGAGGTCGTGGGTTGCAATATTTGGTGGACTGGGAGGGCTATGGGCCCGAGCATCGACAATGGGTGCCCCCGTCGTTTGTGTTGGACCCATCGCTCATCGCGGACTTCCACCGAGCGCACCCGGATAAGCCATCGCCAGGAGGCGCTGCTAGAGGGGGGAGTACTGTCACGCCGCGCCATTCATCAGCGGCGCCACCTGCTCACGCACCTGACAATCATCAGCGGCAAGGGATAAAGGCCGTCTCGCCCGGAGGCTCGGCCTGAAGCCGTCAGACTTCGTCCCTCACCGTTGTGAGCTACTTCTCTTCAGCAACAATTATTTGGGTAAGAACCCTTACCTCTCTTTCCCAGTCTGCTCCCCTGTGCACAGGTGGATTCCCCGGCGGCGGACATCTCCACTCCATCGCCCAATCCTCGCTGCTGTACGGAGCTCTCCAGGTGTCTGTCTTCCGGGCTTCGCCCCCTTGTTGTGCCAGCTATCCTGACAAACCAAGTAAGTCCTTCTCTCGCCATAAATCCCTCCTGTGTTGGTGTATGCCCGTCACCCTCTCCCTGTGCTCTCTCCATAGGGTTGCTCGGCTGAACGGTCACCTGCCTCTGTGCCTGAAGCAGACGCCATCACCAACACATTTACATCCTGCAGACACGCACTCATTCACTCCTGCTGTTAATAAACTCTTTGAACTACTCTAAGCCTGTGTGTGTGCGTCTCCTGAGCCGTGCGTTATGTCACTGAGTACCAATGAGTGACAAGTGGATGAAGGTGTGCGGCGGCAGCCAGTGCATGAGTGCATGTCAGCGTTATGTGAGTGTGTGAGGACAGGCCGGAGTGTGCGTGTGCTGAACAACGCATGTAAGTATGAGTGCTTGCAAGTGAGTAAGGATGAATGTGTGTGTATGTGTGCATGGACAAATGAAAATGACAAACAGCTGGTGGATGCCGGCAGAGAGGGAGAGGCGTGGCCATAGGCTGGCACGGAGCCCAGCCTCAGAGGCTCAAATAGCTTGCCAGCTGAAAATTAAGACAACAATCACATAAACTACAGCTACAAATCATGGAACAGGGTTGAGACATCAACCCCGTTCATAACAGTTCTAGATTACAAATCGCTTCATATCTTGTATTGCTCATTAGCACTTCCATACTTGACCTATTGTATAAAGGTCTGGGTAACAATTATAAAAGTACACTTAATTTATTGTTAATATTACAAAAAAGGGCAGTCCGTGTTATATGTCACAATTTGGAAGTGCCAATCACTGTGAGCATTATGAATAAAATAAATGATTCACTGGCCACAACAACACAAACACCCAGGAAGGCAGGAAAGCAATTATACAACTTTATTAAACAATTTCTTAAAATGGTTATAGACTACAACACTACCCAATAAGAACCATAAATCCCCAAATAAGAACCATACATTCCCAATGAGAACCATAAATTTCCCAATAAATATTATAAACACCATAAATACCCCCCCCCCTCATGGATCGTCACCTTATCGTGGTGGTGGGGGGTTGCATTCCCCAGTGTCCCAGGAGCTATGTTGTCAGGGGCAATTTGCCTCTAGTAAGGTCACCCAAGACAAACTGGTCCTGGGTGAAGGGCCAGACTAAGAACGGTCCAACAGACTCTCATGATAAATTCTACATCAAGGATTCAGTGTACCCCACCCGGTATGGGGTTACCGGGGCCCCACCCTGGAGCCAGGCCTGAGGGAGAGGCTCAGTGGCTAGCGTCTGGTGGCTGGGTTTCCACCCATGGGACCCGGCCGGGCTCAGCCCGAAGGAGTTACATGGGTCCGCCCTCCAGTGGGCTCACCACCTGCAGGAGGGATCATGGGGGTCCAGTGCTATGTGGATTAGGTGGCGGTCAAAGGCGGAGACCTTGGCGGACTGATCCCAAGCTTTCTAAACTGTCTTTTGGTATGTGGAATGTCACCTCTCTGGTGGGGAAGGAGCCTGAGCTGGTGTACGAGGTTGAGAGATACCGGCTAGATATAGCTGGCCTCACCTCAACACACAGCTCCGGTTCTGGAACCAGTCTCCTGGAGAGGGGCTGGAGCTTGGCCTTTTCTGGAGTTGCCCCGGGCGAGAGGCGATGAGCAGGGCTGGGTATTCTTGTATCCCCCCCACCTTGCTGCCTCTATATTGGAGTTTTCCCTGATGGATGAAAGGGTTGCTTCCCTGTGCCTTCGGGTTGGGAAACGGGTCCTGACCATCATTTGTGCCTATGCACCAAATGATGTTTCAGAGTACCTACCCTTTTTGGAGTCTGTGACTGGGGTGCTGGAGGGTGATCCTCTTGGAGACTCCATTGTCCTACTGGGGGACTTCAACGCGCACGTGGGCAACGACAGTGAAACCTGGAGGGGGGTGATTGGGAGGAACGGCCTGCCTGATCTGAACCCGAGTGGTGTTCAGTTATTGGACTTCTGTGCTAACCACAGTTTGTCCATAACGAACACCATGTTCAAGCATAAGGGTGTCCATATGTGCACCTGGCACCAGGACACCCTAGGTCACAGGTTGATGATCGATTTTGTTTTCGTGTCATCAGACCTGCGACCGTATGTCTTGGACACTTGGGTAAAGAGAGGCGCAGAGCTTTCAACTGATCACCACCTGGTGGTGAGTTGGATCCAATGGCAGGGGAGGAAGCCATTCAGACCTGGTAGACCCAAACGTATAGTGAGGGTGTGCTGGGAATGTCTGGCTGAGGCCCCTGTCTGGGAGGTCTTCAACTCCCACCTCCGGAAGAACTTCAACCACATTCTGAGGGAGTCTGGAGACGTGGAGTCTGAGTGGGCCAGGTTCTCCACCTCTGTTGTTGAATCAGCGGCCCAGAGCTGCGGCCGCAAGGTGGTCGGTGCATCTCGTGGTGGTAACCCCCGAACCAAGTGGTGGACACCAGTGGTGAGGGGGGCCATTAAGCTGAAGAAGGAGTCCTATCAAGCTTGGTGGCTGTGGGACTCCCGAAGCAGCCTGAGGTGTACCGGCAGGCCAAGCCGGGGAGTGCAGCTCGGGTGGGTTGCTGAAGCAAAAACCCGGGTATGGGAGGAGTTCGGGGTGAGGCCATGGAACAAGGACTTTCGGTCGGCTCAAAGAGATTCTGGCAAACTGTTCGGGCCGCTCAGGAGGGGAAAGCAGCTCCCCTGTCCACACTGTGATATGGTGCGGATGGGACGACTGTTGACTTCAACTGGGGAATCGTCGGGCGGTGGAAGGAATACTTCGAGGATCTCCTCAATCCCACTGATACGCCTTCCACAGAGGAAGCAGGGTTTTGGACGAGGGGGATGACTCGCCTATCACAGGGGCTGAGGTCGCCAAGGTGGTTAAAATCTCCTTGGTGGCCGGAGCCCCGGGGGTGGACGAGATTCGCCCCCGAGTACCTCAAGGCCCTGGATGTTGTTGGGCTGTCATGGTTGACACGCCTCTGCAACATTGCGTGGAGGTCAGGGGCAGTGCCTTTGGCATGGCAAACCGGGGTGGTGGTTCCTTTCTTCAAAAAAGGGGACCGGAGGGTGTGTTCCAACTTTAGAGGGATCACACTCCTCAGCCTCCCCAGGAAGGTCTATGCCAAGGTACTGGAGAGGAGAGTCCGGCCATTGGTCGAACCTCGGATTCAGGAGGAGCAATGTGGTTTTTGTCCTGGCTGTGGCACATCGGACCAGCTCTTTACCCTCTCGAGAATTCTCGAGGGTTCATGGGAGTTTGCCCAACCAGTTTACATGTGTTTTGTGGACTTGGAGAAGGCATTTGACTGCGTCCCTCGTGGTTTTTTGTGGGGGGTGCTTCGGGAGTATGGGGAATCGGGCTTGTTGTTACGAGCTATTCAGTCTCTGTACGACCATTGTGAGAGTTTGGTTCGTATTGCCAACACTCGGTCAGACTCATTCCCAGTGAGAGTTGGACTCCGCCAGGGCTGCCCTTTGTCACCGATCCTGTTCATAATTTTTATGGACAGATTTCTAGGCGCAGCCAGGGAATGGAAGGTGTCATGCTTGGTGGACCACGGGATTCACTCTCTGTGTTTGCAGCTGATATTGTTCCTGTTGGCTTCATCCAGCAATGACCTACAGCTCTTGCTGGGACGGTTTGCCGCTGAGTGTGAGCGGCTGGGATGAGAATCAGCACCCTCCAAGTCCGAGTCCATGGCCTCAGCCCGGAAAAAGGGGTGATTGTCCTTCTGGGTCCTGGGGACAGGCTCCCTGCCCCAAGTCGGAGGATGTTTAGTATCTTGGGGTCCTTCTTCACAGAGTGAGGGGGAAAATGTGAGGCGAGGAGATCACCAGTCGGATTGGAGCAGCATCTGCAGTGATGCGGGACTGTTGTACCTCTGTCTGTAGTGGTGAAGAGGAGGCTTAGTTTCTAAGCAAGAGCTGTCGATTTACCAGTCAATCTACATTCCTACTCTCACCTATGGTCACAAGCTTTGGGTAATGACTGAAAGAACGAGATTGCGGATACAAGCGGCTGAAATGAGCTTTCTCCGTAGGATTGCTGGACTCACCCTCAGAGATACGGTGAGGAGTTCAGTCATCCAGGAGAGGCTCAGAGTAGAACCACTGCTCCTCCACATTGAAAGGAGTCAGTTGAGGTGGTATGGGCATCTGATTAGGATGCCTCCTGGATACCTCCCACTTGAGGTGTTTCGGGCACGTCCCACTGGGAGGAGACCCCGAGGCAGACCCAGGACTCGGTGGAGAGACTATGTCTCCCAGCTGGTCTGGGAACATCTTGGTATCCTCTCTGAAGAGCTGGAGCAGGTGGCTGGGGAGAGGGAAGTCTGGGCTTCTCTGCTTGAACTGCTGCCTCTGCAACCCGGACCTCCGGACAAGCGGTAGAAGATGGATGGATGGATGGATGGATGGAAAAATACCCTAAAAAGCACACAAGGAAAAAAGCAATACAATTCTCATTCAATCAAAAGTCACTTCCTACGCTACAAGAAAAAACCTTCTGAACGTCCGCAATCGAGCGTGATACATTCACTGGCTATCCGGCCAGGAACTCCCACTATCGTCCTCCTTGTCCTGGAAGGAAAGTACCGTCTGTCCGGGCTCGTCCGAGACCCTCCTGTACACCTCAAAGAGGGAGTGTTCCGTGCCCGAGGAGAGATGGCAAACAGGCGGAGAGAAGAGGAGCGGCTCCTTCATATCCGTCGCCCGGGGAAAACCTGCAGCACACAGCACAGCACAAATTTAGCCTCCTGTGAACACACCGGGGCTAATTTACATCCACAAAACACAGACAGTAAGCACGTTCCTTTACTTAGTTGTGTATTCGCCTTTCATCCAACACAACGGAGCCTCCGTCGGCTGGTCACTCTTGGCGTCTTCGGTCCCGTGCTGCCGCTGTAAATCGCCACACCTGCGCTTCCTCCGTTCATTCTCTGCTCCTGCACTCCTGCCCTCGTTTCCTCCATGTTCCTCGATAATACGCTTTCACAAATCCTCCGGCCCTCTGCACTTGAAGGCTCCTGGAAGACTTCTCCCTTGCAGGCTCCTTGCAGGCTTCCCTAGACTTCTCGGCTTCTCTGCTAACACAGTCACGCACCATCTTTAAATACGTCCTTGACAAGATATTTTCAGGTTTCATTGATTATTCTATATGATTTTAATGCTGTATTATTCTATTTTATATTATAACTGTATCTGGTGCATATAATGAGCCAATGTCTGAGTCACTGTGATGTTTTTTCATTGTCTCAGAGCTTGAAAAGACTGTCTGTTTTCAGTGTAAGATTAGGTTGAGCAAGATTGTAAATAATGACGAAGGTTTCATTGTTTTATCATACCAAGCTGTACTGTACTGTTAGGATGACCAGGTCATGTAAGGATCATAGCAAAATGTTCATTGCTGACCACAGATAAAGAAGGAGTCACTTGAGGGGCTTTTCCACTAGCCTCGCTTAGCCCTACACTGCACCACTCAGCCCGCGTTTGAGCATTTTCCATTAGCCCCAGCACCGGATAGCAGGCGCTATTTTAGTACCTGATCCAGGGCAGGGTCTAACCGAGCTGAGTAGGGCTGAGTATGGCTGTGATGTGACTTTAACAGACTGGTCGCCGCTGATTGGTCAGGTCGTAACGTCACGAAAGCGACTTTTTCTGCTGAATCTACTACACCACTGCCATTTGTAGTTGTTCAGCCAGTGAACACAGTGCGCCCCTTTAATACAGTATTTTCACACTCTGAAGATGTCTTCTCGTAAGGCTATCCCCTGGTCAAACGAGGAGGTGCGCAATTTTCTTTCTATATTAGCCGACGATCGCATCCAGCGCGAGTTGGACGGATCTACTCAAAATGAAAAAATATACCAGCAGGTATCCGAGCAGATGGGTTCCCAAGGGCACATCCGTACTGCCAAACAGTGTCGGGAGAAGCTGAAAAAGCTGAAAAGTGATTACCGAGCAGTGAAGGACCACAATGCTCGAAGTGGAGCGGATCGGAAGGAGTGGAAGTGGTTCGCTGAGAGACATTGGGCTCGACACGGCCTTGGAAACCGTGGATGGTGAGTGTTGTTTTGATATTGCGCGTCTTTTCGCCAATTTATCCTTTCTGTGCCAAGCTCACTGTTTTTAAGAAATAGGAAGGTTGTTAGATTGTGGGTAGTGGTTGTTACTGAGGCTTGCCTATTGTTTTGCAGCCAACTGCAGATTCACGCTTGCTTTGTGTTAAGTATTAGCGCGAACAAAACGCTGAATTACGCTTATTGTATTCCGGTTAAAAACTTTAGAGTGTTGTGTACATGTTGCACTTTGGTATTAAGTTTTAAATTGCGTGCATTTTCTTTCTAGAATCACAGTTCATATCACAGGGGTCCACCTCAGTGGACATGGACACACCGGACTCTCCTGCGTCTGCCTCTGCCTCTGCGTCTGCCGGAGCGCCAGCTGAATCGACTCCGATGTCAGCCACATCACCAGCTCCATCTGGATCACGTTCAAGTGCCGGTAAGGCACAATAACCACGATTTTTTTTTTTTGGGTGAAACAGGTCCAGCGGAAACCAGAGTCGAAAATCCATCCATCCATCCATCCATCCATCCATCTTCTACCGCTTAATCCTTTATGGGTCGCGGGGGGGGCTGGAGCCTAACAAGTTATGTACCAAATTGATTAATGCAATTTCCTGTAGCTGCATATTAATTAATTGAAAATGTCTTTTTAAATGTACAAAAAAGGTTATTCTTTGGTCTTCACTTATCGGTGTTCCACAACGCGGTCCCATTTTTAGGTGTGGTGATTGAAGTGCTGTTGTAACTCCTGTTTTAGAAAAACAAATAAAGCTCATGAACTGCCGTTGAAATCAACATGCTTCATTGAAATGCTTCGCGTCAGCTGACTGTATTAACCCAATCAGATTTCTGCGGCCACACTACAAGCAACTATTTTAAACATTACCCATCCATCCATCCATATTCTTAATCTTAATCCTTTTTAGTTTTGCAGGGGGGCTGCAGCCGAAGACAGCACCCTGCGTGTTGCAAAATCCGCTCTACTGAGGGGCAGCAACATGACAGTTCAGCTTATATACAGCAATGAAGCATAATATAATAGTGACATTCCACCACAGACTTTCACCAGTGTAATTCCATAATATATGTAGTGATCCAGCTTTAACAACCATTGCCTTTCTGTCTTTCCATCTAGGCAAGAGGAAAAGGGACAACTCCATCGCTGACCTTACATCAGCGATGGTCAACATGCATGATGAAGAGATGCGGCTCTTGGAACGGCAACATGACCAGCGGCAAGAACACCATCAGGAGTACATGAAGCATTTGCGACAGGTGGCCGCAGATGTGCGGGCAGATGCGCGTGAAGCCCTGGAGCAGGACGCTGCGTTACGAAGGGAAGAGCTCACAGAGATGTCAACATTCAACAGAGATTTCCTGACCCTATTTGGCAGGCTTGTGGATGCATTTAGCAGTCGGCGTGTCTAACCATGTCTCCCCATGCCCAGTCTGTTTTTTTGTTTGTAAATTTTGCTTCTGGAATAAAATTGTATTGTTTGCATCAAAAGTCTGGTTTATCTGTTATGACACCATATGAGAAAAGCCAATAATTACATACACATTCCATTCTCTGTTCACTCCACATGCTGCTGTTCATCAGGTCAGATGTATAGCCTTCTTATGGTAATTTAATTTTTAACAACACAACGAAGCGTAATGTCTTGGTAGGTTTTTTTTTTTTTTATTTTAAACAAATTTGCAATGCTGAATCCATTTCTCTTGAACGGGTACATTTTTATGTTATAAGCACTTGTACAGGTGTACTTTAACTTGTACAGTAGACACTGATAAAGGTAAGTACATGTAAATTGAATGTTGCATCACCAGTCAAAATTTAATAAATTAAGAAGGAATCTAGCAAAAAATTGGCACTAATAACATTAGACACAACTGTGTTTTTGTTGCACACAACTGTTGTTACCAACAAGTTGTGCCAAATTTATATTCCCTTTTCCCAAAAATTAAAAATCAATTTGTAAGTAAAAGTGGGAGACCTTTACATGGGAATATGACATGTATCAGCACATGATTTATAGTTCAATTTGCATTTCCACCTAAGCAAAAGTGGCTTGTCAAGCTGGATTTTTGTGAAGATGGCCTGTGCGGTGTTTCTGCATGTAATTACATACCTGTCAAGTGATACAGTTTCGCCGTATTTTAATACGGGGAAAATGCAATTTTAGCAAATACGGGCGTATTGCCATTTATGTACGCCAAAAAGAAAAATATACGGGGAAAAAAATTATTGAGAGTGTGGAGGAACACGTCGTGTGTGTGACCCCCACAGTGTACGGGGCTGGCAGAGCGCTCAGCGTGAGCAATTATCACAACAGTGAGAAGTGTGGACTGATCATTATGCTGATGGCCTCGCATCTTCTGTTGTCCTGCGGCTCCGGAACAGAAAGGAATCGCTGGATGGATAAAGGCTTCTCCAGAGGGCCCTACACACTCCTTCTGTGTTCCATGTAGGAAGAGCATAAAAGTGACTGCATCGGGGATGTTCGACCTGAAGTCGCACTTTGCTACACAGGGCCACAAAAACTGTGTAGCCAAATCGAAAAAGTATCGATCGATGGATGAACATTTTCAGCCAGTGAGAGAACCGACGCCTTCCAAATCCAATGCATCACTAGCAGAAGTGATGGTTTGTCATTTTGTGGCAGAGCACAATCTACCCCCATTGGTGGCAGATCACTTCTGATCTGCCACCTGATCTGATCTGCCACTTCAGAAATGCTAGAGTCAGCAAAGGCTGCTGCTTGGAACTATAACAAGCAGCATCAGTGAACATTTTCTTGTTTCAAGTTCATCCAAGTGCATTAGTGTGACAAAGCTGACAATTAAAAACTCTTTAATTCCAAGTGTATATACAGTATCTAGCTGACAATTAAGAACTATATTCAGAATAATTCTTATTGTGTACTTTCAAATTAAGCAATCTACCTTGTGCTAATGTAAATTTGAAAAATATTTTTTTATTTATTTTTATTTATTTATTATTAATATCATTTATTTTTTATTTATTCATTTTTTATTTTATTTATTTTTTGTGCTACTTGGCTTATTATTTTCACATTACCAAAAAGTTATGGCTCAAGATTGTGTCCATATAAGTGTATATTTGAATAAATATGTTTGAAATAGTTCATGTTGCAGTTGCTGTTTGTTTAGTTTTTTTTTTTTTTTGCTTCAGTTTTCTTTCATCTGCCAATAAATACAGTTTTTAAGTACTCAGTACAGGTGTGAAAGCCCCCCCAATAAGGGAGGCATGAGGTCAGTACAGGTGTGAAAGCCTCCCCAATAAGGGAGGCATGAGGTATGCCTTGACAGGTATGTAATTACCCGTACCTTAACAGATAAGCGTTATGAACAACAGAGGACAGGTAGATGGAGCATGCACAACATTTTATTTACAAAAAACATTTTTGAAATATGTATGCACATAAATGTGGACGAAATTACATTTCTACCTATTGCTAGACAAGTACTGCAGCTCACAGATCTGCGTATATCGGCACCCCTGCTCCTCTGCCTCCCGGTGCTGCTGCCACCACCTGGTTATCTACTGCTTCACCCAATGTAGTGTCCATACGTCTCTCCTGACTCTCACACAGATTGTGCAGAGCACAACAAGTCAGCACCATAGATTTCACCAGTTTCATGTCACAGTTCATTCCTCTCTCCTTCCTCCTTCCTTTCTCTCATCAGCCATTTTTCTTTGTTGTGGAGGATTCGGTCGCGTGTTTCACGTCACGAGAGTGTGGCGCCGCCTCGCTGTTCAAGAAATCCCACACACCGCAGGTGTGCCAGCAGGTGTGCCAGCAGTAATGTCGAAAAGCAACCGAGGCAGAACCGAATCGAAGTGAGTCGAGTCGGGTTTTCTAATCGGGGCTAGTGGAAGAGCGCCTTTGGAGAGTTGGCTCCAGCCAGTCTAGCTTAGATAAGAGACTGAGGTATAAAAAAGCAACATCCTTGAACACATGTTAGGGAGTTGGTGCTGTGAAGCTCAGAGGCAAGTTTTGCTGTTACTGATTACCTCCTTTCTGATCAGAAGGAGAATAAATGACTCAGAACTTGGAAAACCGCCTATTGATTATTGATTCAGCCTCGGTCAATTCATTTTTGATCTAACAGGCCTTCTGGACAGAGAGTTCACAACGGAGCTCGCTAATTGGCTCCTGCTGATTTGATCAGTTAGCTCAGGTGTAACTCATAATCAACTCAAATCAACAAAAATAAACTCACACAAATAATATATACAAAAGAAAACACAGTAATCCAATATACATTACATTAATAATATCATTCACTTTGAACAGCCTTAAAGCTGTAACAAACCAAAAAAAAAAAAAACAATATACACACACAACCCTAAAATACTCTACCCTGACATTATACACAAAGTTGGGTATCTTGAACATACAAATTTATGAACGTAATTACATTCATAAATTCACGTATTACGTGATGAATGTAACTATCGTGGGATGTGCTAAGCTAATGCTACAGCTAGTTGTAGCTAACACCGATACAAAGGAGCGACTCTGTCCCTGGTTTGTCTCACTGACCCGGCATCGGCCCGGTAGACAATGGCTGAACCTACCACACAGATTCTTAGAATCTTGTGATTGGGGCTCAGCGGAGGAGCTAACCAAGGCCACAGCTGGACAGGAGCTGGATCGGAGCTCAACTACAGCGGCGGTAGGTGGCAGGGCTCAGTAGAGGAGCTACCGAGGCCCCAGCTGGATAGGAGCCGGATCGGAGCTCAACTACAGCGGTGGTGGGTGGCGGAGCTCGGTGGAGGAGCTACCGAGACCCCAGCTGGACAGGAGCCGGATCGGAGCTCAACTACAGCAGCGGTGGGTGATGGAGCTTGGCGGAGGAGCTACTGAGGCCCCAGTTGGACAGGAGCCATATCGGAGCTCAACTACTGCTGCGGTAATCAGTGGGGTTAGCAGCAGAGGGGGCTAGCTGAGACCCCAGCTGGATTCGAGGTCAGCTGGATTGGATACCGGCGACACCAACAGAGATTGTCCTACTATCAACAGGTCAGTAAAAAATGCTACCAAAGAAGGTGGAAATGGAAGAGATTAAAAAATCTCTGAACTTCATGGCAGAAGAACTGACCAAAGTGGCCAGTCAACAGTCTAAATTATTAGGGCTAATGGAGGAAGTATGAGAATTGAAATGAACAATTAAGGAAAGAAACAAAAAAATTGCAGACTTGGAGCAATGCATCGAGGATCTTGAACAACATTCTCGTATGGATCAATAGTGGACTAGACATTAAATATCAATCATATGCTCATGCTACAGCAGGAATGAGAGGTGAGGAGGCTCCCCCAAGTGAATCAGTCTCCTTGGAAAACCAGGTGCTTCAGCTTCTTGAAAGCAGAAACATAAAGGTTGAAGTAAATGAAATTCAGCCTGCCATACTTTACCCAGAAAGGATAATAAAACAAAGAAACCAATTGTGATGTGCTTTGTGAACAGAAGGGTAAAAAATGACATACTGAGGCAGGCCAGAAAGCTACGGGGAACAGAAGTTTAACTAAATGAACATTTAACAAAGACTAATGCTGAAATAGCACGGCAAGCACGGATGCTGAAAAGACAAAACAAGATACAGGCAGCATGGACAAAAAATTGTAGAGTTTGGATTAAACTAAATGGAACACCTTAGGAAGCAAAGGCCATAATAATAAGAGATCTCACTGACCTAAATAAATATAGATGGACACTGACTGGGAAAGTTGAGAGACTACGATGGTCCATGTCCACACACATGGTAAGAATGGTCTTTTTGTGACATACCATGATGGTGTACTTTAAAAAACAAAACAAAACAAAAAACTTATGACTGACTTTAGTAGACATCAATCATCCCCAGTTGGAAGAAGTCATTTGACACAGAGTGAGGAAATTCAGACTCTGAAAATATGTGATTATGCTGAACATAAACTACAAGAGATGGAGAATGATATTGATCCTGACAACCACTTCTTCAATAATATTCATAATCACTGTGAATATTACACTGAAAAGCAATTCAGAAGTCAAGTGCAATTAGATGGTAAACTATCAATAATACACTTTAACAGCAGAAGACTTAACAAAAACTTTCCACAGATTCAGGACTATTTAAAGGCGTCGGGCGGACGAAAATTCAATATCGCTAAATCATATCTTAAATTTTTGTGTGAGACGAGCTAATTTGAACCGCACATGTTTTGGTGTCAACAAATGTTGCATAAGGTGACAATGCGCTCTTGAAGTATGCTTTCCTTGAGAGCTGTCTGACTCAGCCAAGCGATCAGCGGCTAAGATGGCCACTGACTGTGTGATGTCATTTCAGGAAGAGACACGCACACGCTCGGCGGACATTGCTTGTTGTTTACGTTTTAAAATCGGCGATTACGGATATTTCTCGGAGTACTTGTGGATTACAAATAGATTATTTATTAAGATTAGGATTTCAGTAATCGAATTAATTATGGTTTGGTGTTGTGTTGTCTACGGGTGCGACGGTATACCAGAGGAGCATGCTGTGAGTGTTCATGAATTTCCTGTCCTTGGGAAAATCAGAACGGCATGGGTGAAATTCGTTCAGAAAACGCGAAAAAATTGGAATGATGTCGGCAAATCACCCAACATGTGCAGTAGACATTTCGTTGACAGCGATTTCGAGAATAAGATGCAATTTGAAATGAAATTAGCAAAAAGATTGCTGATAAAAAAACGGCTGTTCCAACTATACAACCGTTCATTTCAAAGTCTCACTCTGAGACAAGTGTCAGTGACAGTAGCGTTAAAAGCAAGGGTGATCTACCGATGCGATCAGCTGTCAGAAAACGAGAAGTAAACAGGTTAAGTTTTATATTTTTAATATTCACTGCAAATATTTACTAAACATCTTAAATGAATTACAAGCAATGAATTGCATTGCCTTACCAACTTATCAAATATTAGCATGTTAGGGTATCCATACTAATCAAATATGAAATATTCAGTGCTGTATAGGAAGGTGGTTGTGCCTGTTTGCTCAAGTTATATTTCTATGTATGTAATCAAATTTGAGACCTCTGGAATTAAATTATGATGATCTACTTTTTTTGCAGATTTTATCCACTGTCACTCAACCTTCAAATAGTGTGGATTTTTCTGACCAAGCAGAGGAAGCTGATGAACAGGACTTTTATGTAAATCCACTTTCAGATCCACTAGACCAACATGTCCCACCTACACTAAATACAGCCCAGCCTATACCAGATCCTCTTCTGTCATCATTTTTGGTGACATATCTCACACCTACAATTTATTTATTTCAGGCACAAAGGGCCGTGAAAAAGTGGTTGATATGATCAAAAAAACACAGGTCCTCAGGGATGTGCGAAAGCTGAGTCCAGGGCACCAAACTTCAAATGTGGTGGCTTTACACAGTCTGATTATTCATTTTGCACCAAAGAGTGTACACTTCTCATTCCTTGGAATGTTGACAAGGTGAGGAGATGCAATATGTGACCAAAAATATGAAATGCAATTATAATAACAGTGCCAATTACATAGAGTTTCTGCTGATAGACAGATCACTTATATGTCCAAAAATAAATCATTGTGATAATATTCTAATTACAGACTTTGTTTAGCTGCAATGCACTTTAATGAAAATGCAGGCCGCAAGCAGGCACAGAATCGTAATGGTGAGCCGGTCTTCATCATCAGGTACCCAAAATTCAAAAAAGGCGGATATACACTGCAAGCAAAGAAAGTTGATCCAACTTTCGGTGAGTATAAGAAATATTAGTATCATTTTCTAGGCTTGTATATGATATTTAGGGTGGGTGGAGGGTTGGTCTTCATTCAACTTTCATATTTCATAGCTTTTATCAAATTATGTTAATTTGGGTCAAATTTGTATTTCATACTGTAGTCAAACGGATGTCTAATTTTTATTAAATATATTTTTTTTTCAGAATATGTGGATGATCTGATGAATACTCTTTTCGACAAAACCTCGGTTGATCCAACCCACTTATGGGAGGAGTGGCACTCTGTACAAGCCAGAGTTCCCGCAACATTGAGTGCCAAATTTCAGCGTCCCATCAAAGCTGATGCTGTTGAGCAACATGTATCTAGATTTTCAAAATCAAACATGTAAAAGTAGAATCAATTTCCAATTAGCAATGAAAGTTCAGCTTTCAATTGTTAGGGAAGCAACATATTTTGCTAAGACAAACAAATATAAGCCTAAGATTTTTAGAGAAATGTGCTTTTAAAAATGGAACACGAATTTTATACCATAAAATGGTAGAAAAATTATTCAAATGTATATGACATGCGACTTTGATGAATGCTGAAATATTAGAATTATAAAATTGACATGAACATTAATAAAATCAATATATGATTTTACAAAACTTTATTTAAATAACATTGTTCACAAATCTAATCTTGGTAGGCAAAAGCCCTTGTAGTGATCAGATGGGAATGTTTCTCTGATGAGGCTCACAGCACAGGCAGGCAACATCACCCTCACTTCTTTCCCAAGATATCCCCAACACCACCGGACCAGTTGCCTGTAGGCTATGAATCTGTATCGCCTGAAAAATATGGGGTTGGCATTGATTATTCCGTTTGCATTGATTATTGAATGTATTGAATGATTTGTTCATAATTCATATGGAAAATTAAAACACATGAATAAATATTGTTTATAAACTCACTCGTGTTGACTTGCGTCATGATCACCATATTGTTGTCTGTAGGCCAGATAAGCTGTCTGTAAAACCCAGATGTCAAGACAGACAGAACGGAAACCGGGGTGATCAGTGATACACCTTGGTAGGTTATCATTGGTGTATCCACAGCCCTTCAGTTCTTCTACTTTCTCCTTCACCTTCAATACCTCCTGGCAGCACCGACATTCACTTGATGTTGGCATAATGTTACATTTCTCACAAGTGCACCTGTGAAAAAAAAATGGTATAATCAGATGCTTATAATAAACTAATGGCTCGTGGGAGTGCTATATAAATTGGTCTATGAAGTTTGATTAGAAAAAATTAAAAAAATGTAAAAAATTTTGAGCGGAAAGAGAAGTTATAGTAAAACAATAATGAATCACAATAATTCTTAAACATGATCCATCAATCTCTTAGAGAATTATGTAGCTTTTGAGACTAGGATTAACATGATGATGATTAACAACATGTCCTGACAAACTCGTAAGGTACACATATTATTGCTCACATACATTATCCATTTATTTTGAATGAAAATGTTTCTAAATGTTTCTAATGTTTCTAAGTTGCCAAATAAGGCAGTGAGTGAACAATTGGTAGTTTTATTTAGATAATTAAGTGTGTGACCATGCATATCGCCAAAAAAAAATATTTCAAAGCATATTTTACCAAGATAAATCTTCGAGCCGCTCGTCATCAACGTGGTCTGTTCCCGTCTGTGTTGCGTCTTCCTCCTCTCCCTCTGGCTCGAACAAATAAGGCTGAATAACCCCCTCAGCACCACCCAAAACTACTTCATCATCAGATTCTTCATTTTCAATATCATCACTTATATTGCGGTCGTCAAACTCGAGAAAATATTTGCTGTCCGAATCACTTTGCTCTCATTCTGCCATTTCCTTTTTCTTCCTGAACTGACGTCACTGCTGCCCGCACCTATCGAGAGATGGTGGTACTGCAGCATCACTAAGTGAAAGATGGGCTATTACCAAAAAAAGTCATTTATGGAGGCTGGTGACACATATTAAATCACGGGAATGGCCAGAATGGAATATTTTCATACAATCAGTTTATTGGTTCAATAAAAAAATGTCACCGTCCGAGGACTTTAAAACAGCTAGATAGAAAATTTACAGCTATCGCAGTCTCTAAAACTTGGCTCAATGAAGAGCAGGCTTCTTTGATGGCAATAGAGGGATATCAGATGTTTTATATTAATAGATCTCAAAAAAAAGGGTTGTGGTGTTGCACTGTATATTGATGAACTGTATAGGTGTAAACTTGTAAATGTAATGTCCTTTGCACTACCAGGGATTCTGGAATGTGTTACTGTTGAGATTGACCAAGATAAAACAAAAAATCTGATTATAAGTTGTATATATAGAATGCCGGGAACTTGCATTGAGACATTCAGAGATAAATTAGTTGAGTTGTGCAATAATATAACTAATAAGAAAATGGTTGTAATCTGTGGAGACTTCAATACTGATTTACTAAATCCATCTCAACAAAATATAATTACAGAGTTCATGAATTCTATGTACAGTATGAGTCAACTGTATATCCCACAATAACACATCCCAGTAGAATCACAGTTCACACTGCTACACTTAATGATAACCTGTTTGTTATTATTATTGATTATTATTATTATATGATTATTGATAAGAAAATAGAAAGTGGATTATTGATAAATGACTTAAGTGACCATCTGCCAGTCTTTGCACTTATCCATGGCCACACAGGGGCCAGTACAGAAATATTTTTTTTTAATTTTTCAGATACAAATCACAAAATGCAATCAGTTCTTTTAAAGAAGACCTGCTGAAGCGAGACTGGGCAAAAGTCTATGTATCAGATGTAAATGAAGCCTATGACACATTCATGAACATTGTAACCACTCTTTATGAAAAAAAACATGTCCATTAGTAAAGAAAAAGCTTAAACAGAAATTTGTTGACAAGCCATGGTTAACCAAAGGATTACAAAAAGCATGTAAAAAGAAAAAATCATTATATAAAGCTTTTCTAAAGAAAAGGACAAAAGTAGCAGAGCAGTGGTATAAAACATACAAAAATAAGTTAATATATATAATGAGATGTAGTAAAAGAGACTGTTATAGTAAAGAACTGGAGAAAAACAGAGACAATATTAAAAATACATGGACAATACTTAGAATATAGAATAGAATAGACTTTATTTGTCATTATAACAAGTACAACAAAATTAAAATGCAAACCAATCAGTGAATGAGGAGTAAAAAGAAGCTTAAAAAATTATACAAATTACTAATTTTAAATATCACACACACTCAATTTCAATATTAACAATATTAACAATATTCTTGGAAATATTCTTGGAAATAAAAACAGAAATACAAGCTACCCAACCAATCTTTCAAAAAAAAAAAAAAAAAAAACCGACTCAGAGTGTGAATGCAGTCTCATCTGTAACCTGTCTCTCCAAACAGGTATATTTTCCAGTGCAATGAAAATAGCCAAAGTAATTCCGATATACAAGACGGGTGACAGAGGGGACTTTTCAAACTATAGACCTATTTCACTATTGCAGCAATTTTCCAAGATACTCGAAAAAATATTCTGTGAGAGAATTGACAACTTTATAATGAAGAATAACTTATTGTGTGACCAGCAATATGGGTTCAGACACAAGACGACAACTGCATTTGCTCTAATTGAATTTATAGAAAAAATATCACCTGCTGTTGAAAATAAAGAGTATTCAGTTGGGGTATTCCTGGATCTTAAAAAAGCATTTGATACAGTGGGTCATAAATTATTGTTAAAGAAACTACAAAATTGTGGTATTAGGGGAGTAGCACTGTCCTGGTTATGTAGTTACTTAAAGAACAGATATCAGTATGTATGTGTTGGTAGCAAAAACTCATCGTTACTGAAGGTTTCTTGCGGAGTCCCACAGGGTTCAGTTTTGGGGCCATTGCTATTCAATATGTACTGTATATAAATGATAAATGTAAAGTTTCAGAAAAAATGGATTTAATATTGTTTGCAGATGACACTAATTTATTATGCAGTGGAAGCAATTTGGAACAACTTTTGGATACACTCGGAAATGAATTAGGAAAGCTTAAACTGTAGTTTGATTCAAAAAAATTAATGCTCAATTTAAGTAAGACAAAAATTTATAATTTTTAACAAACATCACAACAACTTAGTATCTAAACTCAGTGTAAATGGTGTAGAGATTGAAAGGGTATTCGAAATTAAATTCCTTGGAGTAATAATTGATAATAAACTGTGGTGGAAGTCACATATTAATTATATTAAAGGTAAAATATCCAAATCAATCGCAATATTACACAGAGTGAAATATTTCCTGAATCAACCCACACTATATACTTTGTATCATTCATTAATACTCCCATACATGACATATTGTATGGTACCTCTACTTACGAACGTCTCTACATACGGAATTTTCAGGTTACGACACGCCTCAACGGGAAAATATTGCCTTTTGTTACGAACAAAATTTCAGGATACGAAAGGCAAAAAAAGTACGCGCTCCTCGCAGCTCCCGTAGTTTACCGAACGTAAACATACCTGTAGCTGCTCTGCCATTGGCTATCGCCGAGCATCTTCCTGGTATCCCATTGGCCACGAATCACCCGGAAAAAGTGTTCACTAGTCGAGCTATCGCTCACTATGATGATGTTTGCCTTGCACATTTTCGAAGGATCGTTACAAGCCGACAAAAACAAACGTCCTTGGATCGTTTCTTCACAAAACGTCAGGCAAAAACCACTGATGAGACAGAACATGAACCAAAGGAGGCAAAAGGTGACGCCGCCGCCGCCTCCGCCGATCGCAGTTAAAAGGTAAATGAACATAATTTTTATTATTCTTTCTCTTTTATTATTCTTTCTCTCATTTTAAACTCTCATTTTATGTTTATTGTGCAGTAATCTAATTGTAACATGTATTTGTTACATGTTTTGATGCATTTTTACGATTTATAAAAAATTTATGCCCGAATTTTGGGGGGCTTGGAACGGATTACAGCATTTACATGTAAAACGCGCCTCTACTTACAGAATTTTCACGTTACGAGAATTCTTCCGGAACGAATTAATTTCGTAAGTAGAGGTACCACTGTAAAACAAACATATATCCAGTCTTTATGCTTCAGAAGAGAGCTATTAGAATAATAAACAAAGCTGCATACAGGGAACCAACAAACCCACTTTTTCTTAAATTAAAAGCTCTCAAGTTGAAAGATCTGGTTGACTTTAAAACTGCAGTAATAATGTTTAAAGTGAAGAATCTATCACTGCCCACAAATATCCAAAAGTTGTTCCAAATGAGGGAGAAACAATATCATTTCAGAGGAACATGTATATTTCAAAAACCTTCAGTGAGAACTACCACCAAGCAACACTGTGTCTCAGCGCAAGGAGTCAGATTGTGGAATGCTTTTGGACCTGTATTAAAACCATGTACAATGCTTGGACAATTTAAACAAAAACTAAAGGAAGAAATATTTCAAACATATATACAAGATGGCATGTAAAATCACACAAGAATTATCATGTTCAGTCTGTGTTGCTTAGTTTTTTTTTTTTTTTTTTTGTCACATTTTGTCTTAGCTTTGTTCTGAATTGTAATCACTCTTATTTTATTTTCCTTTTGAATTCTTAGATGGAATATGGGTGGCCAAGACAAGCTGTGGCTTCAGCAATCACCCATTTGGGATAACTTATGTTGAACTGTATAATCTGAGGAGTTACTGTTTAATTTGACCTTGTTAGATTTTTTTCACCCCTTTGTTATATTATGTTATATTATTGTTTCGGTTCCTTTCTTTTAATCTCTACATCTAATCTATCTGAAATAAAGATTCATTCATTATTATTTTTACATTCAAAATTATTGAAATTACAGGACTTGGTTGATTATTATACAGCACAGTTAATGTTTAAAATCAGTGAAAACTGTTTGCCATGCAAAATACAAAATCTTTTTAGTCAGAGAGAAGGAAAATACAATTTACAGGGAATACAAAATTTAAAATGCACCTAGATCTATTAGGAAAAAGTTTTTGTGTGTCTGTGTGGGGGGTAAAATTGTGGAATGGTTTGGGGGAGAAACACAGGCGATGTCCGAACATTCATACATTTAAATCAACATACAAAGAAATGATTTTTGAACAAAATAAGAATAAAGGACAGTAATATTACAATCTGTCTTTAATGAAGACAGGTTGTTAGTGTTGTTATTGTTGAATATATATGCTGAGTACTGTTGTTGTTATTGATATTATCATTATGAGAATATTACAGCAGTATTATAGTATTATGATTGTTGTTTAGGATGGAATTATTTAAAGTATTATATAGGCCAGGGGGTACTATTATTAAGGCCGGAGCCACTGACAATGTCAGTGGGTGAGAGCCCTATTGTATCAGTTGCGTTTATTCTTCTTTTTCGGCCTAAGTGATTGCATTTTTGACCCTCTAAACATTAACCAAAATGCGATTTTTTTATTTTTTTTTTTGCACACACCTCAGACCCAGTGAAAAATTTGATAAACGGGAAAAAATATGTGCCCCCCAACCCCAATTTTTGTGGGTGAGGCCAAACGTTCAAGGTCAATGGAGACCGACAACCTTAAAGTTTGCCGTACAAACATGAAATTTGGGTGAGGTGTGCATCACCTCAAGACATGCAAAAAACATAATTGTGGCCCTTATCCATGGCCAACAGGAAGTCCACCATATTGTCTCAAATCCACCCTGCCTCCAATTTGGCCAAAAACCAACCCTCGTATTTGAATGAACTCCTCCTAGGGGCCTGCTCTGATTGAGCTCATTTTTGTATGGGGGAATCTATAGGAAGGGCCATTAAAGCGTCCTCATTTCACAGCAAAAGCTTCAAAGGTGTGGCCAGGGCACCATGGTGAATTTTGACTCCTCCCCTTACAACATAAAACAGCTGTAACTCGAGCAAAACTTGTCCCATGTCCACCAAAGTTTCCATGATGGACAATAGTCCCACCCCAAGCGCATCTATATAAAAAATACCTGACAAAAGATATAGCGCCACCTAGTGGTTAAAGGAAGAATTACTGAAAACTGTTTTAGTTATTACTCACGCACCGCTTGCCAGAATGACGTGCAATTTTCTGAGGTTTATCAGACCACCTGGCTGATCATAACTGCACATCACCTTTAGCATGGCATCACTTCTGTTACCATGGACACGGCCTCCTCACCATTCAATCTGTGATCTTGTTGTGATAGTTGGGAATGACCTGAAGTCATGAAATCTGGAACATAGGTTGAGGTGACTGTCATATGTAGTCCTATATGGGTGGGCAACACATAACTGACAGGGAAATGTTGCCTTGGCGACATGGCAAAGGTTGACTCCTCACCATGGAACATTGGAAAGTTGTAACGTTGACAAACTTTGTCTGTATTTCACCAAATTTTCTAAAATGGATATTAGTCCCACTCTGAATGCTTCTATGTAAAAATAATTAACAAAAGTTAGAGCGCCACCTAGTGGTTAGAACATCGGACACTTGGGCAGCACGGTGGTGCAGTGGTTAGCACTGTTGCCTTACAGCTAAAAGGTTCCTGGTTCGAATCCTCAGGCTGGCAGGGGTTGGAACCTTTCTGTATGGAGTTTGCATGTTCTCCCTGTGCTGTGTGGGTTTACTCCGGGGGCTCCGGTTTCCTCCCACAATCCAAAGACATGCATGTTAGGTTAATTGGTTGTTCTAAATTGTCCCTAGATATCTGTTTCCTATAGGCCCTTAGAATAGAGGGTTAGTACTAGTGAAAGCGCTTTGAGTGGTCTTTGTGACTAGAAAAGCGCTATATAAGTGCAGGTTAGTTAGTTAGTTAGTTAGTTGTAACTTAGATAAACTTTATTCAATTCTCACCAAATTTTCTACGATGGATATTAGTCCAATCCTGCATGCTCCTCTATAAAAATACTTAACAAAAGTTAGAGCGCAAGCTAGTGGTTAGACCAATGGACACTTTGTAACTTGGACAAACTTTGTCCAATTTTCACCAAATTTTCTATGATGGATATTAGTCCCATCCTGCACACTCCTATGTAAAAATAATTTCCAAAAGTTATAGCACCACCTTGTGGGTAGAACAACGGACACTTGTAACTTGGACAAACTTTGTATGATTTTCACCAAATTTTCTATGATCGATATTAGTCCCACCCAAAATGCGTCTATATAAAAATAATTAACAAAAGTTATAGCACCACCTAGTGATTAAAGGAAGAATTGCTGGAAACTGTTTTCTTTATTTTTCTCTCACCAGGTGAAAAAAATGAAATGAAAGAATGACTAGGACTCATTGACAGTACATGTAAATAGTACAGAACTGTTTCCATTTTGACCGGCATGCTTCAATGGCTTCCACGCCATGCAAAACATGAGTATTACAGCTCAGACAATCCTCATCTGATTTGGGCCAATCTTTGCACAAATCATACTAATCCCACTCTGAACACATTTGTACATCAATATTCACAAAATTTTCAGATCACTACCTACTGCTGACATGAGGTACTGCACAAAATTGTATCAACTTTCATGCAAAGACCGGTAGTCAGAATGACATGACATTTTCAGTGGTTTCTTAGAGCACATTGGACTAACCTCAGTGGAAGTCATTTTTATCCTGCAATCATCACAGTTGCCATGGAAACCCAATCTTCGCCAGTAAGGTTTTTTTTTACTTTGGAAGGGTGTAAAAGTCAAAGGGTCATGAAATGGGGAACATACCGGAGTGGTGGCTCAGTTGGTAGAGCACCCGCCCCACACCCGGGAGGCAGAGGTTCAAATCCCGGCCGGGTCATGCCGAAGACCATATAAAAGTGGAACTTCCTGCCATCCAGCTTGGTGCTCAGCAATTATGGATGGAGGAGGGAAATCTGTGGCGGCGCCTTGCATGGCAGCGGCCCTCTGATTCTACACTTGGGGTGTGTGTGATTGACACAGTAGATAGGTAAAGCACAATCTCGTTCTACTGTACATGATTGGTTGTACGGTTGAATGACAATAAGGGTGATTTAATTTAATTTAATTTAATTTAATTTAATAAGTCAAGGTGACTCTCTTCTGTAGTCCTATATGGGTCTGCAACACGTACCTAACATATAAGCGCTGCCACGGCCACATGCTGAAGTTTCCCTCCTGGCAATATGTTGGACAGCTGTAACTTGGACAAACTTTGTTCAATTTACCCCATAATTGCTACAATGGCTCTTAGGCCCGTCCGGTATGCTTCTACATAAAAATGATTGACAAAAGTTATAACACCGCTTACTGCTCACAAAAAGTACTTCGCCACATGGTTTTCTTTATGATCGCAGTGCTTGCTGCGACGATAGGAAATTTGCTGGGTCCGATGGGCAGCGGGGTCCGCAGGCACACAGGGGGTGAGGGCTCGCTTACAGCTGCTTACAGCTTTAATTATTCTTGTGTTCTGAGCATTATTGTTGTACCATTATAATTGTGTTAGAAGTCTGGTGGTAGTGTTGTTTTCCCTGTGTGTGAGAGATTACGTGTCTGTGTCACCCTGAGTGAGGTGAGTGTGTGTGAATGACTTCCCCTCCATTATGTATAATGAGTCAGTGAAGTCAGTGTTGTAGCTTTTCATTTATGGTGTATTGATTTCAACATAACAATTGATGTTAGCCACCTGTAATGAAATAACACTCTTTACTAAAAATCAAATGCTTATTATTTCAGTCAGCACTCTCTTAAAAATGGTTAATCTATTTACCATGTTAATTGCAAAATCTTCAATGAAAGTGGAAACCTGCATCAGAGTTGTTTGTAAAAGTTTTACTTGTCTAATTTTGTATTAACATGATTATTTTAACTGTGTGTCTGTAATAAAGGATAGCCATATTAATATGGCTATTAACAAAGTTTTCAAAGTTCAAGCTGTAAACTGCTAGGTTTACTGAGCTAACAGCATTTTTTGAGGCCAGGAAGCCTGTTTACTATATTGTATGTTATCTATATTGTATCAAGGAGATTTTCCTTGATTTTGTATTTGTAACAGCCATTCTCCTCATGTTGGAATTGTTTATTTTTGTTGGATAAGACATCTGCTATTCTTAATTTTTTTGTATTAATTAGGTATATTTTGCAGGCTTTTACCAAGTTTTTGATTCTGGCATAACCTTTTTTATTTTATAATACAGTAGACTGCATGAAGTATCAAGAGTTGCATGCACAGTCATGTGAAAAAATTAGAACACCCCATTAAATATTCAGTTCTTTATTAAGAAATTTTCACATATCTACAGTGGTGTGAAAACGTTTTTGCCCACTTCCTGATTTCTCATTTTTTTGTATGTTTGTCCCACTTAAATGTTTCAGATCAAACAAATCTAAATTTTAGACAAAGATAACACAAGTAAACACAAAATGCAGTTTTTAATTGAAGCTGTTTATTATTAAGGGTAAAAAAAAAAAATCCAAACCTAGATGGCCTTGTGTGAAAAAGTAATTCCCCCTCTCCCCGTTAAAACATAACTTAACTGTGGTTTATCACATCTTTGAAAGCTGAGTTCAATTTTCTAGCCATTTCTAAAGCTTTGGGATTCCAACAAACCACAGTGAGAGCCATTATCCACAAATGACAAAAACATAGAACAGTGGTGAACCTTCCCAGGAGTGGCCGACTGACCAAAATTACCCCAAGAGTGCAGTGACGACTCATCCAAGAGGTCGCAAAAGACCCCACAACAACATCCAAAGAACTACAGGCCTTGCTTGCTTCAGTTAAGGTCAGTGTTCATGACTCCACAGTAAAAAAGAGACTGGCAAAAAGGGCCTGCATGGCAGAGTTCCAAGATGAAAACCACTGCTGAGCAAAAGGAACATAAAGGCTCGTCTCAGTCTTGCCAGAAAACAGCTTGATGATCCCCAAGATGTTTGAAAAAATACTCTGCGGACTGACGAGACAAAAGTTTAACTTTTTGGAAGGTGTGTGTCCCATTGCATCTGACGTAAAAGTAACACAGCATTTAAGAGAAGGAACATCATACCAACAGTAAAATATGGTGGTGGTAGTGTGATGGTCTGTCACTGTTTTGCTGCTTCAGGACCTGGAAGACTTGATGTGGTAAATGGAACCATGAATTCTGCTGTCTACCAAAAAATCCTGAAGGAGAATGTCCGGCCATCTGTTTCATGTCCTCAAGCTGAAGCACACTTGGGTTCTGCAGCAGGACAATTATTGAAAACAAACCAGCAAGTCCACCTCTGAATTGCTTAAGAAAAGCAAAATGAAGACTTTGGAGTGGCCTAATCAAATTCCTGACCTGAATCCAAGTGAGATGCTGTGGCATGACCTTAAAAAGGCGGCTCATGTTCGAAAACCCTCCAATGTGACTGAATTACAACAATTCTGCAAAGATGAGTGGACCAAAATTTCTTCACAGCGCTGTAAAAGACTCATTGGCAGTGATCGCAAATGCTTGATTCCAGTTGTTGCTGCTACGGGTGGCCCAACCAGTTATTAGTGTCATGAATGCCCCTCGGGGCAGAGAGAGACAGATTCACTGACAGACTAACCTCAGTGGAACTCACTTTTATCCTGCGATCATCACAGTTGCCATGGAAACCCAATCCTCGCCATTCAGTATGTTTTTTACTCTGGAAGGTTGTGAAAGTCCAAGGGTCACGAAATGGGGAACATAAGTCAAGGTGACTCTCTTCTGTAGTCCTATATGGGTCTGCAACACGTACCTAACATAAGCGCTGCCACGGCCACATGCTGAAGTTTCCCTCCTGGCGACACATCGGACAGCTGTAACATGGGCAAACTTTGTCCAATTTACCCCATAATTGCAACGTTGAATCTTAGGCCCGTCCCACTTGCTCCTACATAAAAATGATTGACAAAAGTTGTAGCGCCACCTACTGCTCACAAGAAAGTACTTCACCAAATGGTTTACTTTATTATTAACGCGGTCATTGCCGCGATGACGCGATGAAATTTGCTGGGTCCGACGGGCAGTGGGGTCCACAGGCGCAGGGGGAGGGGGGTGCACGAGGGTCCACTTACAGCTGCTTGCAGCTTTAATTATTATTATTGTTATTGTAACTACTATATGGGTGCCTATTTTTTTAAATTTTGTGTACTTTATTGATTATGGTTATTTTATATGGTTACTTATTGTGCCTAAGTATTGTAAGCCATGTGAGGGTATATGATGGTATATATGGTGATTATGATGATGATAATATTGTCTATAACTACATTAAACATGCCAGACGTATTTACTTATTATTACAATTATTATTAGATGTTGGTATTATTGTCATTATAAACTATCATTGTTGTATTATTTCTTCTGCATAATTTAATTATAAGATACATTATATATTATGGTATTGTATAATGAATGTAATTATGGGATGGCTAATGACTAGAATGATATAATTTATTGGAGAAAGGGTGGGACTATATAAGCGTTGACTTCTTCCCACTCCTTTTGAACAAGGACATTTTTTTACGTTTATTTTTTCCTGGTTTTAATTCCTTGTTTTTAATTTTTTTTTCTTTATATTCAAATCAATCAATCAATCAATCAGTCAATCAACAAACAAAAAGTATAACCCTGCAGCCAGTGTATAAACCCTTTACATGTTTTTAGAAGTGAAAAAAAAGATTGTAAATGAGTTTAAGTGTGTTTATTTGCCTGATGTTTCATTGTTCAGAGAATTAAGAATCCTCTTGATGTATCTCCATTTTTTTAAGGATTGTCGTAAAAAGGGTAATCATATTTTTCAAAGCAGACATGTTAACTTTGATTTCATCTAAACGCCTGCATGAGGTTTGTCAGATCAAATCAGTATATCCTGGTGGTGTTCAAGAAGGCTGTTCTGCAGCCTTCATGGAGTATAAAGCTGGAACATTTACAGACAAGGATGAATATTACTGACTGAGATTTTTTTTATAATTACAATCAATGACAGCAGGGGAGAGGTCAATTATTTAATGTATACAAGTCTATAAAATAAAAAAAAATGATTATAGTGACAAAGGATTCTTTTGTACATCCACACATTAAAAGTCTCAGTTGTTGTAAGCCTGAATGTAACTTTATCATGACTATTATGTAAGGTGGATCAAACTGTTATTTAGCTTCATTTACGCATGCACACACACACACACACACACACACACACACACACACACAGACACACACACACGTGTGTGTCTGTGTGTGCATAAATGAACCTAAATAATATATACTCATGTTAAACAAATTAGGACACCCTGTATCAGCCTGTGTGCTTTTTTAACATATTTGGACACATGGATATGTAACATCAATGTTAAAAATACTGGGAGATTCATGTAATACAACTAAACAATTAAAAATGAATTGAAGATTTTTTTCAAATTTTCTGTAAAATGTAATTCTAAATAAATAGTGAGGAATAAATTAGGACACCCTCACATTCATTCCCACTTAAAATAGCTAAAATAAATGTTAAAAAATTCAAATTAATAAAAAACAAAGTTAGACAAAGTGCCATGAACTGGGTTTAGACCTTTTCAAAACCCAGCTTCATGGCGTTATGGCTGCATTGTCACCTGTCATTTTGTTTGTGCCTGTTGTCTGCCAGTTTATGTTTTGGTCTCTCCTCTCCCATTTTGTGACAGGAAGCTGTCAGGAAGCCTTCCGTGGTTTGCCCTGCCTCCTGTCAACTGACAGCCATGCCTCCTTCTCCTGTATACAATTATCACCTGTGTCCACTCAATTCAGCCCACACACTCCCTCACACGCACGCATTCACTCACACCTGTGCTTACTCCGCTCAACACATACCCATACATTCCTACACACAAGCACACACCCACTCACACCGTCAATCACTCTGTTCATTATGTCTCGTGTTATTTAAGCGCTGTCTTCCCACTTGTGTTTGCTGGATTTTTGCGTTGTCATCTGTATTGTCATTCTGGATCGTCCACTGGGATTATTGCCTCAGATTGCTCTGTTCCCAGCCCTGTGAGTACTGTTTATTCCCTCCGCTCGTCAGTCATGTCCGGAGGCGCATTGGGTTTTCTTTTCTGCTCCCCCCGCTGATCAGTCTCATCTGTAGCGCCTTGGGTTTCCTCTGTATGTACTCACCTGTGAGCTGAGGAGCGTCCTGCATGTAATCCCAGTGATTCCTCGTTGTACTATGTTTACCTGTTTGTTTGCTTGGACTATTAAATTACCTTTTTGTTGAATAAACACACTCAACATCTGCTGCATTTGGGTTTCTGTCTCCCCTTCCTCAGAGAGGCAGGAAATCATGACAGAGTAATCTGGACAGAAAATAGAAACCCAGGGGAGGTGTTGTGTGTGTGTTTTTTCATCTTTTGTGTTTCCCACCAACGTGTGTTTTGGAGCAGCTCAACATGGACTTCATCGTTTATGGACTGAGCATGGAGGATTGCGCAGTGGCCAAGCAGGCAGTGGATTTTGCATCCACAGCTCATGCCACCCACTCTCCGGAAACCGTTTTTTGGTTATTAAACAACACTGTTGGGGTGATTCAGACGTGTCCCAGCCTGTGGAGATACCCGGGGCTGATGCCGCTCCTCACCCAAATATGTGAGTCCCGGCAGTGTTTCAAGGAAGGGGTGAGAGGGTCCTCCACAGCGCAACCTCGGCAGCCTAAGAAGCGCTCCCAGAGGCCAAGACCCCACCATTCACTTCCCGAGCTGGTGTCCTCTTCTCCCATCAGACATTCCATCCTACTCCTGCGGAGAAAAAGAAAAACACCAAGACAGTAGCTGTTGTCATCACCTGCCAGGAATTCAGGCAAGTCCTTTTTTGCTCTCTTTTACTTTCTCCTGAAGTGGTTTGCCTGATTCCTGCTGAGGGGCTCCAGATTTTACAATCCTCTGGGTCTCCCCTATCAGCTGCTGTCACCTCTCCTCCACCTTTTCCTTCTGTGTCTCCTATTTCTCCACCGTTCCCAGGAGGAAGTCACCGGACACAGGAGAAGCCAGAGGACTTGGAGGAGCCAACCACTTGGCGTAAGAGTAATCCTGCGTCGGAATGCCAGAGGAAGCCCTTCTCCTCATCGGCAGCCATTTCCCGGATGTCGTGCCCGACTACTCCTGCAGCGAAGCCTCTCTCCATGCCAGCTGTCTCGTGAGACCTCCCCTCCTGCTGCCGAGAGGTCATCCAGGGTAGCCCCTGACGTGCCCACTCCCGCGCCATCCGAGCCAGTTCCTCCACCATCCACTGAGGGGCCCAGAACAGCCGTTGACACGGAGGAGGATGATAGTTTGCCACCTGCAGCAGCCAACATCCAGGCCCGGGAGGTCAGCCAAGTGTTTTTTCATTCTACTCCCTCTAATAATGACTAATCTTGTCTGTCTCCCGTGAGAGAGACTCAGGCTAGGCAGTCACCTGAGTGCTCGCCCCCTGCTGCTACTGTGAAAAATTCACCTATTCCCTCTGTGTCTCCTTCACCTGCCCCTGAGTGCCCATTGGCCCCTGAACTGAGCCGTTGGATGGTGCAGGTGCCAAGGGTCCTGGAGGACCTGGGATCCTGAGTAAACACGGAGCCAACCCCCAGCGTCCATGTCGGAGCCGTTAACCGGCAAAGACCAGGGCAGCTGGGGTTAACTGGACTGCTACCACCATTAAGTCTGCTGTGGAGGTTGCCACAGCAGAATCAGAGGCTGAGCCTGAACCTCCATCCTTGCCCGGCTCATCGGAGTCCTGGACAGCTGTGGAGCTTGAGCTCAGGCAAGTGCTCTATTTTGTCTTCCTGTTCTCAGTTTTAGAGCAATCTTGCCTGACTCTTGGTGAGGAGATCCAGATGCAGCCAACCGCTGCATCTGAGCTCACCCTGCCGGGCTCCGCTGCTGCCGGTGACCGTGACCTCTTCTCCCTCTGTTTTTGAGCTCATTTCCAGGGTTGCTGGAGATGAACCAGCCACTCCAGAGGTCTCCAGGGGTTTAGGTTCTCCGCCTAAGGCAGCCGGAGGTCCAGCCTTCACAGAAGAAGTCGTGGTTGTTCCATTCCAGCCCAGGACCTCCGTAGGTGTAGCTGTGATCCAGGCCGGGTCCTCCGAGGGTGCGACTGTGCCCCAGCCGGGGCCCACCGTGGGTGCTGCATTGGCCCAGCCGTGGTTCACCGCGGGTGCAGCCCTGTCCCAAGACAGGACAACCGGAGGTGCAACCATGTCCCAGACCGAGACCACAGTGGGTACTACCTTTCTCCTGCCTGAAACCATCGTAGGCATCGTCCCTCCTCCCTTTCCGCCAGACATTTCTGAGGGTCCAGGATTGCCACCGAAGGCCACCCAGGGTCCAGCTCTTCTCGTAGAGGTCGCCGTGGGTGCTGCCATGTCCCAGACTGGGACCATTGTGGGTGCTGCCATGTCCCGAACCGGGACCATCGTGGTTGCAGCTACCCCCCAGTTCCTTATCACTGTGGGCATATTGGTTTGCTCCCTGTTGCTGTCTAACACCAGGGCTTCATCTCCTCAGCTCCCTCTCCAGTTGTGGGTCTCCCTGTTGGGGAGCTGCTGCCTGGTTCACCTCTTCCAAGCTGGTGACTGAAGAATCCTGGCCGGCCGCCCGAAGTACTGTGCCGCTGGGCTGGGTGGCCAGATTTCCCTGGCAGGCCACCCGGCTCATTCTTCCTGATTGTTTGGCTGGCCTGGGATGCTGGTAGGCCACCTGATCTGCCTCATCATTCAGACTGTGGAGCTTGGGACTTTGGGCGGCCTCCCAAGCATCTTGCTCCTGAACTTGGGAGGGGAGGGGTGATTTTGTGTTCTGTTTGTGGTGGTTCTTGAACTGAGTTATTTTTGTTCCCTCCTGGCCTGTTCCCCCCACCACCCACCCTGAGTAGTTGTGGCAGTTCCTCCTGGGGAGGGGGGGGGGCAGGTTTCTTTTCTTTGTTGATATTTTGATGTTTCTTTGGGTGTCTGGGTCCACCCCTTGGGGGGGGGGGGCTGTCATGAACTGGGTTAGGACCTTTTCAAAACCCAGCTTCATGGTGTTATGGCTGCATTTTCGCCTGTCATTTTGTTTGTGCCTGTTGTCTGCCAGTTTATGTTTTGGTCTCTCCTCTCCCATTTTGTGACAGAAAGCTGTCAGGAAGCCTTCCAGGGTTTTCCCTGCCTCCTGTCAGCTGACAGCCACGCCTCCTCCTCCTGTCAGTGTTTGACAGCTGTATACAATTATCACCTGTGTCCACTCAATTCAGCCCACACACTCCCTCACACGCATGCATTCACTCACACCTGTGCTTACTCCGCTCAACACACACCCATACATTCCTACCCACATGGACACACCCACTCACACCGTAAATCACTCTGTTCATTATGTCTCGTGTTATTTAAGCGCTGTCTTTCCACTTGTGTTTTCCGGATTATTGCATTGTCATCTGTTTTGTCATTCTGGATCATCCACTGGGATTATCGCCTTGGACTGCTCTGTTCCCAGCTCTGTGAGTACTGTTTGTTCCCTCTGCTCACCAGTCATGTCTGGAAGCACATTGGGTTTTCTCTTCTGCTCCCCCCGCTGATCAGTCTCATCTGTAGCACCTTGGGTTTCCTCTGTATGTTCACCTGTGAGCTGAAGAGCATCCTGCATGTAATCCCAGTGATTCCTCGTTGTAAAATATTCACCTGTTTGTTTGCTTGGACTGTTAAATCACCTTTTTGTTCAAAAAACACAATCAACATCTGCTGCATTTGAGTTTCTGTCTCCCCTTCCTCAGAGAGGCAGGAAATCATGACACATAGATATGTGAACATTTCTTAATAAAGAACTGAATGTTTAATGGGGTGTCCTAATTTTTTCATGACTGTATATATGTAAAAAATCTGCCATAATATAATCTGTTATATTTTATTGTTCATATTATACAATGGTGAATAGCTTTTGCTATTTTTCACTTTTAATCATGGACCTACAGCCTACAGTGTCATGAATGCCCCTTCAGGCCAGAGAGAATGACCCAGGCACTGAACTGTTTAGTGATATTTATAAACAAAAAACACAAAACAAGCTGTGCATGGTACAAAAAATGTAAACTTACAGGGGAATGAGAGGGATCAGTCCATCAGACTTTAGAAAAGAGTCTGTAGGCATGTGACAATTGGCAAAAGACAATGCTGCCGCACTGAGAGACTAAACAGCAGTCCTTAAATAGTGGGCAGCAGATCAGTGGCAGGTAAATGAGCAGCAGGTGTGGGATGAGCAGACAGGTGGCCTAATTTACCCAAGCGGGAGTGTTTGAGAGAGGAGGGCACATAAGTGTCAAAAAACCAAAATATATACGGTGTGTTGATCCACTTCAGTATATTTATACTCAGATGTTAAAGACAAAAAGGGATTGTCAAGGGGGGTTTGTGTGTGGATGTGGGGGTGGTGTGTTGGTGTGAACAGTGACAAAGAGAATGGGAATTACAAAGGCTTTGATGTTAAGGCAGCACACAGAGAAGGCTGACCGAGTGGTATGATTTAAGAGCAGAGGTGCCCGAGAGCTGTTACTCTTTTGTGGCTTGTGTTTCTAGAGAAATGGAGAGAGAGCTGAATAAAGTCTGATATGATCTGGACCTCTCTGCCTGATTATTTCTCTCTCCACACTGGTGACCCTTGACGCACAATGGAACGCGAGGCGAACACCCCGGAGATGACCCGGAGGGGAAGTACCAGCAACGCGGGCGCCATTTCGGTCAAATTCCCAGACTTTTGGCTACACGACCCGAAGTCTTGGTTCCTTCACACCGAGGCCCAGTTCGCGCTCCAGGGAATAATGGCAGATGACACCAGATACTACTACGTGGTCAGAACTCCTTATACAAAGATATAGAGTGATGATAATCAAGTCAGTGGCAGTAATGCACCTGTAAGCTGGTTGCCAACCGCCAATCAAATCTACAAGAAGAAGAAGAAGAAGACAGACATATACAGATTGTGTGGCGGTGATGCACCTGTGGGCTGGTTGCCAACTGGCAGTCAAATCTAAAAGAAGAAAAAAAAAGAAGTAGTGCACCTGTAAGCTTGTTGCCAACCGCCAATAAAATCTAAAAGAAAAAGAAGAGATTTCTTGAATTATATATAGAGTGATTAATCTTTTAAATGTATGTAATTTAGTTCATGTTATCCTGTAAAACTTTCCATTTTTAGGATTTAAGTTTTAGATTTGACAATTTTAGAGCTATTTATTTTGAGTCAAAAATACATTTAGTGTTCTCCTGTATTATTATGATTAAATTATTACGTTTTATTTGAAACTGAGCAAAGAATTTATTTGATTTTTTTTGTTTAAAGAATACAGAACTAAAAGCAGCTAAAACATTAACTTAACCCCTTGCACTCCGGTCAATTTTCCTAAAAATGCCAAAAAATAATGTGCCCAAAGTAAATCGAAAGCTGTTCTTCAACCCTTTGCAGCATCTTCATGGGGTTGGTCTCATTTAAAAGAAAACACTTTGAAATTTTTGGCAAAAAAAACATGATCTCTCTAAGTGCTCCGGCCACTGAGTTACAGTCATCTAAACATAGTGAACTTGAAGAAAATAAATTTGGCCTGGGTGTTTTTTTTGGATACAAATGCTTGCAAATAACACACAGCTTCAGATCCGGGCTGGAAAATGCAACAGAAATGTAGAACCAAGTGTTATCCAGCTGAGGTCCAAATTTTGTAACAATACCACAAAAAATGAATATATTACACAGCTTTTTCCTCAGGTAGTTCCCAGGCGTTTTGGAACTGTGCCAAATTGTGCCAAATGGCACAGTTTGGAAAAACATCTGTAACTTTTGAATGATTCAACATAGAAGCTTTATTTTGGGCTCTAATGAAAGGTCACACTCAGGGCTGGCTGTGTGTGTGTGTGGGGGGGGGTTGTCCCCCCCCCCCCGCTCGCTACAGAGGATGGACTTCGGCCATCCCTACACAACGGATTAGCCTCATGTGGTGATGTGGGACAGCAGCGCAATCACCGCGGCTTCCCCCCCCCCCCCCCCGCTGCAGAAGAATAGCGGGGGTAGGGGTGTGTGTTCACAGCCTGTACATGGCGAACAACCCCTTGTACAGCGGCGCATGAACTGCGCCGCGAAGCACAGTTGTAATTTACCGATCAGTCAAAAGTCATTTTGGATTACAATTTTCAGGGATAAAAAATAATTTGGCTTATAACACCTTACCTCTTCACAGCCACATTGTCCTGGTGAACTTCTCTTCCTCATTGTCAGACGAACGCGATGCTGGTCCGCTCTGGTTCTGGTCTCGCGACCCGGTCAAAACATAATTCCATTATTGCGGTTTTGTGCTTCCATGATTGCGGTTTTTGGCGAACGATTTTTCAAAACAAATAACAGTAGTAATTAAAAAAAGACTAGCGAAGGCGTGTGTGTCACTCAGCCTTCGTCGTCAGCCTCCGTCGGTCTATGACCAGAATCAGAATCAGAATCAGATTTATTGCCATTGTTCATGTAGTACACAACCTAGGAATTTGTCTCGGTGCAATGCTGCAACATTAAACATGATAAAAATAAAAGATAGAAATAAAAAACTGACTTCCAGTCTGGACGCCATGGTGATAGCAACTTAACGCTGAAGCTCCCAGACCCAATCCAAGGAAAACATCTTCAAAATCAGACTTAACGGATTTTTGGAAGAATAAAAATCAAAAGACAAAAACACCATGCCTAACCAAAAACAGAAGAAACTGACATTCCCCAGGTCAGGACGCGCAGCGGCCGCAGAATCTGAACTGGAGGACCTCCGTTCAGAAGATGAGGAGCTGGACCTAGCTAACAAAAGGTTAGCTTGAAATCGCTATTTGATGAATTACGACGATTTCGGGCCGAATTTCATGAATTCAGAGAGGAATTAAAAAGGACGAACAGCAGAATGGACCAGGCCGAAAACCGAATCTTGGAAGCTGAAGAAAGAATAAAAGTGCTTGAAGATTCTATGCTGGATTTACACAAAAAACAATCAAGGCTGGAGGCTAAGCTAACCGACCAAGAAGGAAGACAGAGACGAGATAACATCAGAATTCACAGTCTGAAAGAAGGAGCTGAAGATAGTTTCAACACAGTGGCGGAATGCGTGGAATCCTTATTGAGAGAGAAGTTGGATATTCCACAAACCACCGATTTGAAGATAGAAAAGGCCCATCGTACATTAGCTGTAAAGCCAGCGGCAGAAGCGCCCCCACGTTCGGTGGTGGTAAGATTCTCCGATTTCAAAATAAAACAAGAGGTTGTAAGACGGGCTTGGCAGAAAAAAGGATTTATGCATCAAGAGAGAAAAGTCTTCGTGGAGCATGATTACGCCCTGGAGGTTCTTAAAAAGCGACGGGAATATAACGACGCCAAAAAGGTTCTACGGGAACAGAATCTACGCTTTCAGACGCCATTTCCTGCGAAGTTAAGGGTCTTTTACGGTGAAGAGTCATATCTCTATAATTCAGCGGAAGAAGCAACAATTGACATGGCGAGAAGAGGGATCCCGGTATCGGTGTTTAAACCCGCAGCGGATCTGAGCGTGAGGATCAGAGCTCAAACGTGGTCCACTCAGAGACCTTCAGAATCCACGGGCCAGCAGCGGGAAACCCAGCCCCAGAGCTACAAAGACAAGCTTTCCAGTTCCAGGAAGGAATAGCAACCTTTTTGTTTTTTTTTCTTTTCAGTCATTCTGCACTTCCATCCCCCCTCCTACAAGGTAACAAACATTAAAGGAGATGCAGAATCAGCATGTGGTAAAACCTTTCATGGAGCAGTTATAGCATTAGAAACAAATGTCTTCTTAATTTAAAGGAAAAAAAAAATCTTGTTAAAATAGAAATGTAACAATGACCCACATGTTCTCCCTACACTAACAAATACTGTATTAGAGTGAATGTTTGCTGTGATGGGGGTAGGAGGGTGCACACAATCTCATAGGGTATAGGCATTAAAAAAAAAAAAAAAAAATCATTACAAATTCGGATTGGGATCTGAAATTCATGTTAAAAACATGGGACAACTTACAGGGGTAAGAGAGGGCCCTCAACACGTAACAGAGTTTGAGGAATTTCCCTTAGAGCCTACACTCCATCAGGGCTCTTACAGGGTCTTTAAAGAGACCCCAGCTCAGGAAGTTTTTTTGACAGTTTTTTGTTTTAAAGTTTTGTACACTATGTTCTTAATGTTTTTTATGTTCTTAATGTTTTTTCAGTTTCTGAGTAGCAAAAAAGAGGGCCACCACACTGTTATACTAAATAAGAAAATACAATGGAGAAACAGGGTGTAACCAAAATAGCCTCATATAATGTAAAAGGGATCCTGAATCCAGTTAAAAGATCCAAGATTCTACGCAAAATGAAAAAAGACAAAGCAGAAATAATATTTTTACAAGAAACCCACCTAACAGACGTGGAACACACTAAACTCAATAGACAAGGGTTTAAAATGATCTCTTCATCTTCATATAAGTCAGGGAGGAGGAGGGGAGTAGCGACATTGATATCAACCAAAATTACATTTGAAAAAAAATCAGAACACAAAGATAAAGAAGGGAGGTACAGTTTGGTAATTGGGCGGCTAGAGGGAGAAGATATCACCCTGCTGAATGTATATGCACCACCAGGGGCTAAATGGAAATTTTATAAAAATGTATTCGACCTAATGATAACTAAAGCCCAAGGTTTAGTGATATGTGGTGGAGACTTCAATCTAAGACTGAATCCATACTGGGATGCAACAGGTAATTCTTCACATCAAAATAACACTCAAAGTAGGAAAACTCGGATGCTATTAAAAGAAATGGGAATCTGTGACGTATGGAGGGAATTCAACCCCAATGTAAAAGATTATACTTTTTATTCAACGCCACGTTATGACCCGAGCGCCGGTTCTGATCGCGCTCGGGCTAAAGTTCTTCTCGCTGCCGGCCTTGACAGCTGCGGGCTGTATTCTGGCCTCACCGGGCTCTTATTGTGAAGGTGCTCGGTGGGGCTTCCGCCTGTCAACGGCCGGTCAGCTGATTGTTATTACCGTCGTTAGTGCTTCGCCCTTTTAAGCCCGGCACTGGCGACGGTAAGATGCAGGAATATTAGTCAACATTGGTCAACGTTACGTCTGAGTGGCTTCGTCCTGCCAAGCCCTGGGTCTGCGCCTCGTCATACTTGAGAGTGCCGCAGACCTTCATGTCAGGTCTGTCATCTTAGTTATGTCACAGTTAGCTCGTAGCGGCTGGGTTAGCCCTACAAGCCTAAGTCTCGTCATATGTGTGTTTTTGCCCTAAGGGGTTCATAGTTGTGTTTTGTCACGTCAGGAAATAAATTAACATCTTAGCCAAACTCTCTGGTGAACTCTGTGGCGTCTCTTGGTGATCCGCGAGGATCACCACGCGACACCACATTCATCTTACTCAAGGATTGATTACTTTTTTATGTTTAATAGAGACATTGGAAGAGTAAAAACATGTAAAATAGGACTGATGGATCTCTCTGACCACAGTCCAATCTATATGGACTTAAACATCCAAAAATACACAAATAATACATTTTCCTGGAGGTTGAATTCAAATGTCCTGAAAGGACCACTGAAAGATGAATTGGAATCAGATATTCTCAGATATTTGGAAGAAAACGATAATGGAGAAGTATCCCCTTTAATACTGTGGGATGCATGCAAAGCTGTAATAAGGGGAAAAATTATTGCAAAACTGGCAACCCAAAAGAAACTGAGACAAGAAAAACTAATCACACTAGAGTCAGAACTCAAGAACCTAGAAAAAGAACACAAAGACAACACTCATTCTAATGGCTCGCTCAAGATTAAAGAAATTAAAAATCAAATAAATGAGATCTACACAATAGAAATCCAGAAGAAACTTACATTTCTGAAACAAAAACACTATGAAGCAGGCAGTAAATCGGCAAAATTACTAGCCTATAAATTGAGGAAACAACAAACAGAAAGAGCAATCTACAAAATCAGAGACCCAGTATCAAAGGAAATAAAATTCAGAATTCAGGATATTCTTAAAAGCTTCGAGAATTACTATAAGAACTTATACTCCCACAAAAAACATAAAAACGCATCCGAGACATTCCTAAACACATTAAACCTTCCCCAACTTACGGAATCACAAAATAAAACACTACTGTCAGAAATACAACCTAAAGAATTGGAAAAAGCAATTATGAAACTTAAAGCTAACAAATCCCCAGCAGCAGATGGCTATACAGCAGAATGGTACAAAACCTTTAAACAGCAACTATCTCCTCTCCTCCTGAAAACATTTAACTATGTCCTCCACACAGGGGAAATCCCCCCCTCCTGGAGAGAAGGGGTCATTGCAGTTATACCTAAACCTGAAAAGGATAAACTAGAATGCTCCAACTACAGACCAATCAGTGTATTAAATCAGGACTATAAGCTTTTTACTATTATCCTTGCCAAAAGGTTAGAAAACATACTGACAGACTTAATTCACTTAGACCAAACAGGTTTTATAAGACAAAGACAGACACAAGACAACATTCGACGCACTTTACACGTAATCCATCATATAAAAAAATATAACTTAAATGCAGTCATACTGGGATTAGATGCTGAAAAAGCATTCAATTCGGTTGACTGGTCTTTCCTATATAGAATCTTATCCAGTTTCAATTTTCATAACAACTTCATTAGAACTATCCAGGCATTATATAAAAAACCAACAGCTAAAATAAGGATTAACGGTAATTTATCATCATCTTTTGAGCTGGAAAGAGCATGTTGTCAAGGCTGCCCCCTGTCTCCACTGCTCTTTGCAATCTTCATAGAACCTCTGAGCCAATGGATAAGACAAAATCAAGAAATTCAAGGTCAGAAGGAACAGGTCAGAAGGAACATAAAACAGCACTCTTTGCTGACGACATTTTAATATACCTAGGGCAGCCAGACACTTCTTTACCAGAACTAATCTCAGTTTTTTCAGACTATGGAGATTTATCGGGGTACAAATTAAACATGCATAAAACCCAAGTTTTAACATTCAACTATGACCCAAATCATTATTCACTAAGTGAACTCAAAACTAACTGGGAGTTGGAATCTATGAAATATCTGGGGGTCAATATCCTGAAACAACTCAACAAAATTATAACACTATCCACTATCGTGGATAGTGTTATAATTGTGTCACCATACTCTATCTACGGTGACACGCCGTCAAGTGTCACCGTCAGTATGGTGACACGCCGTCAAGTGTCACCATACTCTATCCACGATACTGTTTGTCACCAGTGGATGTCCATGATCCACTGGTGACAAAAATAAAATCTGACCTAGCAAGATGGAATATGATACCATTCTTAGGTACTGCACAAAAAATTGAAGCAGTCAAAATGAATATACTTCCACGTCTTCTATACCTTTTCCAAACAATACCGGTAGAACCTCCCCAAAAAACATGGCAGGAGCTGGACAGAAGGATCTCAAGATTCATATGGCAGGGCAAGAGACCTAGAATCAGATATAGAACCTTACAGCTAAACAAAGACAAAGGTGGGCTCACGCTGCCAAATATCAGGGACTATTTTAAAGCCGCACAAATTAAAACTTTAATAGAGATATGTAACCCAGTCTACACTGCACAATGGAAGGAGATCAAATGCCAAATAACAAGTGACATCCCCCTACAGGCGGTAATAGGGAACAATGCCTTACCTAAACTCTTGAATAACACTAACCCGTGGATAGAGACCCCGCTAAAAATTTGGTTTAAGATAGTCAGAGAGAATCAAGCTAAAGAGCCCTATCAACTTCTGCAATGGATTGCCTATGATCAAGACTTTACCCCCAATAAAACAGACACTAGATTTAAAGAGTGGAAAGAGAAAGGGCTGATAAAATATTACGATTTTTTTAAGGGGCAAACTTTAAGAAGTTTTGAAGATTTGAAAAAACAAGGTCTAATAAATCAAGATCTTTACAGGTTCTTTCAGCTTAGACACCACATAAACAATATACTTAAAAAGGAAGATTTGGAAAGGGCCCAGTCAGGTGTTCTGAAGGTCTTCTTAATGGCATATAAAGGGATCCCAGGGATCAGATACATTTCTAAAATATACCAAGGTCTTCAAGACTTAAAAGGAGACAACACATCATATATAAAAGAGAGATGGGAAAAAGAGGGGAATTTCACTTTACAATTGGAAATATGGGAAAAGCTAAATAAACAGCAATGGAAAAGTACCTTATCCCTGCAGTGGAGAGAATTTGGATGGAAAAATTTGGTAAGATTTTTCAGAACACCTGCACAAAACAAATTTACCCATAAGGGGTTGAACTGTTGGCGCTTGTGTGGTGAAAAGACTGCAAATCATTTTCATGTGTTTTGGTCATGCCCAGTTATCCACCAATATTGGACCAATGTACAGACAATATTGGGGAAAATATTCAAAATAACAGTTCCCTTTTCTTTTGTAACTTTGTATTTGGGTTTACTACCGGACTCACTGGAAAGACGAGGAGATAAATACTTATTCAATGTTTTAATATTGGCAAGTAAAAAAGCCCTAACTAAAAAATGGATGCTGAAGGACTGTCCTACACCTGAAGATTGGATTAACGAGATTCAAGACATTTACTCGATGGAAAAGTTGACATTCGCACTGAGACAGGACATGGATGGGTTCATGAACTTTTGGCAACCCTGGATCGCATATGTGTCTTCCATTAGATCTAATCTTTGACAAATACCATTTCAATAATGGTCCCGCTCTTTGTTCCAACGCTACTCAGATGCTCTTTTACTTTTAATTACTTAATTTTCTGTTTGTTTGTTTTTTGCTGTTGTGTTTGTTTGTTTGTTCGTTGTTTTTTTAAATTTTATTCTCTTTAATTTCCCTTTTTCTTTCACTTTAAAAAAGAAAAGGGGGTGTTGTAATAATTATCCTACCAATGTTGTCAAATAGCAAAAAATAAGGGAACATGTGATGAAAATGTAAACAATGCAATGCTGTAATGACCTGTATACCCTTTACAAAAACTTAAATAAAAAAAAAAGAAATAAAAAACTATACATGCAATAAAATGTAGAATATGAATGAGTAATACTAGACAAAGCAATTTTTAGATATATTAGCGAGGAGCAGATATTGTGGAGTACCCCATAGTGCAGTCGGTAATGCAAAAAGAAAACAGTGATGATTGACATGAGTCTGGTTGAGCTGCTGTACATAGTGCACGAGAGTCTAATAAGTCACTTAGTGTTCAGCAGTCTGATGGCAGAGGGGAAGAAGCTGTTCATGTGACGGGAGGTTTTAGTCTGAATGGACCGAAGTCTTCTACCTGAGGGGAGGGGGGCAAACAATACGTGACCAGGGTGTGAAGGATCGGCTATGATCCGGCCTGCACGCCTCCGGGTCCTGGAGATGTACAGATCCTGGAGGGATGGGAGCTTGCAGCCAATCACCTTCTCAGCAGCGCGCACGACGCGCTGCAGCCTTAGTCTGTCCCTGGCAGTGGCTCCTGCGTACCACACGGTTATGGAGGTGGTGAGGATGGACTCGATGATGGCCGTGTAGAACTGCACCAACATCTTGGTGGGTAGCTTGAGCTTCCTCAGCTGCCACAGGAAGAACATCCTCTGCTGGGCCTTTTTGATGAGGTTGCTGATGGTCGGCTCCCACTTGAGGTCCCGGGTGATGGTGGTGCCCAGGAAGCGGAAGGAATCTGCAGTGGTGATGGGAGAGCCTGTGAGGGTGAGGGGGGGCAGAGGGGTTGTGACTTTCCTGAAGTCCACGATTATCTCCACTGTCTTCAGAGCGTTCAGCTGCAGGTTGTTGTGGCTGCACCAGGACGCCAGCTGGGCCACCTCTTTCCTGTAGACGGACTCGTCGCCGTTGGAGATGAGCCTGATGAGGGTGGTGTCATCCGCAAACTTGATCAGCTTGACAGACTGGTGGCTGGAGTTGCAGGAGTTGGTATAAAGGGAGAAGAGTAGGGGGGAAAGTACACAGCCCTGGGGTGATCTGGTGCTGATGCTAACAGAGTCAGAGACAGTCTTTCCCAGCCGCACATGCTGCCTCCGGTCCGTCAGGAAGTCGGTGATCCACCTGCAGAGGGAGTCACGCACGTTGAGCAGGGACAGCTTGTCCCGGAGCAGAGCGGGGCGGATGGTGTTGAATGCAGAGCTGAAGTCCACAAACAGGATCCTGGCGTAGGTTCCCGGGGAGTCCAGGTGCTGCAGGATGTAATGGAGGGCCAGGTTGACTGCGTCGTCCACAGACCTGTTGGCTCGGTAGGCAAACTGCAGCGGGTCCAGGAGGGGAGTGGTGATGGACTTGAGGTGGGGCAGGACCAGGCGCTCAAAGGACTTCATGACTACAGAGGTGAGCGCTACAGGTCTGTAGTCGTTAAGTCCAGTGATCCGTGACTTCTTGGGGACAGGGATGATGGTGGAGGTTTTGAGGCAGGTCGGCACATTGCATAACTTCAGGGAGGTGTTAAAAATGTCTGTGAAGACAGGAGTCAGCTCATCCGCACAGTGTCTCAGGGTGGAGGGAGACACGCCGTCCGGACCGGGGGCCTTGCGCGGGTTCAGTCTGGAGAACTGTCTGTGCACGTCCTGCTCACTGATGACAAGGGCAGGGGGGGAGGAGGGGGGGGCCACCTTTGATGAAGTGGGGACCGTGAAGGCAGTGGCACTGGGGGGAGGGGGGGAGATGGACACAGCTGACGAGGTGTCAAAATGGGCATAATGTTGGGACAGTCTTTGACAAAGGGCTATGTCATCCTGACCTTTAGAAGCCTGAGGCCGATAGTTGGTGATTTGCCTCAGTCCTCTCCACACAGAAGCAGAGTCGTTAGCAGTGAACTGCTGCTGGAGTCTCTCAGAATACACAGATTTAGCTCTCCTCAGCTCTCTGCTAAACTGGTATTTGACCTCCCTGTAGCAGTCTGTCACCCTGTCTCCACTTTTCAACGCTGCTTCCTTCTCCTTCCTGATCTGTCTGAGCTTAGCTGTGAACCAGGGCTTGTCATTTGAGTACCTCACCCTGGTGCGCGATGGAAGAATGCTCTCCTCACAAAAGTGGATATATGAGTTCACAGTGTCCGTATACTCCTCCAGATCATGCGTGGCTCCTTTAAACATGCCCCAGTCAGTTATTTCCATGCACATGCTCAGCTTCTCCCCATCTTCACTGGTCAAATTTCTCGTAGTGCTCACAACATGTTTAGTGAGCTTTAGTCTCTGTCTGTATGTGGGAATGAGGTGGACCATCACGTGATCAGATAGTCCGAGCGTAGCGCGGGGAACAGCGCGATACGCATCCTTCACTGTAGTGTAACAGTGATCCAGCGTGTTCTTTCCTCTGGTGGGGCATTTAATAAACTGTTTGTATCGGGGGAGATCGTGGCACAGGTTGCTCTGGTTAAAGTCGCCAACCACAATAACCAGAGAGTCCGGGAAAGTGCGCTCCGTTTGTTGAATGTGATCTGCGAGCGCGCACTGAGCCTCGCGCGTGTCCGCGTCGGGCGGGACGTAAACAGCGGCCAGGATGAATGAAGCGAACTCCCGCGGGGAATAAAAAGGCTTGCAGTTAATGAATAAATATTCCAGAGCGGGAGAACAGTGTTGGGAAATCACCGTTACATCAGAGCACCAGCTGCTGTTAATGTAAAAACAGACTCCTCCTCCTGAGGACTTACCTGAGAGCTCTGTGTCTCGATCAGCACAAAACAGCTGAAATCCCTCGAGGAGGAGCGCGCTATCCGGAGTCACTTCCTTAAGCCAGGTCTCAGTAAAACAGAGGGCAGACGAGGTAGAGAGGTCCTTAAATCACATCAACAGTCTCAGTTCATCTACCTTGTTAAGGAGAGAATTGACATTGGAGAGAAATATGCCAGGCAAAGCCGTGCGCGTGCCTCTCCTGCGAAGCCGCACGAGAGCGCCCGCTCGCCTTCCTCTCCTTCGCCGTCTCACTTTTTGGGCCAAAAAGTGAACCAGATCGGCGGCAGGAGCCAAAAAAAACCGGGAGTAGGTCCGTGGGAGTGAAAGTCCTGATATTTAGTAGCTCTTCACGGGTGTAAGAGCAGCAGACACACAATTGACGAACAGAAACATACAAAGAAAGGCGCAGCGAAACACCATGGTGGCCACTGTGGGCGCCATCTTGGATCGAAACTATAGAAGAAATCATAACGTCTCATAACGTCTAATCCTTTTTTGATCCGCTCCAGCAGTCAATCTTCACCCAGCCTTAAAAAAAAACAGCTCACGAACTTCTCTGCTTCAACTGGCTCACTGCATTCACAGCAGGTGGGTCCTTCTGGCTAGGTTTTCAGTCATTGGTCCTTCAAGGTTTCAGAAACCCAATTCAAGACTCTTATTAGTCGAATGAGAGGTCAATCAGATGGACTAATCTGTTCGCGGCTGTGTCTGCAGCTTTTATTTTCAGTGCGTGCTTGGACGCCACTACATCACCATCACCACCTACATCACCATCTACACCATGCGTCCTAGTACGCACGAGAGTGCCCTCGTGTGCTCTCGTGCGCTCTAGGACGCAGAGACTTGCCCGTCCGCGGTACAACGGAGCGCAAGAGGTTAATAAAATAATGTGTAAAAGAAAATGAGAATAAACACAATTATCTTTAATTGGAGGAAGTGTATGTGTGTGTGCATGTGTGTGTGTGCGTGTGTCAGCTGGAGCAAGCAGAGCACCGTGCAACCTGGCAACTCTAATGACAAACAGACACAGGATGAGTTAGAGGCAAACCCCAGAGGGGATGTACAAGATTGTTCTGTGCTTACTGGTAGTGGTGTTGCAGTGGAGCTCAGGTTTAGCTCGGTGGCTACGGCCAGGAGGACAGTGCCCGCAGTCCCAGTTGTGGCTGGAGATGGTTGGTGATAGAGGTGCAGTTTGGTCCGCCGCCAGGAGGGAGTGAGGTCCGCCGCCACAGAACTCTGCCTGTGCACAGGGGACTGAAAGAGGATTAAAGAGAATGAGCGAGGGCTTACTTGGTTGGAGGAGTGAGTTCTTCCTGACGCCGGCTGGCAGGACTGGAAATGAGGATGAAGGCAGTTTGAGGCTTGGAAGCTCAGGACTAAGGAAGAAGGCGAGTGAAGGTCTCGTGGAATGGAGACAGATGACTCCGCGCTGATCCCAGGGCCGCTCGGTTTAAATAACCCTGGCAGTGATGAGAGCAGATGTGCGCGCAGCTGAGGATGATAGGCAGCCATGACAAAATGATGCTCTTTCCACTTCCAAATGATGGCTCCAACAGTGCTCACAGGAACATTCAGCAGTTTAGAAATGTGCCTGTAACCACTGGTTGGATGGTGTTGAAAGCACTGGAGAAATCAAAGAACATAATCCTCACAGTGCACCCAGGCTTCTCCAGGTGCGACAGGGAGCGATGTAGGGATAAGATCACTGCACCCTCCACCCCGATGCCATGCTGGTAGGCAAACTGAAGTTGGTCCATTTTACTGAGAGTCTCTCAAAATACATTAAGAATGGCTGCCAAAGCTCTTTAAACTTCTTCTCCGATCCTTGAGTTATGTATCTGAGATGTTCCAATTTAAGATGCGCTATCAGATTCAGTACCCAACATTTATGGAAGGGGGGGTGAAGCCTTTTTCCAGCTACAAAAAATAAGCTGTCTTGCAAGAAGTGTGGTTAAGGCCACCACTGTGGCGTGAAAAACTGAAATCTTGCAATCTTGTGGCACCACCCCAAATAAAACTGTAATAAGATTTTTTGGAATTTGTGCTCCCCAGACTATTGTGATGGTTTCAAAAAAAAAAAAAAAACCCTCCCAGAAATCTTTCAGCATTGGGCAATCCCAAAACATATGGGTAAGGGTGCCTGGATTGCACTTACACCTTGGACAATTTTCATTAGTACCTGAAAATATTTTAGCAAATCTGCTATTCGATAGGTGGAGCCTTTGAAACACCTTAAATTGAAGCACCCCATGCCTGATACATATAGATGAAGTATGCATCCTTTTAACCTTTAAGCTGTGTGAGTTCTTTTGCCCCTAGTGGCACAGCGCGGCGCTTCGCCTGTCAACTGATAAGACATGGAGAAACACTGCCCAGCTGTACTGAGGATTTGTACTGATCATGCCAGTTCACAAGGTGGCAGACATGCGTTGGAGGACTCATGGATGACACGTAATACACCAAAGAGGAAGAAATCCTTCTTCTTCTTCTTCTTCGTCTTTGACATTACAAAACAAAATGGACAGCAGCCACTGTTGTGGACATACGCGATCGCAGAGGAGGGGCAAATTCGAAGGATTTGGTCCCAAATTTGCCAACTATGAATCTAAAAAGAGATTATTTATCTTATGAAGGTAGATGTTTACTGTACATGTTCTTATAACACAGGGAGTGTGAAGCTCGTTGATTTCACCTTCTGGCGCCAGAAGTGCCATGTGACTGCAGAGCAATCGCCGGTTGCATGTCGTCATATAAGATAAATTGCCGCGGAATAAAAGCAAAATTAAGGTGGAACAATCAATAACAGTTTCTGGATGTAGGAGAGAAAGCTAAAATGTACGGGAGAGGACAAAATTATGACCAGAATGCCGCAAAAGGACGCTGCCTTGCCAGCGGGAAGTGACAAATGTCTTTGTTTGTTTGTATGCAAATTAGATGCATAAATTTACTCCTATCTGAAACTTTGGATCATATTCTACAACTTTCTAATTGACAGTAAGCCTTGGAAAGTTCTGATATCTGATCTGAATATTTTCATTAAAAAAAATCTTTACCACTGTTGACCACTATGTCGCAGTTTGGCGACATACACAGTTAAGAGGTTTAATTGCCTTCTTCCACACTGAAGCTGAGAGACCAAAGCCTAACTCCGCCTCCCATTGCTGTTTCGTACGGTCCAATGAGGGAGTTGTTGTTCCCTATATCAATCCATATATAGCAGATACTGCCCCCCCCACCACCGAAGTGGATCTATCCCCAAGTATTCCTCTAATCTGCTGCTCTGTGGAGTTTGAAGAGATGAAGAATGTCCTAATAAAACTCTGTACATGCAGATATCTAAGGAAATGAGATTGTGGAATGCTGAGTTCAGTTCTTAATTGCTGAAATGATATAAATTTGCTTTCTCTTAAAAAGTCCCTAACCAAGCCAACCCCTTTTTTAGCCCAAAGTTGGAAAGTTGCATCCATAAGGGACGGTGGAAAAAGGGCATTTGCTGAAATAGGACCTACTGTATAAGAAGGCCCTGTCTACAGCCAAAGTGGATTCTCAACTGATTCCATATCCTGAGTGTTCCTTGTGTTACAAGATTATGTCCAATCAATTTCTTGCTCAGTGGTAGTAGAGCACTGATTAACCTTTAAGTTGTGTGATTTTTTGTGCCCCTAGTGGTAGAGCACAGCGCTGCGCCTGTCAACTCATAATAACGTGCCAAACACTCCCCAGCTGGACTGAGGATTTGTACTGATCATGCCAGTTCACAAAGTGGCAAGTACGCATTTGAAGACTCCTGGATGACATGTAATACACCAAAGAGGAAGAAATCCTTCTTTTTCTTCGTCTTTGAGATTACAACACAAAATGGACGGCAGCCATCGTTGTGGACGATGTGGAGTGTGAAGCTTGTTGATTTGACCTGCTGGCGCCCTGAGCACCATGTGACTGCAGAGCAATCGCCGATTGCATGTCGTCATACAAGATAAATTTGCCATGGAATAAAAGCAAAATTAAGGCGGAATAATCAATAACAGTTTCTGGATGTAGGAGACAAAGCTAAAATGACCGGGAGAAGACAAAATTATGACCAGAATGCTACAAAAGGACGCCGCCTTGCCAGCAGTAAATGACAATGGTCTTTGTCACTTTCTCCAGAAAGTCCTGGGTCTGCCCCGGGTCTCTTCCCAGTGGGACGTGCCCGAAACACCTCAAGTGGGAGACGTCTGATCTGAATACTTTCTTGAAAAAATCTTTACCACTGTTGACCACTAGGGGTTATGTCACAGTTTGGCGACATACACAGTTTATTATTGTGATGTTTGCAAGGTTCACACAAAGAAAATGGAGCAAGAGGGTTGTGATGAACAGGCTTTATTTACACACCACCGACCCCCAACTTGGTTCTGAGCACAGAGAGGAGGGGAGGTCATTCTCCCAGACCTCCGTTTCAATCATGGTTACACACACATGATACATCTTGCCCTAATCCTGCTAAACACTGCTGGGTAATGACACAGCAGTATAACTCAGTAATAACACATTTAATACACACACACAGTAAGGTTTTCAACTGGCAAAGCATGCTGGGAAATCCCTGCCCCCCTTAACATGGCCCCGACGTTACACTGCCCCCCCCGGACTGGTTTCTGTCCCCAGAAAATTCAAAGTCCACTTTCAGAAATCCAATGCGAGTCAGCCCGGTGCCGGGGCGGCATGCACGGGCCATCTGAATCTCGGTCGGAGTATCTGGTTGGGGTAGGGTTCCGGTTTGGCCACCAGCGGGAGGATGGACACATCTGACAGCCTCTGTAGGACCACCACGCTGCGCGTCTGCTGCGCCGAGGGCCTCCGTGACGTCACCGAAAGGGGAAACATCTGCGGTGGCGGTAGGACACGCACAGTTCCTCCTCTGGCAGCGGGAGTCCCATGACTTCCACCGCTGCCAGGACCTCCCAGTCGGCCGCTGGCCCGCGTCCAGGCATCCAGCCCCTGCCGATCCCGGGAAAAGACCGGATCTGTCCTGCTCGCTCCGCTGCTGCTGCGCTCCAAAGGCCTCTGTGACGTCACCGCAGGGGGAAGCATCTCCAGCAGGCGGCTTTTTCCCCGTCCATGCCACCTCGCTCTAATTTAACGTCGGCGAGGGACCAGTTTGTCGTGCACTGCATGCGGGGCAGTACCATGCGATGTACCCTGGCTCTGTGCAGCGGAAGCCCCCCTTCCTCGCGTTGCCGCCGCTGTCTCCTTCGTGCACGCGCTGCTGTGATCTGCCGTAGCTCCTCCTCCCACTCGCTCTCAGCACGGTGGTTTCCTCCGATGACCAGTCGTTCAGCGCGGCAGCCAACTCGACCTGGGCCAGGTGGTCATCCAACAGGTTCTCGCCATTGTAGCGGGGAATCTTGGCCCGCTGCCGGATGGATGGGACTGTCACCTCCCGGTCGATTGCCGCTCCTAATCGCTCTGGAATCACCAGCCCGTCCTGCCCTGAAAAGGGCGGGAAACAGGGCTGGTTTGCTTTGCTCGGCCCGTTCTGCCTTGAAAAAGGCAGAGCAGTCCCATCGAGTCCGCTGCTCCGTCCATCGCTGCGATCCACTCCAGGGGCCGGCGTCTCAGCTCTACGCTCCGTTCCCAGCCGAGCGATGAACCGCTCTGGCCGTTGGACCTCCGCCTGGATCCTCATCTTGCTCCATCCCCGCTCCTGACACCAGTGTGACGTTTGCAAGGTTCACACAAAGAAAATGGAGCAAGATGGTTGTGATGAACAGGCTTTATTTACACACCACCGACCCCCAACTTGGTTCTGAGCACAGAGAGGAGGGGAGGTCATTCTCCCAGACCTCCGTTTCAATCATGGTTACACACACATGATACATCTTGCCCTAATCCTGCTAAACACTGCTGGGTCATTATAACGCAGTTATAATGACACAGCAGTATAACTCAGTAATAACACATTTAATACACACACACAGTAACGTTTTCAACTGGCAAAGCATGCTGGGAAATCCCTGCCCCCCTTAACATGGCCCCGACGTTACATTATTAAATTTGCTCAATGATATGGGGTTATAAAAATATTGTTCCATATCTGCCCAAAGGGGAATTTGTTCTCAATCGGGGCTGTACCCAAAAAATCAGCTTAGAAATATTAGCTGCCCAATAATAATGCATATAGTTTGGCATGGCCAACCCTCCCTCCTCCTTCTGTTTTTCCAGACACTCTTTTCTAATACGTGGTATTTTCTTATTCCAGATAAACCAGGAAGTGACTTTATCGAGTTCTTTAAAAAAAATGACTTTGTTATAAATACTGGAATGGTTTGGAAAAGAAATAGAAATTTTGGCATTATTGCCATCTTGACCACATTTATGCGTCCTGCCATTGACAGAGAAAGGGTTGACCATCGTTCCATATTTTTCTTGGCCTGAATTAAAACTGGTGTAAAATTACATTTAAGCAGATCCCTATAATGCCTAGTCACTGAAACTCCTAAGTAAGTAAATTTATCTTTACTTACCTTGAATGGATATCTGTCCAATGCTATTTGGGTAGTTTTATTGTTGACTGGAAAAATTAAACTGTCATATTAATTTTATATGCTGAAATTGCCTCAAAAGCTGTAATGATTTTCAGGGTGCTTGGAATAGAATTATAGGGATCAGACAGAAAAAGAAGATCATCGGCATAAAATGCAAGTTTATGTGTATGTCCACCTCTGCTAATTCTCGTCATAGCATCTTCACTCCTCAATGTGACCGCCAAGGGCTCAATGACAACATCAAAAAGGAGGGGCAATAAGGGGCACCCCTGTCTTGTCCCTCTAAATAGAGAAAAATATTCAGACATATAATTATTAGTCCTGACCGTGGCCTGTGGGCTAGTATACAACATGCCCACCCAAGAACAAAAAGAAGGTCCAAAACTAAAGTAGGGCCGAGAACAGATATTTATGGTCAATTCTATCAAATTCTATCAAATGCTTTGTATGCGTCCATAGCAATGATGGCTTCGAGAACCTTACTGCTACCTGGAGAGTACAGTATATTACATTATATACATGGCGAAGATTACTATACAGCTGCCTTCCTTTTATGAACCCACTTTGATCCATATGGATAATTCTGTCCATCACACTTTCCAATCTATCAGCCAACACTCTTGTTAAGATCTTATAATCACAGCAAAGCAGGCTCACTGGGCGGTACAACTCACATTGCAATGGGTCCTTATCTCTCTTAAGGAGCATCGAAATACTAGCCTGCATCATTGTTAAAGGAAGACGTTTTTCCTTAAAAGCCTCTTCATAAACTTTGTGCAAAAAAGGAAACAATTTTGCCGAAAAAGTGCGATAGAATTCAATTGGAAATCTGTCTGGTCCTGGGGCTTTACCTGATTTTATCTTCTCATAGTTTATTCGTATTTATATTTATTCATAGTTTATCCTGTAGCACATCTCCAAAAGTTGTACTTGAGAGATGATATACCTGCAATATATACATGACCCATTCCCATAAAATAAAAATAATAAAAAAGGGGAGGGGGAAAAAGACAAAAAGAAAAGAAAAAATAATATACTAATCGAACATTTTCACCTTTAACCTCACATTCAAACCTTCAAAACCATAAAAAAACATCTATCCAAACTACTCCTACTTCAAATCTGGCTCAATAACCTCAGCACCCAAAATAATTTTTACCATATCAAACCTGGCTCAAATGGGAACATACTGTATTGCTAATATGTAAGCATTGATAACGTTATTTATTTTGAACACTTAAACACATCTTCTTGCCCAGAAAAGCAAGATGTTTTCCACAGCTGTGGTACCCTCCCTAGCTTCAGGCCCAGGCTGAAGATGTGCTCCACGATCCCGCACAGTTGGTCTGCACAGGACTTGAGGAGCCTTGATCTGATGCCGTCCAGACCTGCAGCCTTCCCCACTTGCCATGTTGACTTGCTCAACTGCTATGTGACTTGTCCAGCTGCCATGCATCTTTTCATTTTCATACAGTTTGTGCTGTCTTAACTGCTGTTAAGTGTCAGCTGTTGACACCTCTCACCATTGTAGTATTATAACTGTATCTGTAGAATTCTTCTCTTGTATCATCATAATGTTGATACCACTGTATTTGTAGTCTTGTTTCTTTCAGTTGATCATTCATATATTTAACATACTTACTGCTTTTTTTCTACCTACTGTCTCTGACTTTCTGCTGCTATAACACCTGCATTTCCCAACATTGGAAAGGATTATCTTATCTAACCTGTAAAGACATGTTTCTGAAAACTGCTAATTAGCAATTACAGACTTATAGAGGCAAAATTATTACATTACACACTGGAAGCATAGCATACTAATTTAAAAGAAAGTTTCAATCTTAACCTCTTGCGCTCTGTTGTACCGCGGACGGGCAAGTCTCTGCGCCCTAGTGCGCACGAGGGCGCACGAGAGCGCCCTCGTGCGCACTAGGACGCATGATCCTGATGGCGGTGTATGTAGGTGGTGATGGCGTCCAAGCACGCACTGAAAATAAAAGCTGCAGACACAGCCGCGAACAGATTAGTTCATCTGATTGACCTCTCATTCGACTATTAAGAGCCTTGAATTGGGTTTCTGAAACCTTGAAGAACCAATGAATGAAAACCTATGAAGGAGGACCCGCCAACTGTGAATGCAGGAGCCAATTGAAGCACAGAAGTTCGGGCTGGGTGAAGAGAGACTTACTGCTCCCTCAGATGGAAAAAAAAGGATGAAGGAAGAACCTGCTGCAGACCCCGCAGCACGGAGGCCACCCACAAGTGCGACCTGCACTCATTCCAGCAGAATAGACATTTAGGATTCTCTTCCGTCATCATAGACCAACGGAGTCCGACGACAAAGGTCGTAAATCATTCGCCAAAACCGCAATAATGGAATTATGTTTTGACCGGGATCCACGAGCGGACCAGTGTCGCGTTCGTCTGACAATGGGGAAGAGAAGTTCGCCAGGACAATGTGGCTGTGAAGAGGTAAGGTGTTATAAGCTAAATTATTATTTATCCCTGAAAATTGTAATCAAAAAATGACTTTTGACCGATCGGTAAATTACAACTGTACGGCGCACGAAGTACGAAGTGCGTGCGCCGCGTTACACGGTTCTTCGCCGCCTCCGAACCGTGAACGCCCCCCCCCCGCCGCTACGATTCTGTAGCGGGGGGGGTGGGGGGAGCTGCGGTGACAGCGTTGCTATGGAAACATGGCACATCCGAGTGTAATCCGTCATGTAGCGAGGGCCGATCGCCGTCCTCTGTAGCGGGGGGGTGGGGGGACAACCCCCCCCACAAACACATACACAGACACAGCCCTGAGTGTGACCTTTCATTTGAGCCCAAGATGAAGCTTCTATGTTGAATCATTCAAAAGTTAGAGACGTTTTTCCAAACTGTGCCATTTGGCACAATTTGGCACAGTTCCAAAACGCCTGGGAACTACCTGAGAACAAAGCTGTATAAAATATTCATTTTTTGTGGTATTGTTGTAGAGGATGTGCTCGAATGATGAGGCTGAGTTTAGTTCTTAAGTCAGCTTTATTGACAGAACACATCGTCTAGCATTCTCAAAGCAGGAAGAAGAGGAAGAATCATATCACATCACCCTTTTATATGTTTCCAGCATCAGAACTCAAGTCACATGGTGTTTTCAGTAAACATACAGTCACAAAGCATCCCTTTGAACCTTCACCACTGTCTCTCATTTCTTGATGAACCGGAAATCCCTCCAGGGCATCTTCTGTGGGACAAAAAGACCAATCTCACACCTCCTCGTTATCTTCTGCAGATTCGAGTCCTTTGTCCTTCCAGACGTGAAACCCCCAATACGCATGCAGTCATATCTCTGTGGAAATGTGAGCCCACAATGTGTGTCGCCCACACTACCCCCCCCCCAAATGTCTAGTAAGGGCAAAACCTGCATGGCATAAAAAAAAGAAAAACACAAAACACTCCATATATCGCTAATCAATCCACCAACTGCCTGGGTTTTAACCTTCTGCCGAATCTGCTGCAACCTGGCTTTGCTACCCCTGCAACATCTCTCTGCATCTGTGGATTAAAGCTGTTAGCACCTTTCTGTGAAGATTCTGGAGGATGTCCTTTCGGCGGCCTGCCACGGCGGGGGGACCTTGCGAGCTACACTTCCTCATCAGCCAAAACAAAAGCGGGTTTGAGCCTGTTTATGCAAATCAACTCCCTTCTGCCCCCTAAATCTAGCAGAAAATGCTTCTGCCCGGTCTCCAGCACTCTGAACGGTCCGTCATAAAACGGCCGCAAACTTGGACGCTGAGCATCATGTCTAACAAAAACAAACTCTGCATTTTTTAAAGCCTTTGGCACAAAAACGTGTGGGAAACTGTGATGGACCGGGCCAGGGAGCGTGTTTGCTCCCGAGTCGCTCCGCCACGGCTGAGCAGGGGGGCCATTTGGTGCGAGGTTATCGGGGAGAAATTCCCCCGGCAAACGGAGAGGTTGTGCAAAAACTAATTCAGCCGGGGAAGCATGCAAATCTTCCTTAGGTGCAGAACGCAACCCCAATAAAACCCATGGAAGTTTGTCCACCCAATTTGTATCCGTCAGCGACGCTCTGAGGGCTGCTTTCAATGACCTGTGAAAGCGTTCGCATAAACCATTAGCCTGGGGGTTATACGCGGTGGTGCAATGAATCTTCACCCCCAAGCTGCGGGCCATCGATGACCATAGTTTGGAAATAAATTGGGGACCCCTGTCGGACGTTATGTCCGACGGTACACTGAAACGCGCAACCCACGCTGCTAAAAATGCTCGCGCAACTACTTCTGCTGTGGTTGATGTCAGAGGAATCGCCTCTGGCCAAGGTGTGGTGAGATCCACCATCGTTAAAAGATGTGTGTGCCCGTGTGATGGTGGGAGCGGGCCCACCAAGTCAACATGCACGTGATCAAAACGCTTAGCGGGGATGTGAAAAGGTTCCAACGGAGCCTTAGTGTGTCTGTGTATTTTGGCTCGCTGACACGCTACGCAGGCTGCCGTCCATTCCTTGACCTGTTTGCGCAACCCGGGCCAAACAAATTTCTCCCCCACCAACTTAATCGATGCGCACACCCCCGGGTGCGCGAGAGAATGGACCGAGTCAAAAATGCGGCGACGCCACGCGGCTGGCACCACGGGGTGGGGCCATCCCGTGGAGACATTGCAGATTAGTGGGGGCTTACCACTTTGTTGCTCCCTGTGCTCCAGCCTTAACCCTGTTGGTCCAGACTGGAGCGCGCTTACGTCCGCGTCGTTAACCTGCTCCGCAGCCATGGCTGCATAATCTAACCCTACACAGACCGGGGCTGCGCACGCTCCCGCGTCGCTGCCCGGGCCCGCGGCCACGGCTACAGAGTCTGCCCCCATGGGGCTTGGTGTTGCTACAGCGCGCGAGAGGCAGTCTGCCACAACATTGTGTTTACCCGCGACATGCTGAATATCAGTAGTGAACTCCGATGTTGCGGTTAGTTGCCTTTGTTGTCGGCCTGACCAGGGTTCTGAAATTTTGGCCATCGCAAACGTTAGCGGTTTATGATCCACAAACGCGGTGAAACGTCGCCCCTCCAACCAGAACTGAAAATGGCAGATGGCCAAGTGTAGGGCCAAAAGCTCCCTGTCAAACGCACTGTATTTACACTCACTATCACGCAAAGTCCTGCTGAAAAACGCGAGAGGTTGCCAGGTACCTGCCACAAACTGTTCAACTACCGCCTCCACCGCTACATCGGAAGCGTCAGTGGTGAGCGCCATGCGGGCCGTTGGAACTGGGTGCGCTAACAAAACTGCGTTTGCCAGGGCTGATTTGACCTGGGCAAAAGCGCGCTCCCGCTCCGGAGACCATTCAACTTTATTTGTGGGCTTTTGTTTTTTTAAAGCAGTGTACAATGGCTGCATGAGCCGTGCTGCGCTTTAGAGGAACCGGTTGTAAAAATTAACCATCCCTAGAAACTCCTGAAGCGCCTTGACCGTTTGAGGTTGCTGAAAATCTGTTATGGCACGCACCTTATCTGGCAGAGGAACCGCTCCTTCTGCCGAAACGCGATGCCCCAAAAAATCAATCTGCGGCACCCCAAACTGGCACTTCGCTGGGTTAACTATTAACCCGTGCTCTGCCAGCCTCCGAAAAACTGCTGTGAGGTGTTTTTCGTGCTCGCCCTCGGACGCGCTGGCTACTAAAATATCGTCCAAATAAACGAACACGAAAGGGAGGTCGCGTAAAACTGCATCCATTATGCGTTGGAAAGTCTGCGCGGCCCCCTTGAGGCCAAAAGGCATGCGCAAAAACTCAAAAAGGCCGAAAGGAGTTATGACCGCTGTTTTGGGTACATCCTGCGCGCGCACTGGAACCTGGTGGTAACCGCGCACCAAGTCTATTTTAGAAAAAATGTGCGCCCCCGCCATATGAACAGAAAAATCCTGAATGTGCGGAATCGGGTAGCGGTCATGAGCTGAAACGTTGTTCAACCTGCGGAAATCGCCGCAAGGTCGCCACGAGCCGTCAGCCTTTGGGACCATGTGTAGCGGCGAAGCCCAGGAGCTTTTGGAGCGTCTAACAATGCCCAGTTTTTCCAGATTAGTGAACTCCTCGCGCGCAATGGCCAGTTTAGCTGGGTCCAAACGCCGAGCTTTTGCAAAAACGGGAAGCCCGGTGGTGGTGATAAAATGCTCCACCCCATGTTTAGCCACCGTCGCCGAAAACATGGGGACTGTGAGTGCTGGGAACTGAGCGAGCAATGTGTGAAACTTACCACCCGCAGCTGAGACGCTGGCATGTGCAGTCGGTGGGGCCACCCGAGCTGTGCAGGAAATAGAATGAAAGGACAGTGCATTAATCAGACGTCTATTAGCAAGGTCAACCAATAAACCATGTGAGCACAAAAAATCAGCCCCTAACATGTTGAAACTGACTGCTGCTACAATAAATGTCCACTCAAATGAACGGCCCTGTAAGGACAGAAGCATGGTCCTCTCACCGAACGTTTTAATCGCGGAGCCGTTCGCTGCTGACACTGACACCCAGGGAGCTTTAGACGGCATCAGCCGTTCCGCGTAGGTGGGTGTGACAAAACTCAGCTGGGAGCCTGTGTCCACGAGGAACTGTTTCCCCGAGTGTGCATCCGTCAGGTAAAGCAGCTTGTTCTCGTCGCCGAGGGTCGCAGCTGCTACCGGCCCTCAGTCTTGGCGTTTCCCTGGCGCTTGAAGTTGCACGGCGGGACGCACCTGTGCGCTCTCTCTGCAAAACGGCGGTGGTAGAAACACCGGCCGTCCTCCGCTCCGCGCCGTCTGGCCCCCATCACCGCCGTCGTTGGTGCGTCTGGTGCCGTGGCCGCTGGACCTGCGCTGTCTCCGAACGCCGTTCCTGGGCTAGCTGCCGCGGCTGAAACCACGTTCCGCTTGTGGGCGTCGACAAGCCGCTGCGCCTCTTTGCTCAGCCCATGGTAGTCTCGCCTGGCCAATCGGGGCGACTCTGCCAGGGCCATTATCACTGCTGGCGGCAGGGTCCGAAGGAAAAGGTGGGCGAAAATGAATTCGCCATCCTCAGAGTCTTTGAGCCTCAGCATCTTCACCATCAGGTCCGCAGGTCTATCGTTCTCTGACTCCGTCAACGTCAGGAGCCCCTCTGCTCGCTGTTGGACCGAAGGGGTGAAATGGCTGATCAGCGCGTCCTTCAATGCGCTGTACTTGTCGCTGTCTGGTGGATGATTAACCAGATCCTCCACTCTCTGGACCGTGTTGCTGTCCAGCTTCGCTACCACATGGTAGAATCTTGTGTCATCGTTGGAGATTCTCCGGAGGTTGAACTGCGCCTCGACTGCGCTAAACCATGAGCGCGGGCTGTGCTGCCAGAAATCGGGCAGCCGGATCGTGGAGGCGGCCATCAGGCCGGCTTCCGCCGAGCCCCGCTCGGGAGAATTCTGTCTGCTCATTCTTTGTCGTAGGTCACCAGTGTAGAGGATGTGCTCGAATGATGAGGCTGAGTTTAGTTCTTAAGTCAGTTTTATTGACAGAACACATCGTCTAGCATTCTCAAAGCAGGAAGAAGAGGAAGAATCATATCACATCACCCTTTTATATGTTTCCAGCATCAGAACTCAAGTCACATGGTGTTTTCAGTAAACATACAGTCACAAAGCATCCCTTTGAACCTTCACCATTGTCTCTCATTTCTTGATGAACCGGAAATCCCTCCGGGGAATCTTCTGTGGGACAAAAAGACCAATCTCACACCTCCTCGTTATCTTCTGCAGATTCGAGTCCTTTGTCCTTCCAGACGTGAAACCCCCAATATGCACGCAGTCGTTTCTCTGTGGAAATGTGAGCCCACAATGTGTGTCGCCCGCAATTGTTACAAAATTTGGACCTCAGCTGGATAACACTTGGTTCTACATTTCTGTTGCATTTTCCAGCCCGGATCTGAAGCTGTGTGTTATTTGCAAGCATTTGTATCCAAAAAAAACACCCAGGCCAAATTTATTTTCTTCAAGTTCACTATGTTTAGATGACTGTAACTCAGTGGCCGGAGCACTTAGAGAGATCATGTTTTTTTTTGCCAAAAAATTCAAAGTGTTTTCTTTTAAATGAGACCAACCCCATGAAGATGCTGCAAAGGGTTGAAGAACAGCTTTCGATTTACTTTGGGCACATTATTTTTTGGCGTTTTTAGGAAAACTGACCGGAGTGCAAGGGGTTAAGTTGATGTTTTAGCTGCTTTTAGTTCTGTATTCTTTAAACAAAAAAAATCAAATAAATTCTTTGCTCAGTTTCAAATAAAACGTAATAATTTAATCATAATAATACAGGAGAACACTAAATGTGTTTTTGACTCAAAATAAATAGCTCTAAAATTGTCAAATCTACAACTTAAATCCTAAAAATGGAAAGTTTTACAGGATAACATGAACTAAATTACATACATTTAAAAGATTAATCACTCTATATATAATTCAAGAAATCTCTTCTTTTTCTTTTAGATTTTATTGGCGGTTGGCAACCAGCTTACAGGTGCATTACTTCTTCTTTTTCTTCTTTTAGATTTGACTGCCAGTTGGCAACCAGCCCACAGGTGCATCACCGCCACACAATCTGTATATGTCTGTCTTCTTCTTCTTCTTGTAGATTTGATTGGCGGTTGGCAACCAGCTTACAGGTGCATTACTGCCACTGACTTGATTATCATCACTCTATATCTTTGTATAAGGAGTTCTGACCACGTAGTAGTATCTGGTGTCATCTGCCGTTATTCCCCGGAGCGCGAACTGGGCCTCGGTGTGAAGGAACCAAGACTTCGGGTCGTGTAGCCAAAAGTCTGGGAATTTGACCGAAATGGCGCCCGCGTTGCTGGTACTTCCCCTCCGGGTCATCTCCGGGGTGTTCGCCTCACGTTCCATTGTGCGTCAAGGGTCACCAGTGTGGAGAGAGAAATAATCAGGCAGAGAGGTCCAGATCATATCAGACTTTATTCAGCTCTCTCTCCATTTCTCTAGAAACACAAGCCACAAAAGAGTAACAGCTCTCGGGCACCTCTGCTCTTAAATCATACCACTCGGTCAGCCTTCTCTGTGTGCTGCCTTAACATCAAAGCCTTTGTAATTCCCATTCTCTTTGTCACTGTTCACACCAACACACCACCCCCACATCCACACACAAACCCCCCTTGACAATCCCTTTTTGTCTTTAACATCTGAGTATAAATATACTGAAGTGGATCAACACACCGTATATATTTTGGTTTTTTGACACTTATGTGCCCTCCTCTCTCAGACACTCCCGCTTGCTGTTCACAGTCTGTTTTCCAGCTGTGAACAGTTGGGTAAATTAGGCCACCTGTCTGCTCATCCCACACCTGCTGCTCATTTACCTGCCACTGATCTGCTGCCCACTATTTAAGGACTGCTGTTTAGTCTCTCAGTGCGGCAGCATTGTCTTTTGCCAATTGTCACATGCCTACGGACTCTTTTCTAAAGTCTGATGGACTGATCCCTCTCATTCCCCTGTAAGTTACTTTTTTGTACCACGCACAGCTTGTTTTGTGTTTTTTGTTTATAAATATCACTAAACAGTTCAGTGCCTGGGTCATTCTCTCTGGCCTGAAGGGGCATTCATGACACTGTAGGCTGTAGGTCCATGATTAAAAGTGAAAAATAACAAAAGCTATTCACCATTGTATAATATGAACAATAAAATATAACAGATTATGTTATGGCAGAATTTTTACATATATACAGTCATGAAAAAATTAGGACACCCCATTAAACATTCAGTTCTTTATTAAGAAATGTTCACATATCTATGTGTCATGATTTCCTACCTCTCTGAGGGAGACAGAAACTCAAATGCAGCAGATGTTGATTGTGTTTATTGAACAAAAAGGTGATTTAACAGTCCAAGCAAACAAACAGGTGAATATTTTACAACGAGGAATCACTGGGATTACATGCAGGACGCTCTTCAGCTCACAGGTGAACATATAGAGGAAACCCAAGGTGCTACAGATGAGACTGATCAGCGGGGGGAGCAGAAAAGAAAACCCAATGTGCTTCCAGACATGACTGGTGAGCAGAGGGAACAAACAGTACTCACAGGGCTGGGAACAGAGCAGTCCAAGGCGAGAATCCCAGTGGACGATCCAGAATGACAATACAGATGACAATGCAATAATCCGGAAAACACAAGTGGAAAGACAGCGCTTAAATAACACAAGACATAATAAACAGAGTGATTTACGGTGTGAGTGGGTGTGTCCATGTGTGTAGGAATGTATGGGTGTGTGTTGAGCGGAGTAAGCACAGGTGTGAGTGAATGCGTGCGTGTGAGGGAGTGTGTGGGCTGAATTGAGTGGACACAGGTGATAATTGTATACAGCTGTCAAACACTGACAGGAGGAGGAGGCGTGGCTGTCAGCTGACAGGAGGCAGGGAAAACCCTGGAAGGCTTCCTGACAGCTTTCTGTCACAAAATGGGAGAGGAGAGACCAAAACATAAACTGGCAGACAACAGGCACAAACAAAATGACAGGCGAAAATGCAGCCATAACACCATGAAGCTGGGTTTTGAAAAGGTCCTAACCCAGTTCATGACAGCCCCCCCCCCCCAAGGGGTGGACCCAGACACCCAAAGAAACATCAAAATATCAACAAAGAAAAGAAACCTGCCCCCCCCCTCCCCAGGAGGAACTGCCACAACTACTCAGGGTGGGTGGTGGGGGGAACAGGCCAGGAGGGAACAAAAACAACTCAGTTCAAGACCCACCACAAACAGAACACAAAATCACCCCTCCACTCCCCAAGTTCAGGAGCAAGATGCTTGGGAGGCCGCCCAAAGTCCCAAGCTCCACAGTCTGAATGATGAGGCAGATCAGGTGGCCTACCAGCATCCCAGGCCAGCCAAACAATCAGGAAGAATGAGCCGGGTGGCCTGCCAGGGAAATCTGGCCACCCAGCCCAGCGGCACAGTACTCCGGGCGGCCGGCCAGGATTCTTCATCCACCAGCTTGGAAGAGGCGAACCAGGCAGCAGCTCCCCAACAGGGAGACCCACAACTGGAGAGGGAGCTGAGGAGATGAAGCCCTGGTGTTAGACAGCAACAGGGAGCAAACCAGTATGCCCACAGTGATAAGGAACTGGGGGGTAGCTGCAACCACGATGGTCCCGGTTCGGGACATGGCAGCACCCACAATAGTCCCAGTCTGGGACATGGCAGCACCCACGGCGATCTCTACGAGAAGAGCTGGACCCTGGGTGGCCTTCGATGGCAATCCTGGACCCTCAGAAATGTCTGGCAGAAAGGGAGGAGGGACGATGCCTACGATGGTTTCAGGCAGGAGAAAGGTAGTACCCGCTGTGGTCTCGGTCTGGGACATGGTTGCACCTCCAGTTGTCCTGGCTTGGGACAGGGCTGCACCCGCAGTGAACCCCGGCTGGGGCACAGTCGCACCCTCGGAGGACCCGGCCTGGATCACAGCTACACCTACGGAGGTCCTGGGCTGGAATGGAACACCCACGACTTCTTCCGTGAAGGCTGGACCCCCGGCTGCCTTAGGCGGAGAACCTAAACCCCTGGAGACCTCTGGAGTGACTGGTTCATCTCCAGCGACCCTGGAAATGAGCTCAAAAACAGAGGGAGAAGAGGTCACGGTCACCGGCAGCAGCGGAGCCCGGCAGGGTGAGCTCAGATGCAGCGGTTGGCTGCATCTGGATCTCCTCACCAAGAGTCAGACAAGATTGCTCTAAAACTGAGAACAGGAAGACAAAATAGAGCACTTGCCTGAGCTCAAGCTCCACAGCTGCCCAGGACTCCGATGAGCCGGGCAAGGATGGAGATTCAGGCTCAGCCTCTGACTCTGCTGTGACAACCTCCACAGCAGACTTAATGGTGGTAGCAATCCAGTTAACCCCAGCTGCCCTGGTCTTCGCCAGTTAACGGCTCCGACATGGACGCTGGGGGTTGGCTCCGTGTTTACTCAGGATCCCAGGTCCTCCAGGACCCTTGGCACCTGCACCATCCAACGGCTCAGTTCAGGGGCCAATGGGCACTCAGGGGCAGGTGAAGGAGACACAGAGGGAATAGGTGAATTTTTCACAGTAGCAGCAGGGGGCGAGCACTCAGGTGACTGCCTAGCCTGAGTCTCTCTCCCGAGAGACAGACAAGATAAGATAAGATAAGATAAGCCTTTATTAGTCCCACAATGGGGAAATTCCAGGATTGCAACAGCACAGGGATAGCAACACTCAGAGCAATAATCAGAAGGCAAGAAAAAACAACATCTACTAAACATATGTCCATATTACTATAAATATATATATATAGACACACAGTGCAGAGCATTATGGTTGGTTGGTGAATGTGCAGCAGAAAGTCTAAGCTCTCATTAGATTAGTCATTATTAGAGGGAGTAGAATGAAAAAACACTTGCCTGACCTCCCGGGCCTGGATGTTGGCTGCTGCAGGTGGCAAACTATCATCCTCCTCCGTGTCAATGGCTGTTCTGGGCCCCTCAGTGGATGGTGGAGGAACTGGCTCAGATGGCGCGGGAGTGGGCATGTCAGGGGCTACCCTGGATGACCTCTCGGCAGCAGGAGGGGAGGTCTCAGTAACGAGAGTTGCGGTTGAGGTAGAGACTGCGCAGACTGGCGAGACAACTGGCATGGAGAGAGGCTTCGCTGCAGGAGTAGTCGGGCACGACATCCGGGAAATGGCTGCCGATGAGGAGAAGGGCTTCCTCTGGCATTCTGACACAGAATGACTCTTACGCCGAGTGGTTGGCTCCTCCAAGTCCTCTGGCTCCTCCTGTGTCCGGCGACTTCCTCCCGGGACCGGTGGAGAAATAGGAGACACAGAAGGAAAAGGTGGAGGAGAGGTGACAGCAGCTGATAGGGGAGACCCAGAGGATTGTAAAATCTGGAGCCCCTCAGCAGGAATCAGGCAAACCACTTCAGGAGAAAGTAAAAGGGAGCAAAAAAGGACTTGCCTGAATTCCTGGCAGGTGATGACAACAGCTGCTGTCTCGGTGTTTTTCTTTTTCTCCGCAGGAGTAGGACGGAACGTCTGACGGGAGAAGAGGACACCAGCTCGGGAAGTGAATGGTGGGGTCTTGGCCTCTGGGAGCGCTTCTTAGGCTGCCGAGGTTGCGCTGTGGAGGACCCTCTCACCCCTTCCTTGAAACACTGCCGGGACTCACATATTTGGGTGAGGAGCGGCATCAGCCCCGGGTATCGCCACAGGCTGGGACACATCTGGATCACCCCAACAGTGTTGTTTAATAACCAAAAAACGGTTTCCGGAGAGTGGATGGCATGAGCTGTGGATGCGAAATCCACTGCCCGCTTGGCCGCTGCGCAATCCTCCATGCTCAGTCCATAAACGATGAAGTCCATGTTGAGCTGCTCCAAAACACAGGTTGGTGGGAAACACAAAAGATGAAAAAACACACACACAACACCTCCCCTGGGTTTCTATTTTCTGTCCGGATTACTCTGTCATGATTTCCTGCCTCTCTGAGGAAGGGGAGACAGAAACTCAAATGCAGCAGATGTTGAGTGTGTTTATTGAACAAAAAGGTAATTTAATAGTCCAAGCAAACAAACAGGTAAACATAGTACAACAAGGAATCACTGGAATTACATGCAGGACGCTCCTCAGCTCACAGGTCAGTACATACAGAGGAAACCCAAGGCGCTACAGATGAGACTGATCAGCGGGGGGAGCAGAAAAGAAAACCCAATGCGCCTCCGGACATGACTGACAAGCGGAGGGAATAAACAGTACTCACAGGGCTGGGAACAGAGCAGTCCGAGGCAATAATCCCAGTGGACGATCCAGAATGACAATACAGATGACAACGCAATAATCCAGCAAACACAAGTGGGAAGACAGCGCTTAAATAACACAAGACATAATGAACAGAGTGATTGACGGTGTGAGTGGGTGTGTGCGTGTGTGTAGGAATGTATGGGTATGTGTTGAGCGGAGTAAGCACAGGTGTGAGTGAATGCGTGCGTGTGAGGGAGTGTGTGGGCTGAATTGAGTGGACACAGGTGATAATTGTATACAGGAGAAGGAGGCGTGGCTGTCAGTTGACAGGAGGCAGGGCAAACCATGGGAGGCTTCCTGACAGCTTCCTGTCACAAAATGGGAGAGGAGAGACCAAAACATAAACTGGCAGACAACAGACACAAACAAAATGACAGGTGGCAATGCAGCCATAACGCCATGAAGCTGGGTTTTGAAAAGGTCTAAACCCAGTTCATGACACTTTGTCTAACTTTGTTTTTTATTAATTTGAATTTTTTTTAACATGACTTCATAACCCCATGAAGATGCTGCAAAGGGTTGAATAACAGCTTTCGATTTACTTTGGGCACATTATTTTTTGGCGTTTTTAGGAAAATTGACTGGAGTGCAAGGGGTTAAGCTGCAAATCCATACCCACTGCCATCGGTGGTTCCATGTTTTGGTCTAGCCACGGCTGTGTAGGTCTGGTATCCACTCTGCAGTCAACCTGGATTCATGGTAGCCAAACGATGAAAATGGATGTAGGCTGTGGACTGCAGTCACATACACAGCACTGTTCAATAGAGCTGTGTTTCATGCACGTGCATTAAATAGTATGACACCAATACTGCAGCAAACTGACATGAACAGCCAAAATTAGATAAAATGAAGAGTTTGTGCCATGAATTGGTTTCAGCATCACTGTTGTGTGTGGTGCCAAAGACTGTCTGGGCAGAGCGTGCACTAAGACGGTTGTTTCAGAGTTCCTATAACAGAGAGTGCCATGGGGGCATTAATTTTTGTAATTTAAAAATAATGTTAATTGGACTACTGCAATTAATTACATTAATGTACTAATATTCCCAGCAGTACTTCAAATAAATGAAAACAAATTTCTGTCTTTTTTCAATATTTAAAAACTTTATTTTAAAAAATCAGTATAAAAGTAGCATATAAAATGGTACAGTGAAGAAATATTGGAGACATACAGTCAAGAGGAAAAAAAAAAAGAGTTTTCTCCATTCAGTTCAGACTTTTTTCAGCTGGATGTTGTTTGTGGGGTTTCTTGCATGCACAGTCTGTTTTAGTTTAGTTTTTCTGTGCCTGTCTAACAAAATAAAAACAGAAGTTTTAAATCAGTCTGCAACATGACATAAAGATTTGGATCTCAGCTTTGACTGACCCACCTCAGAATTCTCCATTTTTTTCATTTGAGTCATTCCTTTGTGGAAAAGAAGGAATATCAAATACTGATATGTTGATATTTCTTTTTAAAAGAAATATCAACATATCAGTATTTGATATTCATATGACATTCACATATGAGTATCAAATGACATCATATGACATTCACATTCCAGTATATCAAACAAAAAAAGTTCATATACAATTTCATTCATGTCATTCAATGTGTGTGTGTGTGTGTGGTAGAGTAACTATAAAAACATGATTGCTAATATACAAAAGCAGACAACATTAAATCAGCCAGTTCAAGAAATTTTCTGACTCAAGTTCCATATGTACCTTCACAGATGATTGAAAAGTCATTAAAAATTAACACGTTTTAGTGTACATTATGAAATACTAAAACATTTATCATACAGCACATTATATAAAGGATAAGGATATATTTTAGAAACTTGCACCTTAAAAAAACTTGAATATTGTAAAGTTATTTTTCTGAATAATTCAATTTCAAAAGTTACATTCATATTTTCTGTATCATACAAAGTGGGCTATTTCAAACCTTTTTGTTTTAAATTTTGTTGATTATGACTAAGTTCTTAGAATAAAATTAATGAATGATTAAATACAAATTTTTTGAGGTGCATTAATAGGATTACAGAGAGGACACTGACAATTTCTGAAAAACATGGATGGGACATAGATGTTCTATAGCAAAACAGACATGTTAAGGAAAGCTTACATTTCACAGTCTTTGTGCTTAACTCAAATGTTTTGCTGGTGGTTATAAAATCTGTATACAGTGGTGTGAAAAAGTGTTTGCCCCTTCCCGATTTCTCTCTTTTTTTTTGTATGTTTGTCACACTTAATTGTTTCAGCTCATCAAACAAATTTAAATATGAGACAAAGATAACACAAACACAAAATGCAGTTTTTAAATGCTTATTATTAAAGAGAAAAAAAAAATTCAAACCTACATGGCCCTGTGTAAAAAAGTGATTGCCCCCTAAACCTAATACCTGGTTGGGCCACCCGTAGCAGCAACAATTGCAATCAAGCATTTGCGATAACTGGCAATGAGTCTTTTACAGCGCTGTGGAGTAATTTTGGCCCACTCATCTTTGCACAATGGTTGTAATCCAGCCACACTGGAGGGGTTTCGTGCATGGACAGCCTTTTTAAGGTCATGCCACAGCCTCTCAATTGGATTAAGGCCAGGACTTTGACCAGGCCACTCCAAAGTCATCATTTTGTTTTTCTTCAGTCTTCCTTTTGTTTTTTTCTTTCTCTGCCATTCAGAGGTGGACTTGCTGGTGTGTTTTGGATCATTGTCCTGCTGCAGAACCCAAGTGCGCTTCAGCTTGAGGTCACGAACAGATGGCCGGACATTCTCCTTCAGGATTTTTTGGTAGTGTTGGAAAATGTATAAATGTATATACATGTTAACATTTCATAAATGAATAATACTCGTATAACTGCTTCTCCTATGTTGTACGTGACACAGGAACTGTTGAAATAACTTTCTGTTCTGAGAAGTGTAATCTGCCCTGCAACAGTGTAACCGGACAGAATGAAAATACTTGTATTAACCAACTGTCCTATGCCATATATGGAATTGTCTTTCTCGCTATTTCTCCATCATGTGATAAAAACTCATTGTGTCTAACTTTCTGCTCCGCCATGTGTGGGTGCAGCAGATGTTGTCAAAGTTTTTCCTTGACCTACTTTATTGTATAAAAGGGAGGTGCTGACTCTACGCACCAGCATTCACTCCCGTCTGTAACCAGAGGTGTGTTGTGATTTGCTCCTTGCAAGTAAAAACCTTTGATTATATTTATGTCTCGAGTCTGATTAAGGTACGAACCTAACAGAGTACTATCATTTCTATGAGTCTTGAGTTTCAGATTCCTGACATAACGTGGTGCCGAAACCCGGGACAGCTGAGATCTGGACGGAGCTGGGGGAGGCGTCTGGGCCAGTGAGAAAACTGTGCACGGTCTGATGGAAACCATCAGCATTGACTAACCCGCCTTGAGGGAACTTGGACCGGCGCTTCTCCTCTATGCTCTATTCAGTGACGGCTGTTCTGCCTTAACTAATAGAGCCAGAAGTAAGTCTTTGTTTCTTCCCAGTACAATGTTATGTTCTAGGTCCGCGGGATGCGATTAATGGTAATATGGCAGCGTCCATATTTTTCCTAGAGCAGTAAAATAAAGGAACCAGGTCAAAACTGGGACCCCTAAGAACTAAAAATAACAACCATATAGTGAAGGGGAATAAAAGCAGTTAAGAGAACTAAGTTAAAACTTTGACCTCTGAGAACTAAAAATAACAACAATATAGTGAGGAGGAAGAAAAGTTGATAAGAACTAAGTTAAAACTTCGACCTCTGAGAACTAAAAATAACAACAATATAGTGAGGAGGAAGAAAAGTACAGAAAACCACTTTGACCTCTAAGAACTGAAAATAACAACAAAATAGTGAGGAGGAAGAAAAGTGGTTAAGAGAAAAATGGGAAATTGCGTTGGACGCAGTAAGAAATCTGACGGGGTCAGAGAAAAAGTGAAACAAAGAAAAAGAGGCGAAATAGCCTGGAGAACAGTGAAGAATTTTAATAATAAACAAGAAAATAAGAATAAAGTAAAGGATCCGGATACTATTTAATCACTGCTGCAAGTGCCATTTGTTTTATATTGGTAATCTGTTGTTATTTGTTTTATATTGGGAACGCTGTGAGTGAGAAAGGAAAAGTTTATTTAAAAAAAAGGGGCATTTTTGCTTAGTGCAGTGTGGAATGTGAAAGGAGGGGCTGCTGGAGGAGCAGCTCTCTCTCTCTCTCTCTCTCTCTCTCTCTCTCTCTCTCTCTCTCTCTCCTTTTGCCTCAGGGGCGAGGGAGAGGCAGATTTGGCCTCTAGAAAAAACAGAAGTGTGAATTTTTGCTCAGCTCAATTGAAGAATGCAAGAGGCGGGGCTGTGTGCCTCACAAGGCTTGGGAGATGCTGAGTTGTATAAAGGAAATATGAAAAAACAGTGGGATTAACAAGATAAACCCTTCCCCAACTTATCAATGCCACGATCCTAAGGAGGGTCCATACGGCAAATTATTTAAAGAAGCCCAAGAGATTGGGAAATGGAGGAGGCAAATAAAATCATAATAATTAGACCATAATATAATATATGTTCTCTGTTTGTGTGTGTGTGTGTGTGGTTGATCTGTGAAGAAAGTGGTCTAAATATGGGTACTTTTACAAGGTTTTGGGTTTTTATTTTTTCAATTTAACTGTGTGGGGTCTTGATTAATGTTGCGTACGTGATAAACTGTTTACATATTTAAAAAAAAAAAAAAGCAATTTTGACGCATTACTGACCTTTGTCCTTGACTGAAACATGACGGCGCACTTTATAGAAAAAAGGACTGACGTGTGACAATGTGACTACAGGCCATGCTATGATCATATTATGATGTCATTTAATAATGCCTAATCACTGAAGGTTTTATGTTTACCCTATATCACATGATTTAAAGCATAGAGGTTCAAAACAGATTGAAAATTAATGTGTCTGTGCATATGATCTGCCAGAGGCTATGGATTATCAGACAAAGGTTTTGGAGAAAGAATCCTTAAATTGATAAACATTTTTTGAAGCCAAGTATGACTTTGTATGACATTGTAGATAACATAAGGTGTACTGATTCAAATGACTTTGACTTTACAAATGTAATGTTTATATGATTTTATACTGATGTTACTCACCACATAATGGTGCGGTAACAATATATTTCAGAAATGTGACAGCAATGAGGGATGTGCTTCTCCTGATTCAGCGGTGGCCAAGCTGGGTCAGGGTGAACTACATTGCACTCCATAATTTACCAAGGAATGTATGAAATAGGGGCGTTCCTTGTAAAACATTAAAACAAATTCTAATTAGGCAAAACGTCCGCCTTTCCTTTGACTGAAACAATGTGACACAATATTTCAAATTCAACCCATCTGTGTTCAAATGGACAAACTGATCTTATTTATCAATGCTGAAGCATATCAAAAATGCACAGACAGTTATTTTATTTTTCTTAAATGAAATTTGTAAACTATTTCAAGAGATGTCACAAAAAGAAGCTATAATTATTGAGATCTCATCTTTGAAGGAACTGGGCTACCTGCAAATTTTATTTAAAACTAAAAATGGAAACACACTTCCTTTCAGTAAAAGAATCAAAAATACCCTGTAACTTTGCTGCATGTGAGCCTCCATGTATCAAAACAGGGGGTATCAAAGAAATTAATTAGCAAATAATTAGCAATCCTCAGAAAAATAGATAATGCATAAAAATTATCAATAAATGATTGATGATAAATTCAATTCAATTTACATAAGTGCTTTTCATTTCATTTTCTGTAGTGCCCATGACAAACATATGGCTGCAGTTATAACTCAAATACAGGCTGGGCAATACAGACCACCTTTTTATTATTCATGGGATAATACAAATAATAAGATCATGCCCTCTATAATCCTACACATTTCCCATGTTGTGAAGGGGGGGTTGAACAGCAGATCTCTCTCTCTACTTAGCAAAGGAAGAAGCGAGCGACAGGCTTGCTCTGTAAAAAATAGAAGTGTGCTTATGCTGTAACGGTGTTGTCTGGGGTCCAGATTGTGTAAAAATTCCACAACCTGCATCACCTCCAACAGCTGAATGAGCTACTAACCTTAATGTAACTTATCTGTATTCTGTACAGACAGTAAATATGCTTATAGCGCATGCCACCTGCATACTGTTACCTTGAATCTGCGGGGGTTTGTCACCTCCACAGAAAAACCAGCAAAACATCAACAGCAATTGTTGCAACTATGTAATGTTCTAATGCTACCATGTTCTGTGGCAGTTATTCACTGCCCTGCCCACACTAATGGCACTGACTTGTCTAGCTGCAATAATCACTTAGCTGATAACGCTACTCACTGTGCTGCTATTGGTCTTTTAGGAACCGTCTGTCTTATTAATAATGTTGATGTTTTAAAAGACTGTCAAGATAATATGGACCTTCCTCTTGTTTCATGTGTAAATAATTAGATACATATTATACATTTGGCTTGCCTGATGAAAATTTGCTCTGCCACCCACATTATACAGATGAGCTGTCCTGGTGGCACATGGCCAATCATGTGCCAACAGGAGGGAAATCAGTGATGGGGATGTTGGAAAAACTGTCCTAATGTTTTGAAAGAAGTAACAAAAACATGCCAAAAGTGCATCATTTGTTTGTAAAATAATGCTCAAGGAGCAATGGAAAGCTACAATATTGCTTGGTGTTGATTGACACCTTCGCAAAGTGGACAGGAATTCATCACACATCCTCAGCAAATGCCGCATCTGTGTGTGTGAAACTCTATTGAATGATGCTCTTTCTGTTTTTGGGGTTCCAGAACTGATTTATGCAGATAATGGAACTCATTTTACAGCACAAACAGTTCAAGACTTAATAAGATCAAATTTCATAGTATCTACCACCCACAAAGTACAGGTTTTGTAAAAAGAAAAATGGTACAATCAAACAAGTGCTGGCAAAAACCACACATGGAAAGGGTATTACTTGGCCAGAAGCCCTGAAATTAGTCAGACTAACCATTAACTCTATACTAGACCCAAAGACAGGATTATCACCTTTTGAATGTGCCTTTCACCATCCTTATGTATTACCTGACCTCTCACCACTAACCACACCTAACAAATACACAGATCTTGGTGAACATCTCAGGGAATGTTTTGATTCTGTCAGAAGCTCTCTCTGCTCCACAGAAAGAAACGGATAACCTGGAGACTATGTCTTCATAAAGAACCACCACCGACAACACTAGACACTCCCACTCCCACTGCAGTATGTATTGCTGAATGACCATCTCGGATTCACCTTTACTACGGGTGCCTGTAAGTGAACTAACTAACTTGTTTCCCTGAGTAAGTCCAGTTACAAAGGGGGCATGTCCTTTTAAGGACAAGGCCGTCTCAACCCTGGTGAAGAAAGAGGCCCGGAGGGGTACTCTCTCAGGTGGAAGCATGGCACCAAAATTATTGATGACTCTGTGTTCAGCACTTCTCCTGACAGTGGGGTGGTAATCTCTTTCTGATTCAAGGACAAGGAACCCACGAAGCACGGACAATGAACAATACGCATAACCTATGGTACCAGACAATGGTGGTTTGGTGAGAGGACTGGGAATCAATACTTCTTGCTATGTGTGTTCATTGCTACCCCATTCACACAAGACTGCAATACCCATGATCCCTGTTCCACTGAGGGAAGAGGAAACGCCTGGAGCGACAATAGCGATGAATTCTCGTCTCAGTCTGTTTAATACAAGCAATAACGTTGGACATTGGTTGGTGGGGAATTTGTCAGAAAGGTATCTTAATAGATTGAATGTCACTATTCTGATTACACTGGGTCTAAGATTAGAATATTTAATACTATTGAGATTGGAACTTCTTTGCTTGCAGTTAAGAAGCCTTTAATGAAAGTAAATCCTACACTGTTTACTTCACCAATCTGCTTTCACAAAAATTGTAGTAAAAACAGTTTCAACCTGGGTTTTTCACAGAGATGCAATGATACTAAGGAAGTGACCTGTGAAGTGTCATATCATGATTCTGTTTGTAGAAATGTATTTCACTTTCCCTATATTGCTGCTGGAAAATTCACCTTAAAGAGGAAAAATTGTACTTTTAACTGTAGCAATAATCCTACTGTTTTTTGGCCAAATGATGATGGATATGGATTCTTGGAAAACCATGTTTGGGTTTGTGGATCTAATGTTTACTCATTGCTTCCTCCAGGATGGTGTGGCAGGTGTTACATGGCTATATTGTTCCCACACATCAGCATAAGGTCAAATCTTACACATGAAATGAAAACATCCTACTCCCATTATTATCATTCTGAACAAACTAAAATATACACCAGGGTAAAAGGAAGAAAAATAGAGATGCAACAGTTGGTGGGTAAACTATCTGGAAAACAGAGAATGGGTACTCTTTTTCCAATGCATGGCAGTGCTCTAGCTATACACCACATAAATGCATTAGCATGGACAATGGAAAATCTAACTGTATTAGTGGAGCAAGGATTCACAACTTAAATGAAGAACAAAAATTAGCATGATATTTTACACTTACAGCATGGGTTAGATGAAGATAAAGGTTGGGGCTCCTGGGATTGGTTTCAAAGTAAGAACTTGGTGGCAGAGTCTTTTGAAATAGTTAACCCCATTGATTGTGATATTAATTTTATTCTATGTGCTTTTCATGTGTGTCATTCCCTGTATAAGGTCCATGATAAGTAGAACTTTTGCTCAACACACTTTCATGTTACAATCTGTTATGCTCTAAAGAGAAGTCCCTGTACAATATACTGCCTTAACACAGCAAAGTGATGGTGATTGTGATGACAAAACCATTGTTTAAATTTGGAAATGATGCTTTATGAGGTCAATGTAACAAAAAACTTTTGAAGTTACATTATACTGATGCTTGCATGTGATGAAATGTTAAACAGGAGGGAATTGTTGGAAAATGTATAAATGTATATACATGTTAACATTTCATAAATGAATAATACTCGTATAACTGCTTCTCCTGTGTTGTACGTGACACAGGAACTGTTGAAATAACTTTCTGTTCTGAGAAGTGTAATCTGCCCTGCAACAGTGTAACCGGACAGAATGAAAATACTTGTATTAACCAACTGTCCAATGCCATATATGGAATTGTCTTTCTCACTATTTCTCCATCATGTGATAAAAACTCATTGTGTCTAACTTTCTGCTCCGCCATGTGTGGGTGCAGCAGATGTTGTGAAAGTTTTTCCTTGACCTACTTTATTGTATAAAAGGGAGGTGCTGACTCTACGCACCAGCATTCACTCCCGTCTGTAACCAGAGGTGTGTTGTGATTTGCTCCTTGCAAGTAAAAACCTTTGATTATATTTATGTCTCGAGTCTGATTAAGGTACGAACCTAACAGAGTACTATCATTTCTATGAGTCTTGAGTTTCAGATTCCTGACAGGTAGACAGCAGAATTCATGGTTCCATTTACCACAGCAAGTCTTCCAGGTCCTGAAGCAGCAAAAAAGCCACAGACCATCACACTATCACCACCATATTTTATGTTTGGCATGGTGTTCCTTTTCTGAAATGCTGTTACTTTTACGCCAGATGTAGTGGGACACACACCTTCCAAAAAGCTCAACTTTTGTCTTGTCAGTCCACACAGTATTTTCCCAAAAGTCTTGGGGATCATCAAGATGTTTTCTGGCAAAGCTGAGATGAGCCTTTATGTTCTTTTTGCTCAGCAGTGGTTTTCGTCTTGGAACTCTACCATGCAGGCTATTTTTGTCCAGTCTCTAATTGTGGAGTCATGAACACTGACCTTAACTGAAGCAAGTGAGGCCTGCAGTTCTTTGGATGTTGTTGTGGGGTCTTCTGTGACCTCTTGGATGAGTCGTTGCTGTGCTATTGGGGTAATTTTGGTCAGCTAGCCACTCCTGGGAAGGTTCCTCACTGTTCCATGTTTTCACAGTTTGTGGATAATGGCTCTCACTGTGGTTCGCTGGTGTCCCAAAGCTTTAGAAATGGCTTTATAACCTTTTTCAGACTGCTAAATCTCAATTACTTTGTTTCTCATTTGTTCCTGAATTTCTTTGGATCAAAGCATCATGTCTAGCTTTTGAGTATATTTTGGTCTACTTCACTTTGTCAGTCAGGTCCTATTTAAGTGATTTCATGATTGAGAACAGGTGTGGCAGTAATCAGGCCTGGGTGTGGTTGAACACGGCTGTCCAAAGATGTGATAAACCACAGTTAATTTATGTTTTAACAGGGGGGCAATCACTTCTTCACACAGGGCCATGTGGGTTTGGATTTTTTTTTACCCTTAATAATACACACCTTTATTTAAAAACTGCATTTTGTGCTGACTTGTGTTATCATTGTCTAATATTTAAATTTGTTTGATGATCTGAAACACTTAAGTGTAACAAACACAAAAAATGAGCAATCAGGAAAGGGGCAAACACTTTTTCACACCACTGTATGTGTCTCTGGTTTGTTCTGCTATAGATAAACGAGACTGATGCATTAGCTGGCCGTTTATTATGTGGCCTTGTAGTGTATCTCAGAGGGAAAAGGTTCTATGGTCTGACCATTCACACTCAGGTATGCTCTTTGGAAATCATATCTGCTGAGTTTGGCCCAAGTTTAATATTTACATTACAGCTTCAGAATTCTACAAAATAATAACTCAATCACAAAACTGAGACTTGACCTTGGAAGTAAAAACCTAAAAATTTTACTGCTCCTATGGTGGGTTCTGATGTGTTGAGTATAATTGGAACGATCGGTGAAACATTTTCCATGTTTCACAAGAAAACTGGATCTCACTGTTTTATTTATTTACATCTCATTTCATTATAAGTGCAATGGGCCCCAACCAGGGGTCTATGGTTACACTTTTCTCACCATCTCACCAGTGTGAGTTCTCATGTGACGAGTCAAACCAGAATGATCAGTGAAACATTTCCAACAAGATTCACAAAAATATGGTTTCTCACCCATGTGAGTTCTCATGTGACAAGTCAAATTAGAATGCTCATTGAAACGTTTTCCACGTTTCTCAATAAAAAAGATTTCTTCCCTGTGTGTATTTTCATGTGAGCTGTTTGCATACCACTAGTTTCAAAACTTTTCCCACGTTTTACAAGAATAAGGCTTCTCACTGTTTTATTTATTTGCATCACATTTCATTACAAGTGCAATGGGGCCCCAGTCAGGGGTCTATGGTTACACTTTTCTCACCATCTCACTGTTTTATTTATTTGCATCTCATTTCCTTACAAGTGCAATGGGCCCCAACCAGGGGTCTATGATTACACTTTAAATCAAAAAGATTTGTATCCAAGGGCTCTCTTTAAGATAGAGACTGTTCCTCTGATTGCTGAGATCTGTATTTCACAGATGCTAGGGCAGCCGGGTATTGCTTGTAGATATTTTTTCAAGTTCTTCTTAACCATCCCAGTTGCTCCCACCACCACAGGTATAATATCTGCATCCTGCAGATTCCAGGTGCTCCTTAGGTCGTTTTTGAGGTCTTGATATTTTGTTATTTTTTCTCTTTCTGCTCTTTTGAGGCCGTAGTCGTTTGGTATGGTTACATCGATTAATTTGGCAGTTTTGTCCTTTTTGTTCAAGATAACTATGTCCGGTTTTATTGCTCCTCCTTCAATGTGTCTTCCAGTTGGGATTTCCTTGTCATAAAAGATGGTAATATCTCCGTTGGAGCTAACTGGCTCTGGATCGTGCTCCCATACTGGTCCTTTTACTTCTATTTTGAATTCTTTGCATATTTTCCAGTGTATATAACGGCAGATCTTGTTGTGGCGAGCAGTGTAGTGTCCATCGGCCATGAGGACCTGGCAGCCAGAGAGTAGGTGGCTTACACTCTCCACCGCTACATGACAGAATCGACATTTGTCACTCTGTGACAATCCTGCCATTTTTTTTAAAACCATTGGTTAGAAGCCCCTGGTCTTGTGCTCCAACCACTAGTCTCTCCTCGTCGTACCCCAGATCTCCATTCCTGATCCAGCGCAATATCTCTTCCCTATCAATATAATCCCTATTGAGTTCCTCCTGGAAACGTCCTGCTTGCTTATGTTGTTTCCATCTTTCTTTTCTTTCCTCCTGTGTCCTTTTGCTGTATTTTTCTCTCGTCTTTCTAGCTATTTTTGTTGCTGGGTTTTGCTGACTGGCTTTCATGTTATCTAATAAATCTGCTGCAAAGGTCTCGGCTTGTTTAGTTATGGATGTGTTAATACTGAGGGTTTCATGATGTTGGGTGACCTTTTCCATTGTCTCATCATTAGCGCTTTTTAGGTATTGACCAATGCTTATTATTGTTGCCCTGTAGGCCTGGTTCATTTCAATTAGGCCCAGCCCTCCCTCTTTACGTGGCATATATATCCTATCTAGGCATTGGTTTCTGTATGTTACCTTATGAAGGGTTAGGGTCTTCCTGGTCCGAACATCCAACTTGTCCAGTTCCCCCTGTGGCCAGTCTATCACCCCAAATCCATATGTGGCAACTGGTACTGCCAACTGGTTTATTGCAGTGATCTTATTTTTAGGTGTTAAATTTGATTTACAGATTTTCTTTAGGCGATGTTGGTATTCTTTTTTGACCATTTCCCTCATTTTTCTGTGTTCAATAGTTGTGTTTTCTTCTATGTCCAGATATTTATATGACGATTCCCCTGCCAGGTCTTTGATATGCTTATTGTCTTCTATTTGGATATTTTCTGATGCTGTTTTCTTTCCTTTTTTTATTGTACATTTTGCACACTTGTCAAGTCCAAATTCCATGGAGATGTCTTGAAAACATGTGAACGGTACTGACAAGTTGATTCAGTTTCTGTTCAGATTCTGCGTAGAGCTTGAGGTCGTCCATGTAGAGCAGATGATTCACTCTCTTGCTCCCTTTTCTTGTTCTGCCTTTGCTTAAGTCATACCCGATGTCAAGGTCTGATAAGATTTTGCTTAAGGGGTCAATACACAGACAGAAGAGCAGTGGCGAAAGGCTGTCCCCCTGGAATATTCCTCGCTGGATCCTGATGTCTGGGATTGTTATTTGTCCTTCTTTGTGGTTAAGCGTAATTGTGGTTTTCCACTTAGCCATCTGGACCTCCAGAAAAGTTTTAATCTCTGGGCTGATGTTATACAGCTCCAGACAGCGTATTATCCAGGAGTGGGGGATGCTGTCGAATGCCTTTTTGTAGTCGATCCACGCCATGCTTAAGTTTCTCTCACGCCTCTTGCAGTCTTCCAGGATGGTTTTATTAATGAGTAGTTGTTCTTTGGCTCCCAGCTTATTTCTTATACAGCCTTTTTGCTGTGGTTGCAAGTAGTTTTCTGAGTCCAGATGTTCATAAATGGCCTCAGTAATGATTCCTGTCAGCCATTTGTATGTGGTCGGGAGGCAACAGATGGGTCTGTATTTATTGACTTGTTGGGTTTCAAGACTCTTGGGCAGGAGTATGGTGTTTCCATATGTGAGCCACTCTGGTGCTTCTTCCTCTCCCCTAACAAGTCCGTTAAATGCCTCTGCATAGTGTTTGTGTAGTGCTGTTATCTTTTTGAGCCAGAAGTTTGGTATTTTATCTATTCCAGGGGATTTGAAGTTAAGGTATTTCCTGATTTTTTCTTGAGCTGTTTCTTCTGTGATTTTTAATGAGGGCATCTGTTGTTTTCCTTTATTTTTCTCAGCAATGGTTTGAATCCAATTATTATTTTTATGTTGAACTGGGTCCTCAAACAGATTTCTCCAGAATGTTTCCAGTTGGGTTTTCTCAGGAGGTACCTCTACTTCAATAGTTTCATCTATCAACCTCCTGTAGACTTGTTTTGGGTTCTGTGCAAATAATTTATTTATCAGTTTTGAGTTCTCTCTCCGTTGCCTGTTTCTGATTTGGGCTGCTAGGGCCTTGACTTGCGCCTGGTGCTCTGCTATTTTTCCTATTATTTGCTCTTTCCTAATGTTGTATTTTTCTTGGATTCTGTTGATTACTCGTATTGCAGTTTTGGTTCTGTATGTAATAAGTCATTTGAGAAATTTCTGCCCTAAATCGATTAATTTTTCCTTGAAGTTTATTTTTCCAAATGGGTGTGAGTTCTCATGTGACGAGTCAAACCAGAATGATCAGTGAAACATTTCCAACAAGATTCACAAAAATATGGTTTCTCACCCGTGTGAGTTCTCATGTGGCGAGTCAAATTAGAATGCTCATTGAAAAGTTTTCCACGTTTCTCAAGAAAAAGATTTCTTCCCTGTGTGTATTTTTATGTGAGTAGTTTGCGTACCACTAGGCTCAAAACTTTTCCCACGTTTTACAAGAATAACGCTTCTCGCTGTTTTATTTATTTGCATCACATTTCATTACAAGTGCAATGGGCCCCAGCCAGGGGTCTATGGTTACACTTTAAATTAAAAAGCTTCCTCTGATTGCTGAGATCTGTATTTCACAGATGGTAGGGCAGCCAGGAATCTCCTGTAGATATTTTTTCAGGTTCTCCTTCACCATCCCAGTTGCCCCCACCACCACAGGTATAATATCTGCTTCCTGCAGTTTCCAGGTGCTCCTTAGGTCGTTTTTGAGGTCTTGATATTTTATTTTTTCTTTTTCTGCTCTATTCAGACTGTAGTTGTTTGGTATGGTTACATCTATTAATTTGGCAGTTTTGTCCTTTTTCTTCTAGATAACAATGTCTGATTTTATTGCTCCTCCTATCTGTCTTCCAGTTGGGATTTCCTTGTCATAAAAGATGGTAATATCTCTGTTGGAGTTGACTAGCTCTGGAGCGTGCTCCCATACTGGTCCTTTTACTTCTATTTTAAATCCTTTACATATTATCCAGTGTATATAACAGCAGATCTTATTGTGACAAGCAATGTAATGTCCATCGGCCATTAGCATCTGACAGCCGGAGAGTAGGCAGATTGCACTCTCCACCGCTGCATGATAGAATCGACATTTGTCACTCTGACAGTCCTGCCATTGTTTTAAAACCATTAGTCAAAAGTCCCTGGTCTTGTGTTCCAACCACTAGTCTCTTCTCGTCGTACCCCAGATGTCCATTCCTGATCCAGCGCAATGTCTCTTCCCTTTCAATATAATCCCTATTGAGTTCCTCCTGAAAGCGCCCTGCTCACTTGCTTTTTCCATCTTTCTTTTCTTTCCTCCTGTGTCCTTTTGTTGTATTTTTACTGTGCCTTTCTAGCGATTTTTGTTGCTGGGTTTTATTGACTAGCTTTTATGTTGCCTATTAAGTCTCTTGCAAAGGCCTCGGCTTGTTTAGCTATGGACGTGAAGTGACCAAGGGTTTCATGGTGTTGGGTGACTTTTTCCAATGTCTTGGGTCGGTCTTCTCACTGTTTTATTTATTTGCATCTCATTTCCTTACAAGTGCAATGGGCCCCAGCCAGGGGTCTATGATTACACTTTAAATTAAAAAGCTTTGTATCCAAGGGCTCTCTTTAAGATAGAGACTGTTCCTCTGATTGCTGAGATCTGTATTTCACAGATGCTAGGGCAGCCGGGTATTGCTTGTAGATATTTTTTCAAGTTCTTCTTAACCATCCCAGTTGCTCCCACCACCACAGGTATAATATCTGCATCCTGCAGATTCCAGGTGCTCCTTAGGTCGTTTTTGAGGTCTTGATATTTTGTTATTTTTTCTCTTTCTGCTCTGTTGAGGCCGTAGTCGTTTGGTATAGTTACATCGATTAATTGGGCAGTTTTGCCCTTTTTGTTCAAGATAACTATGTCCGGTTTTATTGCTCCTCCTTCAATGTGTCTTCCAGTTGGGATTTCCTTGTCATAAAAGATGGTAATATCTCCGTTGGAGCTAACTGGCTCTGGATCGTGCTCCCATACTGGTCCTTTTACTTCTATTTTGAATTCTTTGCATATTTTCCAGTGTATATAACGGCAGATCTTATTGTGGCGAGCAGTGTAGTGTCCATCGGCCATGAGGACCTGGCAGCCGGAGAGCAGGTGGCTTACACTCTCCACCGCTACATGACAGAATCGACATTTGTCACTCTGTGACAATCCTGCCATTTTTTTAAAACCATTCGTTAGAAGTCCCTGGTCTTGTGCTCCAACCACTAGTCTCTCCTCGTCGTACCCCAGATCTCCATTCCTGATCCAGCACAATGTCTCTTCCCTATCAATATAATCCCTATTGAGTTCCTCCTGGAAACGTCCTGCTCGCTTATGTTGTTTCCATCCTTCTTTTCTTTCCTCCTGTGTCCTTTTGCTGTATTTTTCTCTCGTCTTTCTAGCTATTTTTGTTGCTGGGTTTTGCTGACTGGCTTTCATGTTATCTAATAAATCTGCTGCAAAGGTCTCGGCTTGTTTAGTTATAGATGTGTTAATACTGAGGGTTTCGTGATGTTGGGTGACCTTTTCCATCGTCTCATCATTAGCGCTTTTTAGATATTGACCAATGCTTATTATTGTTGCCCTGTAGGCCTGGTTCATTTCAATTAGGCCCAGCCCTCCCTCTTTACGTGGCATATATATCCTATCTAGGCATTGGTTTCTGTATGTTACCTTATGAAGGGTTAGGGTCTTCCTGGTCCGAACATCCAACTTATCCAGTTCCCCTTGTGGCCAGTCTATCACCCCAAATCCAGACTTGCGCCTGGTGCTCTGCTATTTTTCCTATTATTTGCTCTTTCCTAATGTTGTATTTTTTTTGGATTCTGTTGGTTACTCTCAGTAATTTAGTATTGCAGTTTTGGTTCTGTATGTAGTAAGTCATTTGAGAAATTTCTGCCCTAAATTGATTAATTTGTCCTTGAAGTTTATTTTTCCAAATGGGTGTAGAGATTTTTGTTTTGGTTTGACGTTCAGTTTTTTCTTTATGCTGTGGAGCTAGCTTACTCTGCACATATCACGCTGCACCAAAGTTTATGCAGTTAAGCTCTGTCAAACTGACCCCCTGAGGTACAAGGTCACATAGGCCTCTGTTGACCTTTTGCAGTAGTAATTTGAATTCTTTGTTCTCTTTAAGCTTAATTAATTTAGGACGTTCTTTCATTGTCATTTTTTTTGTTTCTTCTATTTTGTTGGCAAGTTCCTCTTCCATTTCTAGTTGATGTTGGCTCATTTCTATTTGGGGGTTGATCTGTTTCCTTATTGGATCCTGGTCTACACTCCCCCTTGTTGCTTCATCAGGATGTTCTGATTCTGAGCCAGAAGTTGCAGGGGATTCGCCTGGGTGGCCTGGTGGCACCTCTGTAGGGTGTGTTTGACAAGGTTGTTCCAGAGGTTTTTCAGTTAGTGGTAATGGTAGTGGACACTCAACTGGGCAGATGTTATTCTGTGCCATTTTTCCTATTTCAGTGTGCATGCACTCCAATTGTTGCTCTGTGAAGTACCTTTGGGTGAGGAAGTTGTGTCTCTGGGTTGTGAGTTTGGCTCGGGGTACGCCAGCTTTATCCGGGCAGTGATGGAAAAAGATTCGCTGCCACTCATTGCATCGTTCCCGCTGGTTGCTGTGTTTCATCTTGGCGTACTCGGTTGCCCATATTAAAACCCATCTTTCCTCCATGCTCCACTGACTTTGTTTGTATTCTTGTTGTTCAAATAGGTTGGCATCTTGATAATCTTTTATTGCTTGGGCTTGAACTTCATATTTGATCTTTTCTATTTCTTCTTGTTGTAAGTATTTTGAGACCTGAGAGACTATAGATGTTAATTTGGAGGTGGTGGTGGCTGCTTTCTTTTCTGGTGGTAGCTCGGATTCTCTGATCTTCTCCTCAAATACATGCTTTTTCCTTCTGCCCCACTTCTCATACCTTGAATAGGCGTAGCAGGACAGAATAACTTTCTTCTCATCAAGGGACCATTTTACAGTTTCTTCTTTTCTTGTATACCGTTTAGTCCTTTTTTGATCTTGTTGGGGCCCAGGACCAGATCTGTGCTGGTCTGATGGGGATCCCGGTTGAGTGTTTGTGACACTCGAAGACGAAGCTGCACCATCGCTCTCAACAGCCCGCCTAGTGCAGAAACGAGCTGAGGGGACCGTTTTATCCTGGTCAGTACCTTTCCAGCATCTTTTTCCTGTATTATTCATTTTTCATATTTGGTTCCTCATCGTCCACGGCTTCTTATTGGTTATTCGAAGCTACCCTCGCCATGATTACTCATATTGAGGGGGTACCCCCCATCCGCGACCCGGGGGACGCGCTGGCTAGCCTGAGGGAAAAGGCCACCACCTTCTCACCTGTATGAGTCTTTATGTGGCTAGTTAGATTACTATTAGTCATAAAACTTTTCCCACAGGTTTTACAAGAAAATGGCTTCTCACCTGTATGGATTTTTATGTGAGTAGTTAATATTCCACTAGATGTGAAACTTTTCCCACATGTTTTACAAGAATAGGGCTTCTCACCTGTGTGAGTTCTCAAGTGACGAGTCAAACCAGAACGCTCATTGAAACGTTTTCCACATGTTTCACAAGAAAAAGGTTTCTTCCCTGTGTGTATTTTCATGTGAGAAGTTCGCATACCACTAGTTGCAAAACTTTTCCCACATGTTTGACATGAATAGGGCTTCTCACCTGTGTGAGTTCTCATGTGGCGAGTCAAATCAGAACGTACATTGAAACGTTTTCCACATGTTTCACAAGAAAAAGGTTTCTTCCCTGTGTGTATTTTCATGTGAGTAGTTCGCATACCACATGTTGCAAAACTTTTCCCACATGTTTCACAAGAATAGGGCTTCTCACCTGTGTGAGTTCTCATATGGTTATTGAAAACACTAGTCCAAAGAAAAGATTTCCCACATATTTTACAAGAAAAACGCTTCTCACCAGTGTGAGTTTTTATGTGGGTTGTTAGATTACTATTAGTCCTAAAACTTTTCCCACAGGTCTTACAAGCAAACAGCTTCTCACCTGTATGGATTTTTACGTGGTTAATTAATATTCCCCTCGTTGTGAAACTTTTCCCACATGTTTTACAAGAATAGGGCTTCTCACCTGTGTGCATTCTCATATGTTGATTCAAAACACTGCGCCAAAAGAACGATTTCCCACATGTTTTACAAGAGTATGGCTTGTCACCTGTGTGAGTTTTCATGTGACGATTCAGCCGAGACTGACTAATGAAATGCTTCCCACATGTGGTACAAGAATAAGGCTTCTTACTTGTGTGCGTTTTTATGTGTGCATTTAACGCGTAACTAAATATGAAACTTTTTCCACATATTTCACAATGGTAGGGCTTCTCACCTGCATGAATTCTCATGTGGTCAGTCAAAAACTTCCTTCGACTGAAACTTTTCGCACATGTTTTACAAGAATAAGGCTTCTCTCCTGTATGGCTTCGCATGTGGCAAATTAAAACCTGCTTATATGTGAAACTTTTCCCACATGTTTCACAAGTGTAAGCCTTCTCCCCTGTATGGATTTTCATGTGTGTCACTAATACACTCCTAGACGTGAAACTCTTCCCACATGTTTCACAACAGTATGTATTGTCTCCTGTGTGAATTCTCATATGATCGTTTAAAATCCTAATCTGACAGAAACTTTTTCCACATATTCTACAAAAATATTCCTTGTTGCCTGTGTGAATTTTCATGTGTCTGGGAAGAGAAGTATTTTGGGTGAAACATTTCCCACATATTTCACAGCAATACAGCTTCTCATTTGTGTGAGTTTTCATGTGAATTTTCAAACGTTCACTTCGAGCAAAATGTTTTCCACATGTAGCACAAGTGTATGGCCTCTCATTTGTATGAATTTTCATGTGAGCTTTCAAACGATTACTTTGAGCAAAATGTTTTCCACATGTTGTGCAAGTATATGGCATGGCACCTGTGTGCATTCTCATGTGGATAGACAATATTCTTCTGTTGACTGATTTTCCACAAATGCTGCAACTTGGAAAATCTGGATTCACTACTGTATGGATTGCATGAGGTTTCTTCATTTGGGAATCATTTCTGAAGTTATCAGTCTCCTGCTTCACTTCTAGCTGGTCTTGATCCCAACCGATAAGTAATTCTTCCTCTTTAACCTGCGTAGCATCTTGTTCATTTTGCTCCAGAACCAAGTTCTTCTCCGGGTTACAGAGCTGCTGGATAGTAAGAACTCCCTCCTCCTTACAGTCACGTAGCTTTGGGTTTTTGTCACAAGTGTTACAAAAATACGGCTTCTCACCCGTTTCAGCTTTCAAGCGACCAATGAAATGTTTCCCACATGCTACACAACAATATGTCTTCTCACCTTTGTGAATTCTCACATGCCGATTAAAGTTAGAACGAAAAGCAAAGTACTTCCCACATGTTTCACAAAAGTGTTCCTTCTCACCTGTATGAACTTTCATGTGCATCTTCAAATAGCCCTTTTGAGAGAAACATTTCCCACATGTAGTGCATGAAAATGATTTCTCACCTGAGTGGCTTCTCATATGGATCTCTAATTTTCTCCTTTCAAATTTTTTCCCACAGATGTTGCAAGCACTTAACTCTGGGCATTTGTCACAAGTTTCACAAAATTGCAGCTTCTCACAAGTTTTCAAAAGACCAGTGAAATGTTTGCCACATGATTCACAAGAGTATTGCTTGTCATCTTTGTGACGTTTCATGTGCCTACCAAGATACTGACTTAAAGTGAAACTTTTCCTACATAGTTCACAGGAATGCAGCTTCTCGGTTGTGTGTGTTTTCATATGATTTGTCAAATGATCACTTCGGGAGAAACATTTCCCACATGTAGTGCATGAATATGGCTTCTCACCTGTGTGGATTCTCATATGGATCTGTAATCTTTCAAAATTTTTCCCACAAATGTTGCAAGCATTTGACTTGGCTACTGTTGCAATTTTGTTATGGTTCTTCATTTTTTGCTTCATTAAATCGCTATCCGTATATTTTATCGATGTATTGGTCTCCTGCTTCAGTTCAAGCTGCTCTTCCTCTTGACTGACACGTAGGTCTTTATCTTCCTCTTTAACCAGTGAAATATCATGTTCTTCCTGGTCTCGATTGGAGCTTTTCTCTTGATTGCAGAATTGCTGGACAGTGAGAACCTCCTCCTCCTCCTCCTTACAATTATGTAGCTGTGGGGCACCTGAAGGTACAAAGAGACATGAGAAGAATGCTTCTAATAAAAACTATAAAATTCTCCAGTTAATCCAAAATGCTGAAGTGAGACTACTAACAGACATTAAAAAAAGGGATCACATTTCTTCCATATTCGCCTCCCTCCATTTGCTCCCTGTAAAAGTCAGAATTTAAATCTTTCGCTGACATATAATGCTCTGTTATCTTTAAGACCTGATTGTCCGATATTATCCTAACAGAATAATATGTTCATGGAATGCAGGACTTTTAGGATGCAGTCTGTGCTGACTGAGGTTTGACCCCTAAAGCCTGGAATGTTTTACAAGTGTGATCGCTTCCTACTGTTCTGCAGAATGGAACATTTCCTCATTTTTGGAACTTTGGAGGTTTACTCAATCTGTAGTAGTATTGGAAAGGGAATAGACAAAGGTCAGGGTCTAAGTCCTCCAAGATTTGTCTTTGATACAATGATTTTGGTTTGAAAAACCTACACCATTTCTTCTTCCTGTAATTCTCACATTTACAAGTTTTAGAAATAAACTAAGTGGGAAACGAAATTCGAACTCGTCCAAGATTTCTCATAGATATAACTATGGTATTGATTTGAAAAGCCTGCGTTATTTCTTTCTGGAGTTTGGAAGGAAGAAAGTAGTTGATACAGGGTCTGGGTGGTAGGGAAGAATTACCAGATGACTGGAAAAGTACAGCAAAAGTATTGAGGGAAATGGGTAGAAGGGTATGTGGTGTATCCAGTGGACAGAGGAAGGAATACAAGACTGTGGTGGAAGAAGGAGGTACAGGAAAGTATTCAAAGGAAGAGGTTAGTAAAGGAAAAGTGGGATAGTCAGGGAGATGAAGAAAGTAGACCTTCTACTTACTTACTTACTTACTTACTTCTAATCAAGGCGCATGGCAAAGAGAGAGGTGGCAAAGGAAAAGGCATATAGTGAGTTGTATGAGAGGCTAAACGCTAAGGAAGGAGAAAAGGACTTGTATCGATTGACTAGACAGTGATTGAGCTGGAAAGGATGTGCAGCAGGTTAGGCTGATTAAGGACAGAAATGGTAATGTACTAACAAATTGACCAGTGTGTGTTGAGAAGTTGGAAGGAGTACTTTGAAGAGCTGATAAATAAAGAAAATGAGAGAGAGAGGAGGATGGATGGATGGATGAAGGAAAGATGGTAAAGAAGGAAGTCCCGAGGATTAGCAAGGCAGAAGTGAGGGCAGCTTTGAAGAGGATGAAGAATGGAAAGGCGGTTGGTTCAGATGACATACCTGTGGAGGTATGGAGATGTTTAGGAGAGATGGCAATGGACTTTTTAACCTGAATGTTTAACACAATCTTGAAAAGTGAGAGGATGCATGAGGTGTGGAGAAGTGTTTTGGGACCACTCTTCCAGAACAAAGGTGATGCTCAGAGCTACAGTAACTACAGAGGCATAAAGTTGATCAGCCACACTATGAAGATATGGGAAAGAGTTGTTGAAGCCAGGTTAAGAGGAGAGGTCACAAACCGGAGTGGTGGCCTTAAGATAGAGCATCTGCCCCACAACCGGGAGGTCGGGGTTCAAATACCGGCTGGCTCACGCCAAAGACCATATATTTGTATTTGTATTTTGTATGCTTTATTAATTCCAGAGGGAAATTCAGGGCATCCACCTGGATGGATGAGGCAGCCACAGTACGGTGCACAATCCCTTCACTAGTCACACACACATTCACACCTAGGGCCACTTAAGAGTCTCCAGTTAACCTAACTTGCATGTTTTTGGCCTCTGGAAGGAAACCACAGTACCCAGGGTAAACCCACGCTGACACAGGCAGAACATGCAAACTCCACACAGAAGGGTCACAATGGCGAGGGGGTGGAATCGAACCACCGATAGTCAGGGGTGGAATCAATCCCGTGACCTTCTTACAGTGCTGCCACAGTGCCAACAACTGTGCCACCGAGCTCCACAAATAAAAACAGAACTTTCTGTTGTCCAGCTTGGTGCTCAGCAAAAATGGAACACAGGAGGGACATGTGGGCGGCAGTGGCTCAGGAGGTAGAGCGGGCCATCCAATAACCAGAGGGCTGGTGGTTCAAATCCCACTCTCCCCAGCCATCCTGCCGTTGTGTCCCTGGGCAAGACACTTCACCCACCTTGCCTCCAGTGTTCATGACACTGGGTATGAATGTGTATAAATGTTTGGTAGTGGTCGCAGAGGCCGTTTGCGCGGATTGGCAGTCACATTTTTGTCCGTCTGCCCCAGAGCAGCTGTAGCTACAGTGGTAGCTTACCACTACCAAAGTCTGTCTGGAGTGAATGAATAATTGACTCACTGTAAGCACTTTTGAGATGTCACTTGACATGCAACGCGTCATATAAATCTAATCCATCATTAGGGCCTGAGCCACTGACAACGTCAGTCGGCGAAAGCCCTAATGTATCTGCTCCATTTATTTTTTATTAGGGCCTGAGCCACTGACGTCAGTCGACGAAAGCCCTATTGTAATTGATCAGCTCGAAGAAATTCTTCCGCCTAAACGAATTAATTTTTCACCCTCTGAATGTTAACCAAAACGTGATTTTTTTAGGCAGACCCCTCAGACCCGGCAAAAAATTTGATAAACTGGAAAACATATGTGCCCCAACACCACTCATTTTTGTGGGTGGGGCCAAACATATAAGGTCTATGGAGACTGGAGACCATAAACTTTGCCATACAGACATAAAATTTGGGTGAGGTGTGCATCACCTCAAGACATGCAAAAAACATAACTGTGGCCCATACCCACCACCAACAGGAAGGCCGCCATCTTGCCTCATAGTCACCCCACCTCCAATTCAGGAAAAATTCACACCTCGCATTTGAACGAACTAGTCCTAGGGACCTGCTCCGATTGAGCTCATTTTTACATGGCAGCATCTATAGGCATTGGCCATTAAAAATTATATAAATTAAGTCAAAATCTCAAAAGGTGTGGCCAGGGCGCCACGGTGAAGTTTGACTCTTCCCCTTACAACTTCAAACAGCTGTCACTCGGGCAAAAATTGTCCGATGTCCCCCAAACTTTCCATGATGGAAAACAGTCCCGCCCCAAACACGTCAACATTAAAATACCTGACAAAAGATATAGCACAACATAGTGGTTAATGAAACAATTGCTGAAAACTGTTTTATTTATTAATCACGTGTCACTTGCCAGACTGACGTGAAATTTTCTGAGATTAATCACACCACAGGGATGATCATAACTGCACATCAACTTTAGCATGACGTCACATGTATTACCATGGACACGCCCTCCTCGCCATTCAATCCTTGATCTTTTTTACAGGACTAGGAATGACCTGGAGTCATGAAATCTTGAACATAGGTTGAGGTGACTGTAATATATAGTCTTACATGGGTGGACAACACATAACTGATAGGTAAGTGTTCCCATGGTGACATGGCGTACGCTGACTCTTCGCCATGGAATATCAAAAACTTGCAAATTGGACAAACTTCATCTGATTTCCACCAAATTTTCGACAATGGATACGACTCACGCCCCAAACGTGTCTATGTAAAAATAATAAAAGTTACAGCGCCACCTTGTGGTTAGAGCAACAGACACTTGTAAATTGGACAAACTTTGTACGATTTTCACATAATTTTGCACAGTCGATATTAGTCCAACTGCAAACACATGTATATAAAAATAATAAACACAAGTTATAGAGCCCCCGGGTGGTTAAAGGAAGAATTGCTGAAAACTGTTTTATTTATTACTCACACGCCGCTGGCCAGAATAACATGACATTTTCTGAGATTCATTAAACCACAGCGAAGATCATAACTGCATATCAACTTTAGCATGACATCAAACGTGTTACCATGGACACGCCCTCCTCGCCATTCAATCCATGAGCTTATGGGGAGGGGTGGGAAGGTCCTGGAGTCATGAAATTTGGAACATAGGTTGAGGTTATTGTCATATATAGTCCAACAGTATATGGGTGGACAACACATAACTGACAGGGAAGTGTTTCCATGGCGACATGGCGAAGGTTGACTCCTCGCCATGAAATATCGGAAAGTTGTATCTTGGACAAACTTTGTTTGATTTTCACCAAATTTTCGACAATGGATAATAGTCCCACTCTGAACACTCCTATATAAAAAAACAAAAGCTAGAGCGCCGCCAAGTGGTTACAACATCAGAACCTTGTAAACTGGACAAACTTTGTACGATTTACGCCAAATTTTATACGATCAATATTCGCCCTGCCCCGAACGCGTCTATATTCAAATCATAAAAGATTTAGCACCCCCTACTGATTAAAGGAAGAATTGCTGATGACTGTTTTCTTTATTTTTCTCTCACCAGCTGAATAAAATGAAATGAAGGAATGACTAGGGCTCATTGACAGTGCATGTACAAAGAACAGAACTGTTTCCATGGCGACCAGCGTGCTTCAATGGCTTTCTCACCCTGCAAAACATGACAGTTACAGCTCAGACAATCCTCTTCTGATTTGGACCAAACTTTGCACAAATCATACTAATCCCACTCTGAACATGTCTGCATATCAATACTCAAAAAACTGTCACACCCGCACCTACTGCTGACATTAGGTACTGCACAAAATTGTTTCAGATTTTGCGCAAAGACCAGTAGTCACAATGACATGACATTTTCACTGGTGGAAGTCACTTTTGTCCTGCGATAAGCACAGTTGCAGTGCCCCCTAATGATTAAAGGAAGAATTGCTGACGACTGTTTTCTTTATTTTTCTCTCACCAGCTGAATAAAATGACATGAAGGAATGACTAGGGCTCATTGACAGTGCATGTACAAAGTACAGAACTGTTTCCATGGTGACCAGCGTGCTTCAATGGCTTTCTCACCATGCAAAACATGACAGCTAAAGCTCAGACAATCCTCTTCTGATTTGGACCAAACTTTGCACAAATCATACTAATCCCACTCTGAACATGTCTGCATATCAATACTCAAAAAACTGTCACACCCGCACCTACTGCTGACATTAGGTACTGCACAAAATTGTTTCAGATTTTGCGCAAAGACCAGTAGTCACAATGACATGACATTTTCACTGGTGGAAGTCACTTTTGTCCTGCGATAAGCACAGTTGCAGTGCCCCCTAATGATTAAAGGAAGAATTGCTGACGACTGTTTTCTTTATTTTTCTCTCACCAGCTGAATAAAATGACATGAAGGAATGACTAGGGCTCATTGACAGTGCATGTACAAAGTACAGAACTGTTTCCATGGTGACCAGCGTGCTTCAATGGCTTTCTCACCATGCAAAACATGACAGCTAAAGCTCAGACAATCCTCTTCTGATTTGGACCAAACTTTGCACAAATCATACTGATCCCACTCTGAACATGTCTGCATATCGATACTCAAAAAACTGTCACACCCGCACCTACTGCTGACATTAGGTACTGCACAAAATTGTTTCAAATTTTGCGCAAAGACCAGTAGTCACAATGACATGACATTTTCACTGGTGGAAGTCACTTTTGTCCTGCGATAAGCACAGTTGCCATGGAAACAAACTCCTTGCCTTTCAATAACTGACACTTGTACATTGGACAAACTTGGTACAATTTGCACTAAATTTTCTACGATCGATGTTAGTCCCGCACCGAACGTGTCTACATAAAAATAATAAACAAAAGTTTTAGCGCCCCTATTGATTAAAGGAAGAATTGCTGACAACTTTTTTCCTTTCTTTTTCTCTCACCAGCAAAAAAAATAACATGAAGAAATGACTAGGGTTCATTGACAGTACATGTACAAAGTACAGAACTGTTTCCATGGTGACCAGCATGCTTTAAGGGCTTCCTTGCATTGCAAATCTTGACCTTTATAGCTTGAGCTTTATAGACTCGTCTGATTTGGGCCACACTTTGCACAAATCATACTGATCCCACTCTGAACATGTCTGCATATCAATATTCACAAAACTATCACACCAGCACCTACTGTTGACATGAGGTACTGCACAAAATTGTATCAAATTTTGCGCAAAGACAAGTAGTCACAATGACATGACATTTTCACTGGTTTCTCAGAGTGCATTGGCCTACCCTCAGTGGAAGACACTTTTGTCCTGTGATAAGCACAGTTGCCATGGAAATGCATTCATTGCAATTCAAAGTATTTTTTACTTTGGAGGCGGGGGAAGTCCAAGGGTCGCCTAATGTGGAATGGAAGTCAAGGTTACTCTCTTCTTTAGTTCTGTATCGGTCTGCAACATGTACTTCAAATGTTAAGTCTTACAATGGACACATGTCCAGGTTTACCCTTTTCACCATACGTTGGACAGTTCTAAAACAAACTGTGTCGGATTTTCACTGTAATTGTCACCCAACTCTGCATGCAGCTACATAACAATATTTGATAAAAGTTATAGCACCACTTACTGCTCAAAGGAAGCTCTTGCCAAATGGTTTACTTTATTATTCCCGCAGCCCTTGCAGCGACAACTGGAAATTTTCCGAGACAGCAAGGTACAACGGGTACTGGGTTGCACGGGTGTGTGGAGGTCGAAGGCCAGCTTCCACCTGCTTGCAGGTTTTATTATTATTTTTCCATCAAATGATTGCATTTTTCACCTTCTGAATGTTAACCAAAACACGATTTTTTTTGGCAAACCCCTCAGACCTGGCAAAAAATTTGATAAACTGGAAAACATATGTGGCCCCCCCACCCCTCATTTTTGTGGGTGGGGCCAAACGTACAAGGTCTATGGAGACTGGAGACCATAAACTTTGCCGTACAGACATAAAATTTGGATGAGGTGTGCATCACCTCAAGACATGCAAAAAACATAATTGTGGCCCATACCCACCGCCAACAGGAAGGCCTCCATCTTGCCTCAAAGTCACCCCACCTCCAATTCGGAAAAAAGTCACACCTTGTATTTGAACGAATTAGTCCTAGGGACCTGCTCCGATTGATCTCATTTTTACATGGCAGCAGGTAAAGGCATTGGCCATTAAAAAGTGTATAAATTAAGTCAAAATCTCAAAAGGTGTGGCCTAGGCACCATGGCGAAGTTTGACTCCTCCCCTTACAACTTCAAACAGCTGTAACTCGGGCAACACTTGTCCGATGTCAACCAAACTTTCCATGATGGAAAATAGTCCCGCCCCGAAGGGGTCGACATTAAAATACCTGACAAAAGATATAGTGCCACATAGTGGTTAACAAAAGAATTGCTGAAAACTCTTATTTATTACTCACAAGTCATTTGCCAGATTGATGAGAAATTTTCTGAGAATCATCACACCAAAGGGATGATCATAACTGCACATCAACTTTAGCATGATGTCACACGTGTTACCATGGACACGCCCTCGGGGAGGGGTGGGAAGGTCCTGGAGTCATGAAATTTGGACCATATGTTGGGGTGACTGTTATATATTGTCCTATATGGGTGGACGACACATAACTGACAGGGAAGTGTTTCCATGGCGCCATGGCATAGTTTGACTCCTCCGCTTTCAAAATCATGCAGCTGTAATTCGGGCAAAATTTGTCCGATGTACACCAAAGTTTCCATGATGGAAAACAGTCCCACCCCGAATGCAGCTACATCAAAATCCCTGACAACAGATACAGCGCCACATAGTGGTTAACAAAAGAATTGCTGAAAACTGTTTTATTTATTACTCATGCGCTGCTGTCCAAAATGATGTGAAATTTTCTGAGATTGGTCCGACCACAGCGATGATCATAACTGCACATCAACTTTAGCATGACGTCAGAAGTGTTACCATGGACACGCCTTTCTCGCCATTCAATCCGTGAGCTTATGGGGAGGGGTGGGCAAGTCCTGGAGTCATGAAATTTGGAACATAGGTTGAGGTGACTGTCCTTTATAGTCCTATATGGGTGGACAACACACAACTGACAGGGAAGTGTTTCCATGGCGCCATGGCATAGTCTGACTCCTCCCCTTTCAAAATCATGCAGCTGTAATTCGGGCAAAACTTGTCCGATGTGCACCAAAGTTTTCATGATGGAAAATAGTCCCACCCTGAACGCATCTACATCAAAAGACCTGACAAAACATATAGGGCCACCTACTGGTTAACGAAAGAATTGCTGAAAACTCTTATTTATTACACACGCACCACTTGCCAGAATGACGTGAAATTTTCTGAGATTCATCAGACCACAGCAATGATCATAACTGAACACCAACTTTAGCATGACGTCTCACATGTTGCCATGGACACGCCCTCCTCGCCAGTCAATCCATGAGCTTATGGGGAGGGGTGGGAAGGTCCTGGAGTCATGAAATTTGGACCATAGGTTGAGGTCACTGTCATATATACAGTGGGGCAAAAAAGTATTTAGTCAGCCACCAATTGTGCAGGTTCTCCCACTTAAAAGATGAGAGACGTCTCCAATTTTCATCATAAGTATACCTCAACTATGAGAGACAAAAAGAGAAAAAAAAAAAATCCAGAAAATCACATTGTCTGATTTTTAAAGAATTTATTTGCAAATTATTGTGAAAAATAAGTATCTGGTCAATAACAAAAGTTCATCTCAATACTTTGTTATATACCCTTTGCTGGCAATGACAGAGGTCAAACGTTTTCTGTAAGTCTTCACAAGGTTTTCAAACACTGTTGCTGGTATTTTGGCCCATTCCTCCATGCAGATCTCCTTTAGAGCAGTGATGTTTTGGGGCTGTCGCTGGGCAACACGGACTTTCAACCCTCTATGGGGTTGAGATCTGAAGACTGGCTAGGCCACTCCAGGACCTTGAAATGCTTCTTACAAAGCCACTCCTTTGTTGCCCGGGCGGTGTGTTTGGGATCATTGTCATGCTGAAAGACCCAGCCACGTTTCATCTTCAATGCCCTTGCTGATGGAAGGAGGTTTTCACTCAAAATCTCACGATACATGGCCCCATTCATTCTTTCCTTTACACGGATCAGTCGTCCTGGTCCCTTTGCAGAAAAACAGCCCCAAAGCATGAGGTTTCCACCCCCATGCTTCACAGTAGGTATGGTGTTCTTTGGATGCAACTCAGCATTCTTTCTCCTCCAAACACGACAAGTTGAGTTTTTACCAAAAAGTTCTATTTTGGTTTCATCTGACCATATGACATTCTCCCAGTCCTCTTCTGGATCATCCAAATGCTCTCTAGCAAACTTCAGACGGACCTGGACATGTACTGGCTTAAGCAGGGGGACACGTCTAGCACTGCAGGATTTGAGTCTCTGGCGGCGTAGTGTGTTACTGATGGTAGCCTTTGTTACTTTGGTCCCAGCTCTCTGCAGGTAATTCACCAGGTCCCCCCGTGTGGTTCTGGGATTTTTGCTCACCGTTCTCGTGATCATTTTGACCCCACAGGGTGAGATCTTGCGTGAAGCCCCAGATCGAGGGAGATCATCAGTGGCCTTGTATGTCTTCCATTTTCTAATAATTGCTCCCACAGTTGATTTCTTCACACCAAGCTGCTTACCTATTGCAGATTCAGTCTTCCCAGCCTGGCGCAGGACTACAATTTTGTTTCTGGTGTCCTTTGACAGCTCTTTGGTCTTGGCCATAGTGGAGTTTGGAGTCTGACTGTTTGAGGTTGTGGACAGGTGTCTTTTATACTGATAACAAGTTCAAACAGGTGACATTAATACAGGTAACGAGTGGAGGACAGAGGAGCCTCTTAAAGAAGTTACAGGTCTGCGAAAGCCAGAAATCTTGCTTGTTTGTAGATGACCAAATACTTATTTTCCACCATAATTTGCAAATAAATTCTTTAAAAATCAGACAATGTGATTTTCTGGATTTTTTTTTTTCTCATTTTGTCTCTCATAGTCTAGATCAGGGGTCACCAACGCAGTGCCCGCGGGCACCATGTCGCCCGCAGGGACCACATGTGTCGCCCGCAGGCCTGTTCTAAAAATAGCACAACTCGCAAGTGAGCTGCGTCTAAGATGTAATTTTTTCTGCCGCTATTTTTTATTTTATATTTTTTATATTTTTTAAAATCACACTTGCATTTATATAGATTTTAAAATGACAATGTCTTAAAAATAAAAAAAAATGAAAATATGTTTATTATACGTAAAGTTAAGGTGAACTCTGACCTAGTTCAAAGGTCAGTATTGTGCGCATGACAAAACCTTCGCGCTTGTGGAGCGTAAGCTTAGCTAGCGGGCAGTTAAGATGGTGGGCGCAGTGCAGGTTTCCAAGCCCAAAAACATGGCAAAAAAAAGACAGAAAATTTATCATTTTCCAAAGTGAGCGGGAGGAAGAGTTCTTTTTTACTACCGTGAAAGGAAGCTGCGTGTATTTCATTTGCGGGGCAATGGCGAAGCGCCACTTCACTACCCACTCTTTTTTTTTTTTTTTTGGACTTATCTTGTACCCGTAGGTAGATTTGTTCTGCAGTCCGGTGACAAGCCACCAGCCGCTGGTGCGCAAGCGCCCCTTAACTCCCTAACCTGCATGTTTTTGCATGAAAAACGAGAACATGCACCACCAGAACATGCAAACTCCACACAGATCACTGTTGGCCGGGGGCAGGGATCGAACCCGCGATCCCCCGGCCGAGGGTAAACTGCTGCCGCGGTGCCAACCACTGCGCCACAGTGCATATAAGCACTCAGTGCTTGTTTAGTTTCTTCTCATGAAAGGACAGTGCTGGTTGCTCAAGCATGATTCTTGGCAAGAACTGTATGGATATAATTCCAGTGAAGAAGAACACACAAAAGTGTGTTTATTAAATGTAACAGATTTTGAGCAGAATTGCAGCAGATTTGTTCAGTTAAAAATGTGATAAGATTTATTTAATATGAAAGATGATTTTTCTTAAATGTTGCATAACTTTTTCAAACATGGTTCAACATAGTTCATGAATTAAAAGGGTTTAGTTTTTTATGGTTAAAAGGGACTGGTGAAAACTGGACATTTTTTTATGAAATGTAGAAGGGATCATCTGAACAATTGCTGAGATTAATAAAAATAAAGTGTTGAATATTGATCTTGTCTGTTACCCACTCTAAGTTATTGATAATTATTTATTTATGTGTGTGTATATATACACACACACACACACAATTTGTTATTTTAGAGGAGTGTGTCAAGCTGGTGCCCTTCACATGACTCGATACCCATGAAGTAGCTCTTGGTTTCAAAAAGGTTGGTGACCCCTGGTCTAGGTATACACTACCATTCAAAAGTTTGGGGTCACTTAGAAATTTCCTTATTTTTGAAAGAAAAGCACTTTTTTTCAATGAAGATAACTTTAAACTAATCACAAATAGACTCTATACATTGCTAATGTGGTGAATGACTATTCTAGCGGCAAATGTCTGGTTTTTGGTGCAATATCTACATAGGTGTATAGAGGCCCATTTCCAGCAACTATCACTCCAGTGTTCTAATGGTACAATGTGTTTGCTCATTGCGTCAGAAGGCTAATGGAAGATTTAGCTTCCAGGCAGGAAGAAAACAGGAAGACCACAGAGAAGATTTATGGATATAGTGAAGGAAGACATGGAGAGGGTTGGCATCACAGAGGAAGATGAAAGGGATAGGGTGAGGTGGAGGCAAATGATCTGCTGTGGAGACCACTAAAGGAAGTAGCCAAAAGAAGAAGAATTCTTTCTTGAGTTATTGCGTTCTCAAGGTTGGTGTGAATGCCACTGCTGCCCATCTGCCCGGCAGTGTGACAACAATATCCCTCCAGCCTTTTAGAGGCTGAGGGGTAAAAATGTGGTTAAATTACAGTTAACGAACACACCATGTTTGAGTGAATGGAACCTTAAAGCAGGACAACTTGGGATCTGGATCAACCTATTCCAAGTGCTCCACAACAATACAGATCGCTACCAGTTCATCATTTTAAGACCATTTCTTAAACACTCACACAGAACATTTAACATTTTTACCAGTTTCAGTCTCCCCAAGAGTCTTTGACATCAGAGAGTTGTCATCACTTGATCCAGAGTCCACATGCTGGCTTCCTTCTTCATCTTTGTTCTCAGTATCAGCAGAGTATTCACTGAGGAGCTGTCCATCATTTGCTTTGACTTCATTGTGGTCGATTTCTTCACTTTTAGGAGTCACTGTGAAGGTATCGGCCTCCAGTTTCATTACCAACAACTCTCCCTCATGACTGGCACACACGTCCTCCTCTTCCTCTTTAATCTGTGTAGGCTCCAGCTCCTCTTCTTCCTGTGTGATCTGTTGAGGATCTGGTTCCTCCTCTTTTACTTTTATCTGTGGATCTGTTTTTTCACGGTCGAGAGTAGAGTTTCTCTCCTGGTCACAGAGCCCCTGGTCTGGCTGAACATTCTCCTCACTAAAGGCAGGTTGTTGAGAGAAATCTGGAGGGACAAAAAGACACAAGAAAAGAGTGTCTACAGAAAATATTTTTTTTTAATAATCTGACATTGTCGCTTTCCTAACATTTTCCAAACATGTTCAATCTGAATATCTAATATTTTTTTCTTAATTTAATTGTTTCTTGTCTCTCAGAACTCCATGGTAGATAAACAAGATGATGATGAAAACCAGGCAGCAGTCAAGAGGAAAAAGGACTGCAGGCAAGATTTATAGAACAAAAACAATGTGGTGTTTGGTCTTTTGTAAATTTATCTAAGAATCTTATTTATTGGAGAGCTTCTATTCTGAAGCAGTATTCCAGTATTTCAATTATTTAAAAAAAAAACAAAAAAAAAAACCCAATTGCTGCTCATATGGGGGGGGGGGGGGCTAAAAAGTTCATAGTGGTCAAATTTGACCAAATGTGGTTTATTTTTCAACATAGTCTCCCCTTCGGTCCACACACTTCTTCCATCGGTGTTGCAGCACTGGATCCCTGCGGTTGAAAAATAAACCACATTTGGTCAAATTTGATCACTATGAACGTTCAGAAATGAACGTTACTGTACAGAAATGAAACTGTGACTTCAAAACCGAGAAATGAACGTTACTGTACAGAAATGAAACTGTGACTTCAAAACCGAGATGCATACCTAACCAAAACGTTATCCCCCATTAAATACAATGAACAAGAACATTGTTCATTGTGTTTAATGGCATTGATCTTCAAAGAGTTTTCTTTAAAGATCCCAATACTAAATGATGGAGAGCAGTTTTCAACTTTTCAATATAATTACTGTGGCAGAACCAAATTATGATAAGCCCATCATCCACAAATATACAAACCATAGCTGTAGGTCAAGATCCCAAGGTGAACCTATGTAGCAAGTATGGTGACCCTAGAGAGCTTTACACGTTCTATAGTAAGAGATCATAGGAGTGCCAAACTTGACCTTTGACCCCAAACCTGTAGTTAGAAGTAATGGTCTCAGAGTAAACCTGTGTACCAGGTTTGGTGACTCGAGCTTTCTTTGTTGTTAAGATATACTTGATAAGGCATTTTGATGTTAACCTTTGTCCTTGCAATCCCCAAACCACAGTTGTACTTCAGGGTCACAGGGTGAACCTGTGTACCAAGTTTGGTGACCCTAGCTTTACTCATACAGTAATAAGGCATAAGGAATGTTAACCTTGACCTTTGACCTGAAACCCAGTTAGAGGTTAACATCCCAAGGTGAAACTGTGGAGCAAGTTTGGTGACTCTAGCTTTCTTTGTTGTTGAGATACAGTTTATAACATCATGGTGACTTGCCCACTTGCTCTGACAATTGCATGTTTTTTGTGGTTTTGTTTTGTTTGTGTATTTGTCCAATTGTTGTTGAAACTGTAGAAACATCAGCTTAGTATGTGCGCGTTCATTCAGGGACTCCTAGCAATGGAAATTGCACTGCTTTTTGGACTTTTATGTCAAAGGTTACCTGAGCCAACGCCGCAGGAGTGGGATGCTTCTAGCATGGAGCTACACTGCAGCATGGGGCAACCTGCAGTTGTCTATGCACGGGACACACTCCTGCCTGTCTGGACTACATCGAGCACTGCCCCAACTTCACCCCAGCTGCTGGCTCACATACCGAGGGAGCTGGTGAGATCAACGTGCTGGCGGTGGAGGAGACCCAGAGACAGGCGCCACTCATGGCCAGACTAGGCTGACGAAATGCGGCAGACGGAGGGAATTAGGGGGAGACTGAGAGCCAGGAAATTCAGACCAGCACTCCCCACTATCATCTTCCTCTTTTGGATGTTCCCTTTACGGGTCGCCACAGAGGATCATCTGTCTCCATCTCACCCTATCCCTTGCATCTTCCTCTGTAGCACCAACCCTCTCCATGACCTCCTTCACTACATCCATGGATCTTCTCTGTGGTCTTCCTCTTCTCCTCCTCCATCGTCAACATCTTTTGTCCAATCTATCCCTCCTCTGCACATGTCCAAACCATCTCAGCCTTGCCTCTCTTACTTTGTCTCCAAACCCCTCAACCTGAGCTGTCCCTCTGATATATTCATTTCTAATCTTGTCCCTCCTAGTCACTCCCAATAAAAATCTTAACATCTTCAACTCTGCCACCCCCAGCTCAACCTCCTGTCTTTTTGTCAGCGCCACTGTCTCCAATCCATACATCATAGCAGGTCTCACAACCATCTTGTAAATCTTCCCTTTCACTCTTGCTGCTACCTCTCTGTCACAAATCATCTCTGACACTCGTCTCCACCCACTCAACCCTGCCTGCACTCTCTTCTTCAGCTCTCTTGTGCATTTTCCATTGCTTTGGATGGTTGACCCCAGGAATTTAAACTCATCAACTTTCACTACTGCTACTCCTTCCATCTTCACCGTTGCACCCACCTCCCTCTCAATGACACTCATATTATGTCTTGCTTCTACTGACTTTCATTCCTCTTCTCTCCAGAGCATACCGCCACCTCTCCAGGTTCTCTTCCACCTGCTCCCTATTCTCACTACAGATCACAATGTCGTCTGCAAACATCGTGGTCCACAGAGACTCTTGCCTGACCTCGTCTGTCAGCCTGTCCATCACCATGGCAAACAAGGGGGTCAGAGCCGATCCCTGATGTAATCTCACCCCCACCTTGAATCCATCCGTCACTCCTACAGGGTACTTCACCACCGTCTCGCTGTCCTCATACATATCCTACACCACCCTCACAAACTTCTCTGCCACTCCTGACTTTCTCATACAGTACCACATTTCCTGTCTTGGCAGCCTATCATATGCTTCTGTAGATCCACAATGACACAGTGCAACTCCTTCTGACCTTTTCTATACTTCTCCATCAGCACTCTTAGAGCAAACATTGCATCTATAGTACGCTTTCTTGGCATAAAACCATACTGCTGCTCACTGATTGTCACCCCTCCTCTTAACCTGGCTTCAACAACTCTTTCCCATATCTTCATAGTGTGGCTGATCAACTTTATGCATCTGTAGTTACCACAGCTCTGAGCATCACCTTTGTTCTGGAAAATTGGTACCAAAACACTTCTTCTCCACTCCTCAGACATCCTCTCACTCTCCAAGATTGTGTTAAAAAGTCTGGTTAAAAAGTCCATTGCCATCTCTCCTAAACATCTCCATACCTGTGCTGTTGCAATCCTGGAATTTTCCCATTGTGGGACTAATAAAGGCTTATCTTATCTTATCTTATCCCGCCACAAATATGTCATCTGGACCAACCGCCTTTTCATTCTTCATCCTCTTCAAAGCTGCCCTCAATTCCACTTTGCTAATCCTTGGGAATTACTTGTTCACTATCTTTCCTTCATCCATCTGCCTCTCTCTCTCATTTTCTTTATTCATCAGCTCTTCAAAGTACTCCTTCCACCTTCTCAACACACTCTCGTCATTTGTTAGTACATTACCATTTCTGTCCTTAATCAACCTAGCCTGCTGTACATCCTTTCCAGCTTGATCTCTCCATCTAGCCAGTCGATACAACTCCTTTTCTCCTTCCTAAGTGTCCAGCCTCTCATACACTCACTGTATACCTGATCCTTTGTCACCTCTCTTTGCCATGCACCTAGATTCCAAATACTCCTGTCTACTTTATTCATCTCCCTGACTATCCCACTTTTTCTTTACCATCCTCTTCCTTTGAATACTTTCCTGTACCTCCTCATTCCACCACCAAGTCTCCTCGTCTTCCTTCCTCTATCCAATGGATACACCACATAACTTTCTACCCATTTCCCCCAAAACTTTTGCTCTACTTTCCCAGTCATCTGGTAGTTCTTCCCTACCACCCAGAGCCTGTGTCAACTCCTTCCTAAACTCTGTGTGACCGTCTTCCTTCTGTAACTTCCCCCACTTCATCTTTGGCTCTGCCTTCACCGTTTTCCTCTTCTTGCTTTGCAAAGTCATCCTACAGACTACCATCCGATGCTGTCTAGCTACATTCTGCCCTGCCACCACATTGCAGTCTCCTATCTCTTTCAGATTTATCCTTCTGCAGAAGATGTAGTCCAACTATGTGCACCTTCCTCCACTTTTATAAGTCACTCTATGTTCCTCTCTCTTCTTGAAGTATGTGTTCACCACAGCCATTTCCATCCTTTTAGCAAAATCCACAACCATCTGTCCTTCCACATTTCTCTCCTTAAGACCATACCTACCCAGGACCTCATCAACTCTGTTCCCTTCACCTACATGTCCATTAGAGTCTGTTGCAGTCACCACTCTCTCCCACTTCATCCAGTTTACTTCAGAATTCCTCTTTCTTTTCTACCTGACATCCAACTTGTGGGGCATACACACTGACAGCATTAAACATCACACCTTTGACTTCTAGCTTCAGACTCATGATTCTGTCTTACTCCCTCTTTACCTCTTGAACACTCCTCACATACTCTTCCTTCAAGATTACTCCATTTCTCTTCCTATGTGCACCATGGTAAAACAGTTTAGATCCACCTCCAGTGCTCCTAGCCTTGCTTCCCTTCCGTCTGGTTTCTTGAACACGCAGTATATCTACCTTTCTTCTCCACCATATCAGCAAGCACTCTGCCTTTACCAGTCATAGTCCCTACATTTAACGTCCCTACTCTCACCTCCACACTTCTACCTTTCCTTTTCTCTCTCTCCCTCCCAACACGCCTTCCCCCCTGCCCTCCTCAATCTTTGACTAACAGTAGCCCAATTTCCACCAGCACCCTGTCAGTTAACAACACCTTCACTACAAAAATAGTGAAGGTGTATCCAAACAATAAAATCTACATAGCCAAAGACATCAAACAAACCTTGACTCGGAGGAAAGCAGCTTTCACAAAGAGAGACACACTGGAGCTGTGCAGGATAGAAAAGGAGCTTCCATCATCCATCCATCTTCTACCGCTTTTCCGGAGGTCGGGGTCGCAGAGGCAGCAGTTCAAGCAGAGAAGCCCAGACTTCCCTCTCCCCAGCCACCTGCTCCAGCTCTTCAGAGAGGATACCAAGGTGTTCCCAGACCAGCTGGGAGACATAGTCTCTCCAGCGAGTCCTGGGTCTGCCCCGGGGTCTCTTCCCAGTGGGACGTGCCCGAAACACCTCAAGTGGGAGGCGGTCAGGAGGCATCTGGATCAGATGCCCATACCACCTCAACTGGCTCCTTTCAATGCAGAGGAGCAGCAGTTCTACTCTGAGCCTCTCCCAGATGACTGAGCTCCTCACCCTATCTCCCTATGTCTAGCGATCCTACGGAGAAAGCTCATTTCAGCTGCTTGTATCCGCAATCTCGTTCTTTTGGTCATTACCCAAAGCTCGTGACCATAGGTGAGAGCAGGAATGTAGATTGACTGGTAAATCGACAGCTTTGCCTTAGAACTCAGCTCCCTCTTCACCACAACAGACAGATACAACGTCCGCATCACTGCAGATGCTGCTCCGATCCGTCTATCTCTCGCTCCATTCTCCCCTCACTCGTGAATAAGACCCCAGGATACTTAAACTCCTCCACTTGGGGCAGGAGCCTGTCCCCAACCCGGAGAGGACAATCCACCTTTTTCCGGCTGAGGACCATGGACTCGGACTTGGAGGTGCTGATTCTCATCCCAGCCACTTCACACTCAGCGGCAAACCGTCCCAGCAAGAACTGTAGGTCATTGCTGGATGAAGCCAGCAGGACAACATCATCTGCAAACAACAGAGATGAGATCCTGGGGTCACCAAGCATGCCACCTTCCATTCCCTGGCTGTGCCTAGAAATCCTGTCCATAAAAATTATGAACAGGATCGGCGACAAGGGGCAGCCCTGGCGGAGTCCAACTCTCACTGGGAATGAGTCCAATCGAGTGTTGGCAATACGAACCAAACTCTCACAACGGTCGTACAGAGACCAAATAACTCGGAACAACAAGCCCGATACCCCATACTCCTGAAGCACCCCCCACAAAAAACCATGAGGGATGCGGTCCAATGCCTTCTCCAAGTCCACAAAACACATGTAAAATGGTTGGGAAAACTCCCATGAACCCTCGAGAATTCTCGAGAGGGTGAAGAGCTGGTCTGATGTGCCACAGCCAGGACGAAAACCACATTGCTCCTCCTGAATCCGAGGTTCGACCAACGGCCGGACTCTCCTCTCCAGTACCTTGGCATAGACCTTCCCGGGGAGGCTGAGGAGTGTGATCCCTCTAAAGTTGGAGCACACCCTCCGGTCCCCTTTTTTGAAGAGAGGAACCACCACCCCGGTTTGCCATGCCAAAGGTACTGCCCCCAACCTCCACGCAATGTTGCAGAGGCGTGTCAACCATGATAGCCCTACAACATCCATGGCCTTGAGGTACTCAGGGCGAATCTCGTCCACCCCCGGGGCCTGGCCACCAAGGAGATTTTTAACCACCTTGGCGACCTCAGCCCTTGTGATAGGCGAGTCATCCCCCTCGTCCACAAGCCCTGCTTCCTCTGTGGAAGGCGTATCAGTGGGATTGAGGAGATCCTCAAAGTATTCCTTCCACCACCCGACGATATCCCCAGTTAAAGTCAACAGCGCCCCATCCGCACCATACACAGTGTGGACAGGGAGCTGCTTCCCCCTCCTGAGCTGCCAGACAGTTTGCCAGAATTTCTTCGAGGCCGACCGAAAGTCTTGTTCCATGGCCTCACCGAACTCCTCCCATACCCGGGTTTTTGCTTCAGCAACCACCCGAGTTGCACTCCACTTGGCCTGCCGGTACACCTCAGCTGCTTCGGGAGTCCCACAAGCCAACCAAGCCTGATAGGACTCCTTCTTCAGCTTAATGGCCCCCCTCACCACTGGTGTCCACCACTTGGTTCGGGGGTTGCCACCACGAGATGCACCGAACACATTGCAGCCACAGCTCTGAGCCACCGCTTCAACAATAGAGGTGGAGAACATGGCCCATTCAGACTCCATGTCTCCAGCAGGGATGGCAACAGGAAATTCTGATTTCAGCTGAAATCTAATTTGGTCGATTGACTTATAGGGGGGCCGGGGGGGCGCAGCCCCCCGAAGCTGGGAGGTTTTCAGTAAAACAGAAGTAATTTAGACTGAAAAAAATGATTAAAAAAAAAGAAATACTAGACTTAGATAAATCATTAAATTTAATGAAAAGTTAACTTACTTTTTCTTCAATGTTGTCTCACTGTCTTTAGTCCAACATCTTTAACAGTTCTATAAGAGTTTATTACACTATTTACACTGGTCACCAAGTTACTTCTAATGTGAAACTTTCTTCCTTTTGACAGCAAGCTGTGTCAGTCTCTGAACTTTGAACTTCATCTCCTTTTCTGGTTTCTTCAGAAACTGTCCGAGTGTTTCTGTTACCTCGTCGAACTTTGAGCCAATTTTCACCTTTACCGTCACTTTTCTCTCAAGCCACTTCCATCGGAACTTATTTTTGACACTTTTGTCTATTTCTAGCACTGATGACTCCTGATCCTTCAATAAAAATCTCATAATTCCGCTGAAAACAATACCGAAAGCTCAGAATTCCAACACGAACCAGGGATGTGATTTGGAGTTGGGGAAATTATCTGAAAATTTAGCAGGGGGTCTGGTGGGACGCAGTCCCTCAACAGGTTCCGGGGCAGAGCCCCGGTGGTGGGGCAAAGGGGGCAAAGCCCCCCGAAGCTCCTGGGTTTTTATGATTTTTAAGTACCAGAACTGTGCTTAAATGACATAAAACAAACAGCTGAATGCCACTTATTACTGTATAATATTGACTTATGTTCCAAGAAGATAGCATTCCTAAAATATTCCAACAAGCATTATCCATCACATGCTTTAACACTTGATCAAATGATGATGACTGAGTTCAGTTAATTTTATCAATTCCATAATAGAAATAAAATTCCAACATACCATTACTTTTTATAATTTCAGCATTCATTTCAGATCACCAGTTTCAATCTCCACTGAGTCTTGAGCAGTTCATTTTGCACAATCACTGATGTAGCAAGTCTTAGAAATATTCAAAAGTTATGAGTCAATGTCCACTGTGCACTGTCATTTCAAACTGTTTGGAATCATAAAAGTAATGTAACTAAATTGTTTTGCTATTTTTTCTCCTCAACATCAATGTCAGGGCGCTGCAGGAGTTTTTAGGGATGGTTAACTTTTATAACCGTTTCCTTCCCCGCGCAGCCCAGCTCATACAGCCGTTGTACGCCGCACTCAAGAAACAGAAACCGGCGGACAGAGTCGACTGGACTCCTGAGCGGAAGCAGGCATTCTGAGGTTAAAACAGCTCTGGCAAACGCTGCAATACTGGTGCACCTAGACCCGGCGGCTCGGATAGCGCTACCGATGCCTCGGACATGGGCATAGCGGCCGTCGTGGAGCAATGCGTTGCCGGTTCTTGGCAGCAGCTCACCTTTTTTAGCAGGTCTTTGCACGACAGTGAACGTAAATACAGCGTGTTCGACAGAGAGTTAATGGCTTTCCACCTGGCATACGGCCACTTCCAGTTCATGCCTGAAAGGGCGCACTTTCACTGCGTTCGTGGACCACAAGCCGCTAACGTACTTAACATACTTTATCTTCCTGGAAGATAAAATAAAGCAGAATTCGGCGAATTAGCAGAAAATCACATCCCTGAGAGCACGCCGCCATGAATTTTTGACAAAGCATACAAAGAGCCATTTGATTGAGCCAATCGTTTGCAACTATCCAATCGCAGGGCTGTTTACAATACAGCAGTAGCTTGAACACAACACATCCGGGTTATCGTGGGAGACTTGACCCAGGGAAGCGCCGAGCGCTTATGTAATCGTGTTGATTTTCGCTAAAATCGGTAACAATAAGGTACTTTACCCCCCCTAAAATTTTCTCAACGGATTTAGACAATTCACAGAAATGATCAATTTGAAAATAAATCGGCGGAAATCCGCGGATCGGCGGAAAATTGCCATCCCTGCTCCAGACTCCCTCAGAATGTGGTTGAAGTTTTTCTGGAGGTGGGAGTTGAAGACCTCCCAGACAGGGGCCTCAGCCAGAGGTTCCCAGCACACCCTCACTATACGTTTGGGTCTACCAGGTCTGAATGGCATCCTCCCCTGCCATCGGATCCAACTCACCACCAGGTGGTGATCAGTTGACAGCTCTGCACCTCTATTTACCCGAGAGTCCAAGACATACGGTCGCAGGTCTAATGACACGATAACAAAATCAATCATCAACCTGTGACCTAGGGTGTTCTGGTGCAAGGTGCACATATGGACACCCTTATGCTTGAACATGGTGTTTGTTATGGACAAACTGTGATTAGCACAGAAGTCCAATAACTGAACACCACTCGGGTTCAGATCAGGTAGGCCGTTCCTCCCAATCACCCCCCTCCAGGTTTCACTGGTCGTTGCCCATGTGCGCATTGAAGTCCCCCAGTAGGACAATGGAGGTCTCCAAGAGGAGCACCCTCCAGCACCCCAGTCACAGACTCCCAAAAAAGGTGGGTACTCTGAAACATCATTTGGTGCATAGGCACAAATGATGGTCAGGAACCATTTTCCACCCGAAGGCGCAGGGAAGCCACCCTTTCATCCACTGGGGAAAACTCCAATATAGAGGCAGAGAGGTGGGAGGATACAAGAATACCCACCCCTGCTCGCCGCCTCTCGCCTGAGGCAACTCCAGAGAAGGCCAAGCTCCAGCCCATCTCCAGGAGACTGGTTCCGGAACCGGAGCTGTGTGTTGAGGTGAGGCCGACTATATCTAGCCGGTATCTCTCAACCTCGTACACCAGCTCAGGCTCCTTCCCCACCAGAGAGGTGACATTTTACAAAGCTTGGGATCAGTCCGCCAAGGTCTTCGCCTTTGACCGCCACCTAATCTGCATGAAATTCTTACCAAACCCATATTTTTCTACATTGCGGAACATAAAACGCCATTCGATGTGATCAAAGGCTTTCTCAGCATCGACAGTCACAAGGGCTGCTGAAAGTGGGAGCCTCTTCGCATTCTGAATAATGTTAAATAACTTCCTTACATTATCAGATGACTGACGATTTTTATATATCCAGTTTGGTCAGTATGTATCAATTTTCCAATTGCTGTGCTTGATCTTGTTGAAAGAATTTTGGCCAAGAAATATTTGCTAAGGATATTGGTCGATAGCTCCTACAACTCAAGGGGTCTTTATTTTTTAATGAATTAAAGCAATGTGACAATAATTAAACAAGGTGAAAGACTTCCTTTTTCAAAAGACACCAAATATGCCTGTAATAAACGCGGGATAATTCATCTCTAAAGACCTGATAGAATTCTGCATTGAATCCATCAGGCCCAGGAGACTTGTTTTTATCAAAGGAGTCAATAGCTTTGTTTTCGTCAACCACAGTTATGGGCTGTTCTAATGCATTTGCTTCTTCCTCTGATAAGCAGGGGAGATTAATATTATATAACAATTCTTGAATTAAATCAGGATTTTCATCACTCTCAGACTTGCAGAGATTTTCATAAAACTCGACAAATGTTTTATTTATTTTATCTGGATCGGTGGTGATTGAGTTGTCTATGGAAGATATGAAATTTTTAGTCATCTGCTTTTTAAGCCTTGCAGCTAGCAATTTCCTGCCTTCTCCCCACTTTCATAATAATTCAACTTTACTCTCTTCAACTGGTATTCAATTTTGTCCCTTATAATGTCATCATATTTCATTTTCAGCTTACAATGGTCTCTCCATGTTTAAGATAAGATAAGCCTTTATTAGTCCCACAACGGGGAAATTCCAGGATTGCAACAGCACAGGGATAGCAACACTCAGAGCAACAATCAGAAGGCAAGAAAAAAAAACAACAACAAAAAAAAACAAGCAAGCAAGAGCAGCTAATATACATATGTACATATTACTATAAAATATATATATACACACACACACACAGACACACAGTGCTTATATTCATTTGACAATGAACTTTGCAACGCCTTCATTTCTGTTAATAGTTTATTTTCTTCCTGACGCTGCTATTTGAACCTATAACTGCCAATCTTGATTAAGATTGGCAGTGACAACTCTGAGACAACATTTTAGAGTTTCCCATATGATTGGGAAGTCGGAAATGGAATCCTTGTTACTGACCATAAAAGTGTGAATGTAATCACTTATTTGTTTCTGTATTTCTGGATCTTCAAACAGAGAACTGTTAACCTTCCAGTGTTTGAATCGTGGCAGTGCAGATTTCAAAATAAAATTGACCTGAATAGGGCTGTGATCTGATGTAACCAGAAACAGATCTATTCTAGAAAAGATATAAGATAAGATAAGATAAGCCTTTATTAGTCCCACAATGGGGAAATTCCAGGATTGCAACAGCACAGAGATGGCAACACTCAGAGCAACAATCAGAAGACAAGAAAAAACAAGAGCAGCGAGTATACATATGTACATATAAATATAAATATATAGGCACACAGTGCGGAGCATTGTCGCTAGATGGAATAAATATATGAATATATAAACACACACAGTGCGGAGCATTGTGGCTAGATGGACTAAATATGTAAATATATAAACACACAGTGTGGAGCATTGTCGCTAGATGGAATAAATATATAAATATATAAACATACACAGTGCGGAGCATTGTAGCTAGATGGAATGAACAGCATAACCGTCTACTTAGTTATCCTACATGGTATGATTATGTACCCATACATATTGTCACCCTCCGTAGCGACTGGTATTTTCCTAGTTGTATACCGGAGGGGACCATTGTGTAAGTCTACTGCGTCTTTTGCATTCAATACTATTAGGTTGTCACGTCTTTTTGCTATCTCTGCGAGCAGCCCTGCTTAGGTTGTACAGTCTGACAGCCGTAGGTAGGAAGGACCTGCGAAACCTCTCGGGTGTGCACCTAGGATGATGTAGTCTGCTGGTAAATGAGCTCCTCAGCGCATTCAGTATGTCCTGGATAGGGTGGAACTCGGACTCCAGCAGAGATGACAGTTTAGCCATCATCCTTCTCTCTCCCATCTCCTCCACTGGGTCAAGGCGCTGCCCCAGGACAGAGCTAGCTTTCTTGATCAACTTGTTCAGTCTCTTCCTATCGGCTGCTGTAACGCCACTGCCCCAGCAGACCACTCCAAAAGTGATGGCTGATGCTACCACTGTGTCGTAGAATGACTTCAGCAGTGCCCCTTGTACACCAAAAGACCTGAGTCTCCTCAGTAGGAACAGCCTGCGCTGTCCCTTCTTGTAGAGTGCGTCAGTATTGTGTGACCAGTCTAGTTTATTGTTCAGATGAACACCCAGGTACTTGTAGGATGTCACCATCTCGATGTCAGTTCCCTGTATATTTACTGGTGCTGTGAGGGGTTGTCCTTGCCTGCGGCAGTCCACCACCAGCTCCTTAGTTTTCCTCGCGTTGATCTGGAGGCAGTTCCGATGGCACCAGTCCACAAAGTCCTGGATAAGTCCTCTGTACTCAGCTTCATCTCCGTTGGAGATGAGGCTAACGATCGCAGAGTCGTCAGAGAACTTCTGTAGATGGCAGTGTGTTGTGTTGTGTGAGAAGTCCGCAGTATAAAGGGTGAACAGGAAGGGAGCCAAAACCGTTCCCTGGGGGGCCCCTGTGCTACCGATGATCGTGACGGACACACAGTCCCGGGTTCTCACAAACTGTGGCCGGTTTGTGAGGTAGTCCAGGATCCATGATGACAGGGGCTGGTCCACCCCTGCGCACAGCAGCTTGTCCTTCAGGATCATCGGTTGGATGGTGTTGAAAGCACTGGAGAAGTCAAAGAACATGATCCTCACCGCATTCCGGACTTCTCCAGGTGGGACAGAGAACGGTGAAGGAGGAAGATCACTGCATCCTCCACCCCAATGCCATGCTGGTATGATGTCTATTTGAATAAAAGGTATAGTCTCTGACATTGCGGTGTAGTGTTCTCCAGATGTCCAAAAGACCAAAAGGCTGCATGAGCTCCAGAAGTGAAAAAAAAACAAAAAACAGATCTTTTAGGTTCACTTATCTTCCCAGTCTTGTCTATTTATGGATGAAGTGTTAGATTAAGATCACCTACTAAAATAATTATTGAGCTGTGGCGGGTTGGTGTAACCCCCACAACAGACTGGACAGGCACAGCGCTCGGCTAGAGCAATTAACAGAACAGTGAAATGTGTGTGTTAATGTCTACAGGCAGCCCCGCTTCTTCTGGCTCACTACTGGGATGTTAATGTGCCTTTCATGCATTGTGTTCATGCGTCCTGTCCTTACTGTGACCTAGAGACTGAGATCAATATGTAGATGTGCCTTGTAACCTCTTTGTCTTGCAGCTGGAGCAGAGGCCAGCAATCTGCCTATTGTGATGTATGTCTCTCAAATGCAAATGTCTCATGCCTGTTCTGCAATCTCTTTGATCATACCAACTGCTGGGGAATGCTCTTTTATGTATTGTTGTAGTTGGGTATATATACTGCACTGTAATCCATGCTCATCCTCTCATTCTCACTTCTGCAACTGCTGCTGCTGGACACACACTTTGTGTCCCTCTGCCGAGAGCCGCTGGGCTCGCTCCCGGCGCGCATGCACGGCGCTGGGAGCGGAGCTCGTGACGGCGGTATGATTTAATAAATCTACTTAAAACCTTCACCAACGCCGCTTTATTTCATGCTGCCTCAGAGCTACAAAAATCAGACAATTTATTTTCAATTACACCAAAAAAAGATGGATCATCTTCATTTGGTGCAAATATGTTTTCTAAGGTAATATTGCTTGACTCCAAGCAACCAGTAACAAATATTTCTATCTGATGGTCTTTTAAAATATTATTAACTTTGAATTTCAACTTTTTATGAAATAAAACTGCAACACCAAACCTCTTAAGGCACTTTTCCACTTGGAACTCAAAGGCCTCCTTTAGAACCGTTCGGGCTCCATTGTCCGCTTTTCCTTTTGGAACCCAAAGGCCTCACAGTTCGCTTTTTCGGAACTGTTCCAGTTTTATCGACACTATTTTCGGCACCGTTAAAAGCAGGTCCGAAGGGTACCGGCACCGTTTCGCCACGCCACTGCTGGCCATTCATTGGTCTGTGCGTAGCGTCATGAGAGTGGGCGTTACGCTGACTTTCGAGAATCGCTTGCTGGTCGCCATTTGCAATTTTTCGTCAGTGAACCTGCGAACAAGTGATATTATAAACCACAACGATAGAATGGCTTAACTGAAATCAGCAGAAATCTAACACCGCAGTCCAGCAGAGTGTCCTGTGCGTTTCGGCTGATGAGAGAATGCAGAGGGAAGCAGACTGAGCTTGCAGTGGTGCGCACAAACAGACGCACCAGAAATTACACGGAGACGCACCGGGAATTAGACCCAGCCACCCGAATTGAATTGAATGTGCAACCGCGACACACCCAACTTCAGCAGTTGAAGCCGTGATATTGTGATATACAGGACGGTGAGTGATGTGATATTCATGCTTTATGTTATTTTTTCCAACAGTGGAAAGTTCACTTAGGACAGACGAAAACTTAATCGTGTTTAAACGATGACCTAGCTTAATGCTACGTCCGTCCTTGTATGTTGCTTTTTTGTGTTGACAATATCTGATGAAATAAGCTAGTTGTAATCCTGGTTAAAAGTTTATTTTATTTATTTATTTATTTTTACATGTTGCACTTTCGTGCTGTGCATGAACTTAATTTGTGTGTATTTCATTGTCGAGTCCAAACAGGATCTGCTCAGAATGGCGACGTTTTGACACCAATGTATTTTGACAGGTAAACAACACATCATATTTATAGTCGAATCTTTTGCTTTTTAAAGCGAGGTAGTCGGATACGCAAAAGCCGATGGTGTATAGAACACGTATATTAGGATGTGAAATGTCGGCATCGAAACTGCTCCCATTTAGCTGTAATTAATATTCAAAAATGATATTTTCGGGAGGAAAGAATTCAATTTAAATAGCCACGGACCAAAAAACGTACATTTGCTCATGGAAGAGGTCATTCACACGCAGACAATCGCGCTATATGTGTCTGTAGGATTTTCTTTCCATGCACGCAAAAAAAGCATTTTTTTCCCGGATCCGACTAAGTGCCAAATTTAAAGTAGCACAATTTCCACTTAATATGAAAGGGACTGAACTGAGATTTATGTGTGTGAATATTAATTACAGAGTAATTGAAAATGAATGACACATCCAATAATAGCCACCATAAAATAAACCGCTTGTTTATTTATTTTTATCAGATCATTTCTGTGATCCTTTATGAGTTATAGTCATAATAGTGTATCTTGCACCTTGGGGAATGGGAGATGTTCAGTCACCATTAGAATTTAGTTTATATGTGTATAGTATTTCATCTTTAAACTCATTCAGTAATAGAATACATTACAAATATTTGAGACCCATTGTAGTGCTTCCTTTTATATTTTAGCAATACAAGCACAAAACACCACCCACACTTGAAACCAGGGCGACACAGCGGTGGCTAAATTTTATTGATAACGTTATTTCACACCATCACAACAACTCAGTATTTAAACTCAGTATAAATGGAGTAGAGATTGAAAGGGTATCCAAAATTAAAATCCTTGGTGTAATAATTGATAATAAACTGTGTTGGAAGTCACATATTAATTATATTAAAGGTAAAATATGCAAATCAGTCACAATTCTGCGCAGAGTGAAATATTTGCTGAATCAACCCACACTATAGACTTTGTATCATTCATTAATGCTCCCATACATGACATCCATCCATCCATCTTCTACCACTTTTCCAGAGGTCCAGGTCGCAGAGGCAGCAGTTCAGGCAGAGAAGCCCAGACTTCCCTCTCCTCAGCCACCTGCTCCAGATCTTCAGAGAGGATACCAAGGTGTTCCCAGACCAACTGGGAGATGTTGTCTCTCCAGTGAGTTCTGGGTCTGCCCTGGGGTCTGAGAACTACTACCAAGCAACACTGTGTTTCAGTGCAAGGTGTCAGACTGTGGAACGCTTTTGGACCTGAATTAAAATCATGGACAAAGCTTGGACAATTTAAACAAAAACTAAAGGAATAAATACTCCAAACACACACACGTGGACAAAATTGTTGGTACCCCTCTGTTAATGAAAGAAAAACCCACAATGGTCACAGCACAGTGACTACTTGTCACCCTTTAAATAGGCCGATTGATTACAAGTTTGTAGACACCTGTGATGTTAATTAGAGGACACATCTTGTTCATGTCCCTATGGCCTATTTTCAATCTTTTCTAGGGGTACCATTATTTTTGTCCAGGCCTGTTTCATGAGTTTGTTTTTTAAAATAATTCTGTTGAACCACAATTCAAAAGCACTGTCTGATTTTCATTGGTTAATTTTCATAGAATTTTTATTTATTACCACTTTTGTCAGATTCAAGTTATTTCTGTGACCATTGTGGGTTTTTCTTTCATTAACAGAGGGGTACCAACAATTTTGTCCACGGCTGTACATACAAAACGACATGTAAAATCACACAAGGATTATCATATCCAGTCTGTGTTGTGCTGTTGCTTATTTTTTGTCACGTTTTGTCTGTTTCTTTTTTTTTAACAGTTTGAATTTTGCACATTCTAAATAATCTGTAATTTGCTGCTGATTGGAATAAACAATTTAGTGATTTATTTGTTTGCATCATGATTTTCTATTTTGTCTGTTCAGACACCGGTGGGTAAAGAGTCAACAGTACGAACCATTTATCAGTGACTTTGAAAATAGTGGCTCATTTTAAGAAAAGTAACCAACACAATTATTTGCTGAAGACTGTAAAACAAAATAGAGACATCTGCAAAAGTACAAAGGTTTATTGCCAAAATTCCCAGGGCAATACTACATGAATACAAGTATAGTTCACTGTTGATGCAGAGAATATATACTTATACAGTATCTACATGTAGTCAGCAATACTCAATACGATATATTTCCAGTTAATCCACGTATTTCTCCATGTAACCTTGGGACTGCTTTATTTTAATTACTTCTAATCCTAGATCCATTTGTTTTGGCTTAAAATGCATCATAATTGCTAAATATATCTTATGCTTAACTCAGTACTGTTTACCTGTTGAAATATATATTTAACGGCTCATATGGCACCTGATCCATGTTTTGCCACGACACCACTGGCTGGAGCAGATAAATTCCATGACGTCTCAACAGTCTCTCCATGATTTTGACATAGATCATGTATTTTTACCTAACCATCTATTTGTCGAGAAAAGTAATTTTTGATATTCATGCACTGTGAGCCAATAAATGATTAAAATCTAACAATACTTCACTGTCTGATTAATGATTCTGTATAATATATGGGTCTCACTTTCTGACATGAGTGTCCAAAAATATTTAACTTTTGCATTATTTTTGGAGATGTATTGCTACATGTTTTGATGTTGATTTTACTGAACAGGAATATGGCGCCGCCTCATGGGGAGCATAGCACCGCCTCCAACTCCCTCCAAATCCCGCCTCCAACTCCCTCCTTCTCCCACCCATGCTACAGTGAGCCTTGTGCTGTGGAAAAACCTGGGTGCCGAACGGTACTGTTCGGTTCCAGGCCAAAGGAGGCCTTTGAGTTCCAAATGGAAAAGTGCCTTTTGATGACTGTCCAGCTCCAATAGCTTCCCCAACCCACTTGCTTTTTAAATGATGTAAATTTCCTCTTTTAAATGTGTTTCTTGGAGAAAAGCAGTACGTGGGGAAAATGATTTCAGATGTTCTAAAGTTTTACCACGTTTCACTTGATTGCTTGCACCAATTACATTCCAAGATATGATTCTTAATTTTGTACCAATCATAAGCTACAGAGATTGTATTAAGCAACAAATAATAACTTGTTCCTCATTGTCAAGCTGAAATAAATGAAAAAATAAATAAATAAATAGAAATATACTACAGACATTGAGAGATGTTCCCATCCCTTACATCTCGTCCACAAAACATCTTCCCTCCCAGGCCTCCCATACCTTAACACAGGAATACAATCCCTAAACAGAAAAGTTTAAACAAAAGGCAAACAAAAGAAAAAAACAGGATTGTCACAAAAATGTTAAAAAAGCCCTTGATCATTCCTTTGCAGCAATATTTAATCACTGGACTAAAATACATAAATAATAGTATTAATAATAATCATGAAAAACAGAATAGAAAAATATTATCTGGTAGCGAATTAAACTGCAACAGTAATTTCATTGCCAGAGTCAGCTGTTTGTATGTCATCATAACAACCGTCACGCTGATGACACCTCAACATGTGCAGTTGTTTATAGCTGAGGAAGCCGTTCACCTGTAGCTCCAGATTTAATGCCGTCATCCCCATCACTTAACCAGGATGTTTTCTGGGGATTTCTATATAACTTCCCATCAATAAAAAGTTTGTCTATCGACAGCTGAGTTTTTTGCTACCTTTTTTGCTTCCGACATGATCGGGTAGAGCAGTCTCCTTCTCCTAAGGATCTCTGGTGGAAACTGGTCAGTTATGGAAAAATTAGATCCTCTCAGCTCTCTGCTTTTTTGCATAATGGTTAGCTTCATCTTGGAGTCGGTGAGTTTTGCCACAACAGGACGAGGCCGCGGTCCGAGAGTACAGTGTGTTGAAGTGTGTGTATATATATATATATATATATATATATATATATATACACTGTATATATATATATATATATATATATATGTTGGAAAATGTATAAATGTATATACATGTTAACATTTCATAAATGAATAATACTCGTATAACTGCTTCTCCTGTGCTGTACGTGACACAGGAACTGTTGAAATAACTTTCTGCTCTGAGAAGTGTAATCTGCCCTGCAACAGTGTAACCGGACAGAATGAAAAAACTTGTATTAACCAACTGTCCTATGCCATATATGGAATTGTCTTTCTCGCTGCTTCTCCATCATGTGATAAAAACTCATTGTGTCTAACTTTCTGCTCCGCCATGTGTGGGTGCAGCAGATGTTGTGAAACTTTTTCCTTGACCTACTTTATTGTATAAAAGGGAGGTGCTGACTCTACGCACCAGCATTCACTCCCGTCTGTAACCAGAGGTGTGTTGTGATTTGCTCCTTGCAAGTAAAAACCTTTGATTATATTTATGTCTCGAGTCTGATTAAGGTACGAACCTAACAGAGTACTATCATTTCTATGAGTCTTGAGTTTCAGATTCCTGACATAACGTGGTGACCGAAACCCGGGACAGCTGAGATCTGGACGGAGCTGGAGGGAGCGTCTGGGCCAGTGAAAAAACCGTGCACGGTCTGATGGAAACCATCAGCATTGACTAACCCGACTTGAGGGAACTTGGACCGGCGCTTCTCCTCCAGGCTCTATTCAGTGACGGCTGTTCCACCTTAACTAATAGAGTCAGTCAGAAGTAAGTCTTTGTTCATTCCCAGTGAAATGTTATGTTCTAGGTCCGCGGGATGCGAGTAATGGTAATATAAGCGGCGTCTATATTTTTCCTAGAACGGTGAAAAATAAAGAACTACGTTAAAACTTTGACCTCTGAGAACTAAAAATAACAACAATATAGTGAGGAGGAATAAAAGTAGGTAAGAGAACTAGGTTAAAACTTTGACCTCTGAGAACTAAAAATAACAACAATATAGTGAGGAGGAAGAAAAGTACAGAAAACCACTTTGACCTCTAAGAACTGAAAATAACAACAAAATAGTGAGGAGGAAGAAAAGTGGTTAAGAGAAAAATGGGAAATTGCGTTGGACGCAGTAAGAAATCTGACGGGGTCAGAGAAAAAGTGAAACAAAGAAAAAGAGGCGAAATAGCCCGGAGAACAGTGAAGAATTTTAATAATAAACAAGAAAATAAGGATAAAGTAAAGGATCCGGATACTATTTAATCACTGCTGCAAGTGCTATTTGTTTTATATTGGTAACCTGTTGTTATTTGTTTTATATTGGGAACGCTGTGAGTGAGAAAGGAAAAGTTTAAAAAAAATTAAAAAAGGGGCATTTTTGCTCAGTGCAGTGTGGAATGTGAAAGGAGGGGCTGCTGGAGGAGCATCTCTCTCTCTCTCTCTCTCTCTCTCTCTCTCTCTCTCTCTCTCTCTCTCTCTCTCTCTCTCTCTCTCTCTCTCTCTCTCTCTCTCTCTCTCTCTCTCTCTCTCTCTCTCTCTCTCTCTCTCTCTCTCTCTCTCTCTCTCTCTCTCTCTCTCTCTCTCTCTCTCTCTCTCTCTCTCGTGCGCATGCGTGAGCGTTTGTGGGAGCAGGGGTGTGGAGTGGTGTCGAGTGAGTACTTTAAACTTTGTATTTTCTAACTTTTTCTCTATCTTGTGTGTTTGAGGTGTGTGTGTTTAATATAGTGGGTTGAGTGTGTGTGTGCTGGGGTGTGAGTGTTGGAGTGAGTGTGTTGGGGAACGGTAGCTTCTGCTGCCGGTTTTTCCCGGCCGGCATCATGCCGGTGATTGATGGTGGTGTGGAGTTTGAGCGCTTAACCCGGCGTCATGGTGTGAGAATCCTCCCGACAGTTCCCTGTTCTGTGGAGGAGGCCAGCCTCGCTGTAGGACAGGTGGTTGGGCATGGCAGCATAAAATCAGCATCGAGGATGAACAGCGCAATTGTGATCTTTCTGGATTCGACTGAAAAAGCTGATCAGGTGGTGGCACAGGGAGTGGTCATAGGTGACACTTTTACTCCCGTTTTACCGCTGGCGAACCCGTCTAGGAGGATCACCATCTCAAACGCTCCTCCTTTCGTTAAAAATGATCAGCTGATTAGAGAGTTGTCCCGTTTTGGCCAGGTTGTGTCCCCTATCAGAATGGTCTCTCTGGGTAGTAAATCACCCCTGCTGAAGCATGTTGTATGTCACAGGAGGCAGTGTTTCATGGTGTTGAAAGACAGCTCTGCTGAACTGAACGCGTCTTTTAATTTCAGGATTGACGGCTTTAGCTACTTGGTGTTTGCAACATCTGAAACCATGAAGTGTTTTGCGTGTGGCGCAGAAGGCCATCTTATTAGGTCATGTCCTGAAAAGGCGAACACAAAGAGCACTGGCGGTAAGAAAGGTGACGCCGCTGTTTCTGGTGGTCCGGAGGGTAGCGCTACATGTGGTGCGGCGGATGCCGCTGCGGCGCCCGCTTGTGCGGGGGCGGTCGCGGCCGCAACCGCGGCCGCGTCCGCTTCTACTTCTGCGGGGGCGTCCGCGTCCGCGTCCGCATCCGCGTCCGCTTGTGCTGGGGTGGCCGCGGCGGCCGCAGTAGTTGCCCCTCCAAACAGTGATGGTGGGAATTTTCTGTCTGGCGGCAGCTCTGATCATTGTGACGAGCCTGTCGCCCGGGGTAAAGAGGTGGAGGGTGTAAGTAAAAGTGCAGTTAAACGAAGGAACGTGAATGAACAGACTTTGCAGGCGGGGGAGGAGCGGTTTGAGGCTGTAGCGGACACACAGAGCAAACACTGCATGACAAACGTTGCAGTTCATGAAGAAATGCAGGAATGTAGTTTTGTTGAAGAGGATCCTTTTAAAGCTTCACAAAAAAGGAAAAGTGCTGAAAACTTGCAGAGCTCTGCTAAATCTAGTAGGGTTGGGAATTTAGATTTACTGAATGAGAGCGCTTCTGACGAAAGTGGAGATGAGTCTGAACTGATGCAGACGCAGACGCAGGAGGAGCAAAGCTCCTATTGTTTTACTAAAATTAGGCAATTTCTCCAGGTGACTAAGGGGAGCAGAGCTGTGAAAGTGGAAAATTACTTTCCAGATCTGGAGTTATTCGTGGCATCAGCTCGCAAATTTATGAAACTGAATGATGGGAATGAGACTTTCACTGATCAGGAAATTTATCGTTTAAAGAAACTGGTTGCTAAACTGAAATCGCAAATTACTAACAGTCATGTTGACTCTTAGTTTGTTTCTTCCCTTTTATGCTATGTGTGTGTTTTTTTACTGTACCCTATTTTTATCCTTTTTAATGCCCCACCTTAGAATTGGCACTCTTAATATTAATGGGGCCAGGGATGATGTAAAAAGGGCCTCTTTATACAAGCTTTTTAATTTAAAGAAACTTGACGTGCTGATGGTCCAGGAGACTCACAGCACTGTGGACATTGAGAGCCATTGGAGAAAAGAGTGGGATGGCTGCATTTTTTTTAGCCACAAATCCAGTAGCAGTGGGGGGGTGGCTGTACTTTTCTCTCGGGGTTGTGTGCCTGTCTCTTATGAGGTAGAAGAGGTGGTGAGAGGTCATTTCCTCTTATTAAAGGTACAGTTTGAAAACGTGAACTTTGTTTTTATAAACGTGTATGTGCCAACACAGCGAGCAGAGAGGATCAGGGTCTTTGACGTGCTTTCGGATACGGTTAGGTCCTGTGATCCAAATAGTTTTTTCTGGGGGGTGATTTTAACTGTACATTAAACCACAGACTAGACAGGAACCATCAGGAGCCTCACCCTGCTTCTGCCAGTAGGCTGAGAGAACTGGTGAAAACACATGAAATGGCCGATGTGTGGAGATCACATCATGGGGACCAGAGGCAGTACACCTGGAGCCATGTCAAAGATAACCTTTTATCTATGGCTAGGTTAGACCGTTTTTATGGTTTTAAACATCAAATGAGTGTTTTTAAAAATAGTTGTATCTGTCCTGTTGGTTTCACTGATCACTGCCTGCTGATTTGTTCTGTGTTTATTGAAAATGTAAAGTGTAAGAGTGCTTTTTGGCATTTTAACAATACACTTTTAAATGATGTGTTTTTTAAAGAGGTTTTTCATGATGTATGGAAGTCACACAGGGAACAAAAACCCTCTTAGTTCTCTCCAATTGTGGTGGGATTTTGGTAAGGCCCAGATAAAACAACTCTGCCAACAGTACACTCAAAATGTCACTCGTAGCTTGACCCAATCCTTGAAAGTTCTGGAGACTGAGGTGGTAGAACTAGAGGAGTTGCTCAGTTCTACAGGAAAACAGGAGCACTTAGAGGCTCTCAAGTCAAAAAGGTCAGCCTTGGCTAGCTTGCTAGGGGTCACCGCACAGGGTGCTCTGGTCCGCTCGCGCTACATGGATGTAGCTCTGATGGACTCGCCCTCCCAGTACTTTTTTGGACTGGAGGGGAAAAATGGACAGAGAAAGCTTATTCACTCCTTGTTGGGCGATGACGGGAGAACAGTCTCCACAGCAGCAGAGATCATGAAACACGCTGCTAGCTTTTACAGTGAATTGTTTAGAGCAGAGTGGAGGGAGCACACATCACTGGGCCGGTTTTTCCTTGATGGTCTTCCAGTGCTCTCAGAGGACCTTGTTGCCGGCTTGGATGCTCCACTGTCTCTGTCTGAGCTGCATACGGCGCTAATGAGCCTCCAGAATGGAAAATCACCAGGCATAGATGGTCTCTCTGTGGACTTTTTTAAGGAATTCTGGCCCCTGCTTGGTCCAGACCTGCTGGAGGTTCTCCAAGATAGCTTGGAAAGGGGGACCCTACCCACGACCTGCAGGAGGGCCATCATCACACTGTTGCCGAAAAAGGGGGACCTCCAGAGCCTAAAGAACTGGAGGCCAGTCTCTCTGCTCTGCACAGACTATAAGATTCTCTCAAAAGCTCTGGCCCGAAGACTGAGAAAGGTGATGAGTGAGCTCATTCATGTAGACCAGACTTACTGTGTGCCTGGCAGGCTGATTAGTGACAACGTCACTTTAATTCGGGATATTTTGGAGGTCTCTGGTTCATTGGCGGTAGAAACTGGTTTGATTTCAATTGACCAGGAAAAGGCGTTTGATCGGGTTGAACACCAATATTTATGGACAGTTTTAACAGCTTTTGGGTTCAGCCCAGGCTTCATAGCCAGGATACGGGTCTTGTACAGTGACATTGAGAGTGTGCTGAAGATAAATGGGGGCCTGTCTGCCCCTTTAAAAGTCCAGAGGGGGGTTCAGCAGGGCTGCTGTACTCCCTCGCCATAGAGCCTTTGCTTCACTGCCTGAGAAGGGATCTATCAGGAGTTACTTTTCCTGGCTGTGACACCACGTTCAAGCTGTCGGCCTATGCAGATGATGTAGTCATTCTGCTAAACAAGCAGAGTGACATTGACGTTCTGGTTAGGAGTGTCAATCTTTTTGGCCAACTTTCCTCTGCAAAGATAAACTGGGGTAAAAGCGAGGCTCTGATGGTGGGGGAGAAACTAGAAAATCAGCTTACGCTGCCGGGTGGGTTGATTTGGAAAAAAGGAGGTTTTAAGTATCTTGGTGTCTTTATTGGAAATCAGCAGTTTGAGCAAAAAAATTGGGATGGGGTCATAGAGAAAATTAACGGGAGACTAAACAAGTGGAAGTGGCTAATGCCAAGAATATCTTTTAGGGGAAGAGTGCTCATTTTAAATAATCTTGTTTCCTCATCCCTGTGGCACCGCCTCATGTGCATGGATCCCCCTGCTGGTTTGTTGTCCAAAATTCAGTCTGTTTTGGTGGACTTTTTTTGGGGGGGTGGACTCCACTGGGTTCCTCAAGCCCTGTTATTTCTTCCCAAAGAGGAGGGGGGGCAAGGAGTGATTCATTTAGCTAGTAGAGGTGCTGCTTTTAGACTGACTTTCATACAGAGACTGCTGACGGGCCCCCAGGACCTGGTATGGAGGCCTTTGGCCTGTGTTATTTTACAGAGAGTCCTTGGGCTTGGGCTAGACCTCCCTGTGTTTTTAATGGATTTTAAGAACTCTAATGCACTGTCTTTACCCAGTTTTTACCGCAGTCTCTTTTCAGTGTGGACTCTTTTTAAAAAACAAAGAGGGCCATGCGATTCCCTCTACTGGTTGTTGAGGGAGCCGCTGGTTTTTGGTGGTCGCCTTGGTGTCCTGCCGGGAGTTGGAAGGACCTTCCTTGATAGGCTGTGTTCCAGGAACATTCTCACTCTGAAGCAAGTGGTGGAACTGGCTGGTCCTGGCCTCAACAACGCCTCAGCTTTAGCAGCTCATCTTGGTGTCAGGTCGAATCGTTTCATCGATGGTCTTCTTGCACACTGGAAACAGGAGCTTCATGGACTTGAGCACTCCCTACTCTTGGACTTTAGCAATGGCACGCTGCAGCCAGAAAGCACTGACCCCTTTCCCTCTCTCACGCTCTATATGGACTTTGACGTCGCTCCTTGCTCCTTACTGGCATTCTGTGCTCCCACTGGTGTGGACTTTGGAGAAGCCAGTGGTAAGGCACTCTACAGACTGGTGGTGATGGCACTCAACAAGGACCGATTGAACACCTGTGTGGACACTCCTTGGAGAGCCTATTTTAAACTAGGAAAAGGGCATCGGCCTGCCTGGAGGGCTCTTTATAAAGCCCCTCTCCCTAAGAGGCATGGAGACTTACAGTGGAGGGTCCTGCATGGTATTATAGCTGTCAATGCTTTTGTTTCTGTGATTAACAGCAGTGTCAGTGATCAGTGTGTTTTTTGTTCCTCTAGGGAGACTGTTTTTCATTGTTTTATTGAATGTCAGCGCCTGAGTGGCCTCTTTGAACTTCTCACAGAACTTTTTCATATTTTTAAGGAAGTTTTCTCTAAGCAGGTTTTCATTTGTGGTTTTATGTACAATCGTCGTTTTAAGCAGAAGTGTCAACTACTGAACTTTGTTTTAGGGCAGGCAAAGTTGGCTATCTATGTAAGCCGGAGAAGAAAACTTGAAAATGTTGAGAATGATGTTGATGTCAAAATTTTATTTGTGAGGCTACTTAAAGCCAGAATCAGGCTGGACTTTCAGTTTTTTATGGGGAATGGGGATGTGGAAGGTTTCAGGACCCTCTGGTCCCTGGAGAATGTCCTCTGTTCAGTTCATGATGGACAGCTTTTTTTGGGGCGTTTTTTGGGGGATTAATTTTCTGTGTAACATAGCATGATATAGAAATTGTATTGACTGATGGACAAGTGTGTTTATTAAAGATCTTTTAAAAATCAAAAATCTCTCTCTCTCTCTCTCTCCTTTTGCCTCAGGGGCGGGGGAGAGGCAGATTTGGCCTCTAGAAAAAACAGAAGTGTGAATTTTTGCTCAGCTCAATTGAAGAATGCAAGAGGTGGGGCTGTGTGCCTCACAAGGCTTGGGAGATGCTGAGTTGTATAAAGGAAATATGAAAAAACAGTGGGATTAACAAGATAATCCTTCCCCAACTTATCAATGCCACGATCCTAAGGAGGGTCCATACGGCAAATTATTTAAAGAAGCCCAAGAGGTTGGGAAATGGAGGAGGCAAATAAAATCATAATAATTAGACCATAATATAATATATGTTCTCTGTTTGTGTGTGTGTGTGTGTGTGTGGTTGATCTGTGAAGAAAGTGGTCTAAATATGGGTACTTTTACAAGGTTTAGGGTTTTTATTTTTTCAATTTAACTGTGTGGGGTCTTGATTAATGTTGCGTACGTGATAAACTGTTTACATATTTAAAAAAAAAAAAAAAGCAATTTTGACGCATTACTGACCTTTGTCCTTGACTGAAACATGACAGCGCACTTTATAGAAAAAAGGACTGACATGTGACAATGTGACTACAGGCCATGCTATGATCATATTATGATGTCATTTAATAATGCCTAATCACTGAAGGTTTTATGTTTACCCTATATCACATGATTTAAAGCACAGATTTTCAAAACAAGATTGAAAATTAATGTGTCTGTGCATATGATCTGCCAGAGGCTATGGATTATCAGACAAAGGTTTTGGAGAAAGAATCCTTAAATTGATAAGCATTTTTTGAAGCCAAGTATGACTTTGTATGACATTGTAGATAACATAAGGTGTACTGATTCAAATGACTTTGACCTTACAAATGTAATGTTTATATGACTTTATACTGATATTACTCACCACATAATGGTGCGGTAACAATATATTTCAGAAATGTAACAGCAATGAGGAATGTGCTTCTCCTGATTCAGCGGTGGCCAAGCTGGGTCAGGGTGAACTACATGGCACTCCATAATTTACCAAGGAATGTATGAAATAGGGGCATTCCTTGTAAAACATTAAATCAAATTCTAATTAGGCAAAACGTCCGCCTTTCCTTTGACTGAAACAATGTGACACAATATTTCAAATTCAACCCATCTGTGTTCAACTGGACAAACTGATCTTATTTATCAATGCTGAAGCATATCAAAAATGCGCAGATAGTTATTTTGTTTTTCTTAAATGAAATTTGTAAACTATTTCAAGAGATGTCACAAAAAGAAGCTATAATTATTGAGATCTCATCTTTGAAGGAACCGGGCTACCTGCAAATTTTATTTAAAACTAAAAATGGAAATACACTTCCTTTCAGTAAAAGAATCAAACAAATACCCTGTAACTTTGCTGCATGTGAGCCTCCATGTATCAAAACAGGGGGTATCAAAGAAATTAATTAGCAAATAATTAGCAATCCTCAGAAAAATAGATAATGCATAAAAATTATCAATAAATGATTGATGATGAATTCAATTCAATTTTATTTGCATAAGTGCTTTTCATTTCATTTTCTGTAGTGCCCAGGATAAACATATGGCTGCAGTTATAACTCAAATACAGGCTGGGCAATACAGACCACCTTTTTATTATTCATGGGATAGTACAAATAATAAGATCATGCCCGCTATTATCCTACACATTTCCCATGTTGTGAAGGGGGGGTTGAACAGCAGATCTCTCTCTCTCTACTTAGCAAAGGAAGACACGAGCGACAGGCTTGCTCTGTAAAAAATAGAAGTGTGCTTATGCTGTAACGGTGTTGTCTGGGGTCCAGATTGTGTAAAAATTCCACAACCTGCATCACCTCCAACAGCTGAATGAGCTACTAACCTTAATGTAACTTATCTGTATTCTGTACAGACAGTACATATGCTTATAGCGCATGACACCTGCATAATGTTACCTTGAATCTGCGGGGGGTTGTCACCTCCACAAAAAACCAGCAAAACATCAACAGCAATTGTTGCAACTATGTAATGTTCTAATGCTACCATGTTCTGTGGCAGTTATTCACTGCCCTGCCCACACTAATGGCACTGACTTGTCTAGCTGCGATAATCACTTGGCTGATAACGCTACTCACTGTGCTGCTATTGGTCTTTTAGGAACAGTCTGTCTTATTAATAATGTTGATGTTTTAAAAGACTGTCAAGATAATATGGACCTTCCTCTTGTTTCATGTGTAAATAATTAAATATACATTTGGCTTGCCTGACGAAAATTTGCTCTGCCACCCACATTATACAGATGAGCTGTCCTGGTGGCACATGGCCAATCATGTGCCAACAGGAGGGAAATCAGTGATGAGGATGTTGGAAAAACTGTCCTAATATTCTGAAAGAAGTAACAAAAACATGCCAAAAGTGCATCATTTGTTTATAAAATAATGCTCAAGGAGCAATGGAAAGCTACAATATTGCTTGGTGTTGATTGACACCTTCGCAAAGTGGACAGGAATTCATCACACATCCTCAGCAAATGCTGCATCTGTGTGTGTGAAACTCTATTGAATGATGCTCTTTCCGTTTTTGGGGTTCCAGAATTGATTTATGCAGATAATGGAACTCATTTTACAGCACAAACAGTTCAAGACTTAATAAGATCAAATTTCATAGTATCTACCACCCACAAAGTACAGGTTTTGTAAAAGAAAAATGGTACAATCAAACAAGTGCTGGCAAAAACCACACATGGAAAGGGTATTACTTGGCCAGAAGCCCTGAAATTAGTCAGACTAACCATTAACTCTATACTAGACCCAAAGACAGGATTATCACCTTTTGAATGTGCCTTTCACCATCCTTATGTATTACATGACCTCTCACCACTAACCACACCTAACAAATACACAGATCTTGGTGAACATCTCAGGGAATGTTTTGATTCTGTCAGAAGCTCTCTCTGCTCCACAGAAAGAAACGGATAACCTGGAGACTATATCTTCATAAAGAACCACCACCGACAACACTAGACACTCCCACTCCCACTGCAGTACGTATTGCTGAATGACCATCTCGGATTCACCTTTCACACGCTAAAAGACTACGGGTGCCTGTAAGTGAACTAACTAACTTGTTTCCCTGAGTAAGTCCAGTTACAAAGGGGGCATGTCCTTTTAAG